>OY978528.1:27674430-28289430 GCA_963854835.1 Megamerina dolium | reverse complement strand
AGAATAATTGTTGAAAGGATAATTTTGAATACCATATATCTTTGTCAGATCTATTTACCAAATAATGGCTCCTGAACCTACTAAGTTCAAACAATTCCATTTCTACCCTATTAAATACAACCTTAGAAAGTTGATCCCTGATCTCTTTGCCTTTTGTTCGCCGGACGTATAGCCTGTCGTCGGAGCCAATGCGATTTATTTTTGTCTCGTCCGCCCACAATACATATTTCCATTGATTTGCCGCCCAACTATCATATGTATTAGCAAATTTAATGCACCGTTTTCTGTAAGTTTGACCATTGGTTTCTTGCATGCGAGTCTTCCATAAAGTTCAGTTTCCGCCAAACGAAGTTCTACTTGATATGTTGACGCCAGTTTTATATGTGATCTTAGGCCGAACGGCTTTAGCGATCTTTATGGAGTCCTTTTTCGATAACCGGACAATTTTGTAACAATTTATTCTGTGAGTTTGCGCAGCACATTTGTCCATAACGAAACCATACTTTCAACTACAATTTTACCACGGTGCAATAGATGACATTTTTCAAAGTACTTATAGATACTGCTTTAAAGGGGAAGATCATAGAAGGTAATAAGTGCAAAAATGCACCGTTCTATCACCAATAGAAATCGAAATAAAAACAAACAAAACAACCAGATTTTTTATTTTAAATATAGAAAATAAATATGTGGCACTTAAAGGCCCAATCACGGAACTTTTTAAAAACTTTTTCATAGCAAATTGTCACTGCCGGAAGAATAGCCAATTGCTTGCCGACAGATATAATTAAGAAGAAAAGAAACCGGAAGAGTGTTGCAATAAAATTATTATAAAATAAAATTGAAATCTATTCTGTTTAGAAAGCTTAATTTTAAAAGCGCCTCTTTAAAGTAATATAGCTAAAATTCCACTTTGAAACCCCATGATTTGAGTAGTGGTCTAAAACTTCAAAATTCCGTTTCTATCTATTACAGTGGTAAACTAAATTCATTAAATCTAGAAGATCGAAATACATGAAATAAAATTAGGACAGTTGAAGAACAGTGCACATATCGTATATATAGAATATAGTATTATATATATCGATATTGAATCTCTATTTATAAACAGCACTTACCATATATGTTGCAAGTTTACTTTCTGATGGTATGCCATTCGTTGGAGAATAAAAGATTGGATCCATAGCAGCCGTATCTGCAAATAATAGAAAAATTTATGTGTAAGTATTATAGTATTAGGTAAATCAATCAATCAATTCAACTTCAATTAATTACTTAAAATTATATTTCCGCTTTAATAATTAATATTTAATGTATAATTATTTATATGAAATTTGAAGCGGCTCGTAATGGTTATTGATAATTTTTACTGCTTATCCTGAAGCACAAATAATTATTTATCGTCAATATCCTATGTGTAAAAATGAGTAAAGTCGTTTGGTACTAATTGCTTGTCCTCTCTAAGTTATCTCGTGAAAATGTGGATTTTCACATATACACAGTATAACACGGCGTAGATACACGCAAGGATATGTTTGTGCGCCAAGAAGCCTAATTGCCTCTCGCATTCAATAAATGTAACAAGTGTGGGATAATACGTACATCACAATTTACAAATTAAATTCAATGTGTTATACAAATATTGTAAAGATGTAACTAATAGACATATGCAGCGTATAGTCATCACACCACAAAAAATTGTGGGACTTATCTCAAAAGAGAATAGTCCAGGATTCATCTTTTCGAGATCAATTTTTAAATTAATTAATATAAATAATTATAATTTTCTACACTTTTAAGTGATTCGCTTTTAAATCAGCAATAATATGTTTCAGGTTAGCGTAGGTGGTAGATCGACAGTGATAGAACATATGATCGCTAAACACACGATATTGGGTACCCAGGTTCCAATCCGAGGAGAGTAGCAGAAAATACGTAAATTTTATTTATACATTTAATTTTTGAAATATATGAATCGGAATTTGTAATGCAATTAATGAAAATAAATCGTTTGTTCTGTTCTATGTACCCTGTACACAGGTTCGAATCACGTCAAATTAATAAAAAATTCTTGTTTATTTTTTACATGAGAATTATAACACAATTAATGAAAATAAAAATGGGTAAATTGTCACAAATAATTGAAATGAAAATGTACTTGAGAATTATAATGCATCTAATCTACATTTATACCCGTTCGAGTATAAAAGGGTACAATTAGTCTTTTCATAGGACATGCTCTAATAAAAGGGAATAGTTCATTCCATATAAAGAGATTAAAAGTGCGATTAGTCGGATATCCCTTTGCGACTGATCCCGGGCACATCCCAGACAAGTCGCATTATTTGCAGGGCAGCCAAGTATACTCGAGTACATACGAGGGCGGATTGATAATAAAGCTACCTAAGTAGGAAAAAAACATTTTTTTTTTCAAAAACCATTTATTTCTCAACATAGTCTCCTTTTACTTCGACACAGTTAGTAAGACGATTTTCCAACTTTTTTATACCATCTAAATAATACGATTTCGGGAACCCCTTAGTTCCCAAAATCAACAGGATTACGCTTTATTATGTCCAAACACCACTGTGAAGTGGTCTCTTGAACTCGTTTTTGTTCGACACTGAGCAAACGCGGCACCCATCTTGCCGATAGCTTTTTCACATGCAAATGTTCATGCAAAATGTTGAACAGACGTTCATATGAGATGTTTACCATTTCAACAATCTCACGCAACTTGACTCGGTGATCATTCATAACGATATCGAGGATTTTCTTGATATTTTCTTCAGTAACCACCTCTTTTGGCCTTCCTGTTGATGGTATTGTTGCAGTGCTTGTTCGGCCGCGTTTAAATTCAGCAATCCAATATTTTACCACGTAATCTGATGGAGCAGACTCACCGTAATGCTTATCGAGCTTTTCTTTTGTCTCTTTCGCCTTTTTCCCTTTCAAATAATAAAGTTTAATCACTGCACGAAATTCGCTTTTTTCCATTTTTCAAGAATCACAAAATTTGGTTACTTCAAACGATTATAACAAATAAACTAATCGATGAATTTGGGTGAAATTTTAACAACTGACGTTTGACAGATCGCAATTTAAAAAAAAAAAAGTTTTTGTGTTTGTGCTGCCTTTTTCGTACTTAGGTAGCTTCTTTATCAATCCGCCCTCGTACTTATATTTTCTTGTATTATTCATTTGAATGCGATCAAATTTGTAAATTATAAATGAATATTGTATAATAAACTGAATAATATACTTACTAAGTAAGTAAGTAAGTAATGTAAAATAGGAGGTGTTTGTGAGTGCTTTTTCCAGTACTGTTTTGCGTGTTAAATTTGGACAGTATTAGAAGAGACCTACTTCTAATAGCTTCTAGCTGACTAAAGCTATCGTTAATGACATCAAAAACGAATGTATTTTCGAGTAAGTTTTGATATTTGCAAAAAAAAACCTATCCAATAATTATATTTTTTATTTAAAAATGGTATTCAAAATTAATTTTACATACGAGTACATATTTGTACTGATTCAAACTCACGACATACGACCCATGAACGAAAAAACAACTTAGTAATCACCTGAACTACGACAGTACTCGATCGAATTTTATAGCCAAAATCATTTAATGTGCTGTGTTTTATTCAAAACTCGTACTTAGCTAGTACCGATAAATACGTGGTAAAACAACAACAACGGCGCTAAATTTTAGCGAGTATAACTATGGACGGTAAAAATCTTAGCTTACTCGCTTAGTTCAGTGCTGTCAATTCCTTCCAATTTTTCTACTATAGAGGTATAGAGATAGATATAGATATCTAATTGCCAATTGATTGCCGACAAGTGGGTACCGTTCTTCGATATTAAAGTTGTGCTTCAGCCGAGCATTGGACCCATGACCTACAGATCAGAAGGCCAACACACTAACCACTGAACTACAGCTTTTCAATGCTATCGATAAATACGTTTGTATCGTAAATGATTTTATTTCTATTTTTGTGTGAAAAACGTTTCCAAAGAAAGAAAAAAATCAAAAACTGTCTGCGTAAAAAGCGTCGCATATAAATAAAATACAGAAAAACGTGCAATGCGTAGAAGATATGAAATACGCTACACGCGCTGATACGAAAATGCGTTGTCTGGACTTTCAGGTTAAGTCACTGAGTTTAGTCTCCGTTTTGTTTTGGTTATTTAAAAAGTACAAAAACTAAATGTAAGTAAAGCAAAGTGATTCATAGCGATTGAATTTTATAGAAGTGAGCGCCACTTGTCACTTTTATCGTTTTAAATAGCCAGCTGTTCAACTTGCTATGTTCTTCCCTATTACGTATATTCTTTTGAATACGAACTCGATTAAATAAGCGTGTTATAGTTGTCAATAGCAACACTTGAAGCAGTACATAAAAGTTAAGAAATAATATTGTAAACAAAATAAAATTCGAAAATACACCAACACACACGTACATATAGTTAGCAAAAAATAACACAGAGTGGGGAAAAGAGCATACACGTTTGATAATAAGAGCGAGAGTAAGTAAATCAAACAACAAAGGGAGGCGAAGAGTAATAGGTGTTAAATTTTATCAGCAAAAAAAAAACATACACTTTGTACATATATGTATAAGGGAATGCCGTAAAGGTTGGGGCTACGTATAAGTTGCGATAGTGCCACATTATGTTGCCAACTAATTATCAAGGGAGTAAATAGAGCGACGTTTTTTTTCGAACTTCAGAAATTAAAATTTGTTCTATTCAAAATATTTATACATATAAAATAAAAAATTAAATCAGCTCTATTTGGGACATTTAGCATCTTAGCATCATCATATGTCATTGATACAATGAAGTACCTTACCAGAGATGTACGTACATAATTCGCATATTATGAAATTTTCTAGATGAAAAACAAAACATGTTTCCAACCTTTACGATATACCCTTACTTATTGTTATATGCCAAAAAATACGCATACAAAGACTCTTACGTTTACATAGAACATATTAACTGAAAAAACTCGAAATACCAAAAAAAAACAAAAAACAATCACTAAAATTAAAAGAAAAAAAAAATCGCAGAGTGAAAACAATAACAAAAAAGAGGCAATAGCTTTGCATCGTTGTGATATTGGCCTTGAAAAATTTGCCAACAATAATAATAATGATAATAATTTGAAATTATTTTACTTATTTTGTTTGGTGAAAAAACGTTCGCTTTTAATTGACGTAAATAAATTAATTTTAATAACAAGTACTTACAAAAATCATACGAGTAGATAGGATTTGAAAGCATTTTTTTCGATTGATTTAATACAATTAATATAAAACTGAGCTATTTAGAATAATAAGTGGCGACAACAATGTGACCGTCCAGAAGTTCAAGCACATGATTGAAGGTTTCTAATCCCTAATCTAAGTCTTCTCCTGTTGTGACAAAAACATTAATTTTGAACACTTCTCCTAGTTACGAACAATTCCGCCAGTGGTTCAACAGCCCCAATTACGGATGATAGTGTTACTATTCCACCACCCTACTATAAAGAGATCAAAACAGCCATAATGAGGTTGAATGATAACAACGCTACAGGAACACTCAAAATACATTGGAAGCACCAAGCTAGGGAGTTCTAACTGCCTCCAGCGAGCAAAGAACAGATTCTACTGGAGTAGCATTAAGTAAGTGGTGCTCAAAAATTTTATATGGAAGTGCTTTACTAACACATTAACAAATTTTCAAACTAATTTACTAATAGACCTGCAATTTTTTTTTTCTTCATGAGCGTTACACTGATAAAAATTGTTACAGTAAAAAATAAAACGTAGAATTAAGTAATCATTTAGAAGCGTTTTCAAATTGCTACTGCCGTAAGAATTGCCAATTGCTTGCCGACATCATTTTGATGTTAAAGTTGAGCTTCAGTCGGAATTGGCATTAATGAATGAATTTTCGAATTTCGGCGAAGAGTTTTTTTATACGTTTAGTCTCAGGAATCAGGAAATAGGTGAAATTGTAGTTGAAAAAATTGCCAACTACATTTTATTCAATAAATTTTTTGCAAACTACTCAAAATGAAAAAATTAGTAGTACGCTTCAAAACTAATCACGCTTTTCTTCGCTTCAAAATGGCAAGCGAATTGGAAATAAGAAAAAACATAGGGAAAAGTTATCGAGATCACCCTCAGTGGACATTCAAAAATATTTCTCGAAAACTAATAGTAAGTTAGAAAACTGTGACGAGAGTTTCGAAAATTTTTGGGACGACTTAGTCGTCGAAAAAAGTTTCCGGCTGAAAAATATGGCACCGATTACTAAAATAAGAAAAACAAAATTGTGATGATTTGGCAGAAAAACATCAACATTTCGAGCAGAAAACTGAAGGTGGAGTGTTTCGAGTTTTATGTTCGCAAGACCAAGAACAAAACTGTGTCGAGAGTTTCGAAAATTTTTGGGAGGACTAGGTCGTCGAAATAAAGTTTTGGCAGAAAAAATGTCATCGGTGACTAAAATAAGAAAAACAGAAAACTGAAGGTGGAGTGTTCCGAGTTTTATTTTCGAAAGGCCAAAAAGGAAATTGTAAAAAAATTAAGAATACATTTTTTTTTAAATTAGTTTTCTGCATCATGGACAACGAGATGTACGTTTTAGCCAAATCTTCGCAGCTTCCAGGCCAGGGCTTTTACACTGAAGACTCGCGAAGAAATGCGGACCAAAAGCTTAGGTTAAAAAAGAAGCCAACATTTATTCGTAAATTTGTGGGTTGACAAGCGATTTGCAATGGTGGCTTTTACAACCACACGTTAAGGAATGGTTGGAAAAAACGACTAAAGCCTTTCCTCAGATAGCATGAAGTTTCCATTTTCTCTTGGCTCGACCTGCCTGACATCATTACAGCAAATTGGCCTTGAAATAGTGCTTAAGAATAATGTGATTTTGGTGACTCGACAAGCAAATGCGTCAAATTATCTAGAGCTCAGGTCCATTGGAAGATACTGGGATTAGGTCAAAAGAGAAATCAATGCAACAATAAAGGATATTAAAGATTTGCGGGAGAAATGATGTTCAGCAGCTCGAAAGATATCAGATAATACGGTAAAATCATTGATGAAACGGTTGCTGGAAAAAATAAAAATTTATTTTTAATAAAAATAATAAGAAACCTAAACCTAAACAGAAAAAAAGCTTAAAAGAAGCTTAAAGATATTTTGGACTGAGATGAACAATTTTTTCAAATGCACTCCTTAATATGAAATTCATATATTTGTTTAATATAAAACCCCCCAAAAAAATACATTATAAATGATTTATTGAATAAATATCAATGTATTAACTTACATCACTTGTATAAGGCACATTCCAACTAGATATGATTGATTTACAGATTAATCGATCGATCGTTATTATTCTTAGCACTCAGGAGATTTATTTTTATTTTTATTATTTTATTATTGCTTATGCTATTTTTAGATGAAATGCTTATAATTATGTTTTTTTTTATGATATACTAATAAAGCATATATTTTTCATGTGCGTTCACTAATTTTAATTAAAAAAAAACATGGATAAAGTAATATTATGTACAAGGTTATCATTGTTTTTACAACATTAGTTATATTATTGTTGTTGATAAGAATATTATGAATATTATCCATATAGTTTTGGTGTGTGTAATTTATTTTATTTTATTTTTTTTTTTGAAGTTGCATTTCACGTATATACAAATGTATACATTATCTATATATTTTTACTTATTTTTGATTTATTACCGATGTTTACATGTTAATAAGGTAACTACACACTATAAAGGTACAAACGAAATTTAGTTGATTGCTTTGTTTACATAAAAATCAGCTGTGTCCAAGATAGAGCACTTCTTTTTATATATATATTTAATAGAACACAACTTAAAATACACACACACACACATATATATATATATATATATATATATATATATATATATATATATATATATATATATATATATATATATATATATATATTTATTTATATATATTTATTTATATATGTCTGTATATGTCCATGTATATGAATGTGTAAATTTGGCACAACTTGAGACTGTTAATGAAAATAAATAAAATTAATTTAAAACACTCTTTGACTCGTATATAAATGCTCACTAATGCACGTAAACACTCACAACATGTTTACATACGTACGTATACATATATTTATAGAAACGTACTATATGTACATATATTGTATTTTAATAAAATTATTATGAGAAACACATTCAATGTAAGGCTGGCTGTATAATATGTATATATACATGTATCTTCATGGGAACATATGTATGTATATACATTGCTTATTCATTCTCAATCTCTGATATATGTATATATACATACATATGTACCTAAGCACATTATACATTATATTATGTGTATAAACAATTATATATTTGTTTTCACTCTATTATTGATTATATGTACGATATATATGCATGTTGGTCTGATTGTTGTTGTATTTTGTGGCAAAGATCACGAACACGTTCATGAAAATTTATTTACGTCACGTCACGCCACGCAACGCCAAGTGATGTGGCATTACTAATGTGTTATGATAAACTTAGTGGTGCTGAATATGGCCCACATAATTAGATATGAATTAAAGAAAACTCTTTCTATCGTCCATCTTGTTGAATTGCACAGTGTCAATGTGTATATGAATAAATGATGATAGGACGGTCGAACGAACATACGAAAGTAAACAATTCAAATTGAATTTCTTGAACACATATTTATTTTCTTTTTCTGTACATATTCTTTGTATATTTGATTTTCATTCTTTTCCAACAAATCATAGCTAACGTGGCACTTTGATGATCGCGACTGATGAATTTAAGAAAAAAAAACACGCCAAAGAAAAATGAGAAAATAAAAATTAAAAAAAAAAAAAACAATAAAATGAAAATGCCAAGTTAACGTATACTAACTGATCGTTGTTAGAGCAGCATTCGTTTGCGCTGACGGCTTATTTCAAACTAAATATGAGCAAAACCACTTGAAAACATTTTAGTCATCACATCACGTTCACAAAAGCGATGCCAGCAAACGAGCAACCGATAAGTTAGTTAACCGAGTCATATTGTCTGTCTAAACAACAACAGCAACAACAACAACAACAACAACGATAAAAGCACAACATATAGATATTACGATGTATACCTATAGATTTGTAGCTAAATAGATACGAGTGCTCCTCTTTTGACGGTGCCGCTCTACGAGCATACAAGGTGCGTTCCAAAGTAAACAAGAATTACAAAAACAAAAAAAAATTATTGAGGCCAACTATTAGCGTCGGAAAGGTAGCTACTTTAGTGAGGTATTGTCAAAATTTCATGACTTTTGGACGAATAGAAGCGGATTTATTGCGTATGTTAAAAATTGCCCAAAAAGGGCAAAAGCTTCCTTTACAATATTGTGACTGGTGATAAATGTGTTGTTTTAATTAGGCCCGAGAAATCAAGACCCAAAAAGAGACAAGTAGAGAAGTCAAAAGTGAATACAATACTGATTTGCTTTTGCGATTCCAAAGGTAGGTATCTAAAGAGTTCGTTACTCAACGCCAATCTTTTAATTCGCATTGTTATCTAGGCATTTCGCAGTTAGTTTCCGCCCAGAGAATACGACCCAACGTCCGGTGGATAGACCAAATACTGAAGAACATGTAAGCACTCTAACTGGCGCCAGAGACGGCTTTCGAATCAAAATACATTCGGCCCATATCGATTTTTGTTGACGTAGAAGCCATCCAACAGGCTCCAACCGACATTCTAAACACCGCCTGACGATCTAAAACACTTAGCCGACATTCCTTTAGATCATGAATCGAAAGGGGACTATTTTGAATAAAATAAAAACGTTTTGTAAAGAAAAACAAAAACAACTCAAAATTTGCTCATATTTTTAAAAGCTCAACAGTGAGTAACAAAACTAAATTTTATCAGTGGGTAGCAGTAGAAGTACGAACGCTACCCACTGATAAATAATCTCTCTCATCATCTCAATCTCATCGATCAGTATATTGATCGTCTTAGATCGATCGATTGAGCGTTACTATGAAATAGAAATAATCATAAATACAATACGCGTATTCTATTGTATGTACGTATATTGATAGAAAAGTGGGCGTGACTGTAAATAATTATCGACAATCAACGCTAATACCTGTTACTGATTCTGCTGTGTGTGTTGTACTTACTATTGATTGTATTGCAAGGCACAATACACACAATCATATGAATGTGTTTATATAAAAAATAGTGTAAACAAATCTTAAATTTTATAATTTATTTTCCTCTTTATCTCTCTTTCTATTACTTTACAACTGTGTTCTCCATCTCTCACTAACGCTTTTTCAAATGTAGACATCTCATTGAACTTTTACTACTGCAGTAAATATATAGACAATGTGCATTAAATGCTATTACGTGTGAATTAATTTTGTGCGTGTGTGTGTGTGTGTATGTGCGTGTATTGACTGCTAGTAAAAACATATGTACATATGTAGTGGGAAGTATTCGTACCACGCGGCATTATAATTAAAATTGCGCCATATAAAACATAATAACACAAACAAGTAGTATATATGCAGTATATGTATGTGTAAAATTTCAATGACCCTTAAGTGGAGAATGAATACGATTATCAAATGATTTTGTATATTATTGTTGATGATATTGTTATTTTTAATTTTTAATTAAATCATTTAACAGCGCTTTAATAATCGTTTATTTTGACCACAACAACGGCGCTCACTTTGTTATTGATATTTTTGCAATCACTCACACACACACACACACACACACACAACATCAGCTAATTAACAGGTAAGGTCATTCTGTATAAGGCATTCATATATACACACGACCAGTATAAGCGACGAGAGGATCAAAAGTTCATCCAAATTATCTATTCACTAAGTATTTAAGTACAAATTTATTTACAAAAGAAAAAGGCAATGCAAAAGAATAGTGATGGGAGAAAGTATCGAGTACTTTTGAGAATCTGATACATTTTGAAGAAATCGAGTGCTTTTACTAAGATAGATCCACTCCTTGGCCGATGGATTTGTTGAAATTTAAAAATCATTCATTAAAAATGTATACTTACACATCTTTTTCATCTTATCTGCCCCATGCCAAAAGTCTGGCTACACCACTAGTACTGGATTATCATTGATTCAGGCCTTTGAGCCTCTCAGTTGAATTGACCACTATTTGTAATCTCTCTAGTGGTTTGCTATGTGAGGATTTATATGCTATATGTTCAATATTTCATCATACCATACATCACATCAACGAACCAACTACATAAATCTCGTATTTATTATTACATTTCAAGCATTGTGTAAAGTAATTTATTTTATACATTTACTATTTATTATTAGTTACTGATGCATCGGTCATTGCCACATGGTAATAGGTTAAACGTAGGATTTGTATTCAACTTCAGTATTTCTATAACTTTGTTGTTTATGAATATAAGTATATAAGTACTTTTATGGCAAATATATAATAATGATTTTCCGACTTTACTTTTATGGTAATTAGACGTGAACTGAGTGCTGTGCTGAAGAATTAGCTTAGGGTTATAATTGAATTTGACGACATAAGGCAATGACTTTTAGGCATAAGATACACTTAAAAATCGGATATTAATTAAAAATATATGACAAAAAATAAACAAATTATCTTTACAGGGTGCTCAAGACGGAAAAATTTTGTTTTCTTGAAAAACTCTCGACGTAAATTTTGAAAACGAACTGAAACATGTTCAACGTATTTTTTCTCCATATATCGTGATGGGGTTTTGTGTATTTGTTTGAGTAGAATGGATGAGAATAACTAAATGCAAATAGTAGTATGACTGATTTATTTTTACTAGTAAATATTTCGAGTCTATTTCAGTAACAAGCATATGTAGATCAATCTAGCAAAATCCCTAGTGCCATAAATTAGGTGGAAAGACGGTCCAATTGTAAAATGTATGATGTTGTTCTGCGCAGCTTGAAACCCATCAACATTTTGCATCATATGCAGCGTTCGGTAACAAATTGTTGGTAGATGGCTTTAAAATGGAATATATCTGGTAATAATAATTGCATCTGGCTACACTATAGCTTGTATGGAAGGAGACATTTTAGACTTCATTTTGTTAGAAGACATTATTAAAATCGCATTATTCTGTAAAAAGTTATCTACGTTTAAAAATGAGTGAGAATTCGAAACATTAGCGTTATATTTGGCTTTTCTATTATAGAAAAGGAAAGAATGTGTCGCAGGCTGCTGAAATAATTTATGAAGCTTACTGAGACGATGCTAAAAAACTAGAAAAACAGCAGCGAATTGGTTTACACGTTTTCGATCTGATAATTTTGCTGTTAAAGAAGCATCTTGCTCTGGTCGATCAATCACTGAAAAAATCAATGAAATCATGGTAAAAGCAGCGTGGAAATTACTACGGAACTAGGCATTCATTACCAAAGTGTTATAAACCATTTAAATAAAGCTGAATACACAAAGAAGCTCGATGTTCGGGTGCCACATGAATTAACAGTGGAAAATTTAATGGATCGAATTTCCATTTGCAATTCACTGCTAAAACGGAACAAAGTAGAATCATTTCTGAAGCGAATGATTACGGACGATGCAAAGTGGATCACGTACGACAATAGTGTGCGAAAAAATATCATGGAAGAAGCGAGATGAAGTTTTGCAAACGGTGGCAAAGCCAGGATTGGAAGAGAATTGTTCATTAAGAGCTTCTACAACCTGGTCAAATGATTGTTTCTGATCTCCACTGTCAACAATTAACGAGACTGAAACAAGCAATTCAATTAAAATGGCCAGAATTGATCAACAGAAAAGGTGTTGAGTTCCATTATGACAACGCCAGACCACATACATCGTTGATGACCCATTGATGACTCGATCTCTGTAGAACTCTCTTAATGGTGTAAATTATAGAGGCCTGCAAAACGCACTTGGATCAGTTTTTTGTTTAGAAAACCCAAAAGTTCTACAAAGATGGAATAATGGCTTTACCCAAAAAATGGCAAAAGGTTATCGCTCAAAACGGCACATATTTGGTTTAACAAAACTCGTTTCAAATATAAGATACAAGTGCTTTATTCATGGTCAAATTTGTAACCGAACTTTTTTAACTTAAAATTGTGATTATGGATGGAACCCGGGATTGGCATCACTAAGATAAACTGATATACAAATACGGGAGCATTTAATTACGTCAATTACTGTATATCGCCTACGCACTGCACTTTTACGGATGTATTGTGTATAGGTACATGTATACACTCGTGTGTTGATAACTTTAAAGTTTGACCTATAAAATAGATAAAGTACACACTTGGGAATTTTTTCACAATTTGTTACAGCTCACACAGATGACAAATGGGTCAATATAATTATAATAAAAATAAATGTATTTATCTAAATTTGTGGCATCGAGAAATACGGCAACAGCAGCTGCAGTAGCAGCAATAAAAAACGCCGGCATCAGAGTAGCTCCCAAAAAAAAAAAAAAAAAAAAAAATCATGTAAAACTCAACATGTCTTAATACTCGTTTGCTTTAAGCTTTCAACATAAAACAACAAACAACAATATCAACAATAGCAGCAGTAACAATACAGACCACAGAGTTTGACCCAATTTCATGTAACAAATCTTCACAAACACACACACACATGAATGAATCTACATATATATGTATGTAGATACTACCAACCAACTGACAAAACAGAAGCAACAATAATTTGTGTACATATGTATAGCGGCAAACTGAACTAGAGAGAATAAAAATATGTAGAAAAGTGAAAAAGCAAACAAAAAAAAAAAAACAATTTTTAACGAAATATTTAAGCTGCAGATATGCAGCTGAATCAGTAAATGGAAAGAGACAACCAGTTGGCACTGGTTAAAGAAAACACTCAGCAATGGCAATAGTAATACGTTGGCAATACCATTAACAACAGCAACAATACTTAGTAGGTACATATATAAGCAATGCGGCGCCGCCAATGCCGCCGCCTACAAAATTATGATCAATGTAAAATAAATTACATTGAATATAATAATAAATTAATAATAAATGAATAATGAATAAATATCATAATTATAATATCAATAAGTAAGTAACAAGACAAAACCGACAAAACAAGTTGAACGACGAAATCGAAAAAGAAACTTTCTAAATTGTAACTCTGGCATGTTGTAGTTGCGTGAAATTTCTTAATACACTCTATTAAAAGTATGTAATCATAATCATCATCATCATCGTAAGGCCAAAGTCCATTCGTTTGGATAATGTTTTGCGACTTTTACTTACGCATTATACACATTAGACGTATGTATGGCCACGAAGATGTTGAAGGCGGCATCGGGGTAGTCGTCGAGTTAAACACCATACATTGCGTATGAATACTTTTGCAAACAATTTGTTTGGTAACCATATTGCGTATATAAATGTATATAAAATAACTAATAATAAATAATTTAAAAAAAATATTCAACCGCAGTAATATGAAATATGCATTTAATTTCTTTAAAATTTTGTATATTTTGTTAAAATCCAAAAATTATGTGTACTCTGAGTACATTGGCAAATTTCGTAATATTGTTTTTCAACAAATATACATATTCAACAATAATTTGTACAATATATTGACCCAGTAAATTCGACCCAGTTGTTTCAAATTTGTGCTACAAAACACATATGTTTCATATGAGCCACTCAAAAGCTCAGAATCAATTTCTTAACTTTATAAATATCAATTGACAATCGCACGAATACCCTTAATATTAATGTTATTATTATTATTGCCACCGTTGTTGGCGAATACACATAGAAAAGTAAGTACTTGATGGATTTTTATATAAAAAAAAGAAACAAAAATATAAATAAAATTATCGAAACAATATTTTCAATATTTCATAAAATACAAAAAAAAATTATAGCTTTTACTAGTTTTTCAAAATACACACCTTCCACTAAATAATTATTATACGAGTCATATAATGAATATGGTAGCATAATTATGTCACAATTGATTATGTTGACGAGTTGATAAATTCGATTCGAAGAAGAGCGCAATTTTGATTTATTCACGACAATACAAAAACGTATATTTTAAGATGATAATTTAAACATTTATAAACAATTTCATTGATGCAAAAGGGAATATGCAAAAATGTATACCGAAATGCAAACAAACTACAAACTCACTGACATACGAGTATGTAGTACATACATATTTGACAAAGGTAAAAAAATACCATAGTACTGTTGGGTGCATCATGCGTTAAAACATAAAATGTTCACATAATAAAAAATACACCTATATGTATGTATATGTAGACACGCTCCAAATGTCAAAATATATACAAAAACAACAATACAATAATCTAACAAAACACACAAAAATCATTTGATCATATTGCAACCACCGAAAGTACATGGAATTACACGGTAACTCTATATAAAATTTGTTGTAGGGAAAGCAAAATCAAGCACATCACCATACATCAGTCTTTGTTGTTTTAAGAAAAAGTGCAAATGACTTATAAACGAAATAAAACTGGTGCACAGACACACACACACATCGACACAAGTACTGTTTTAAAAGTTGAATTTTTTCGTTTATTTTCTCAATTCAATGCAAGAACCAAAATATTGAAACAGCTGTCATCGGAGACTTTGTCAAATTTTCGCTGACTTGGATGTAGACATCGAATAAAAACAAACAAACACCAGCACAAAACACTTTGAGTAATGAACGTAAATACAAAGGTGAGAAACAATGATGAGAAATGACAAAGCAAAGCAAAAGCAATAATAAAATTTAAAGATTGCCACAGTAATTTCGTGATTTTTGTACAATTTCTCAATAATAAATTGTTCTTATTTTATTTTTTTTGTGTATAAAATAAGCTCTTTATGTGTTTATCCACATCACAATGGGACTTACTTGGCGTAAGTGAGTACGCCTCAACGTAAGGTGTTTATCACATGTAGCTTATCAATTGTGATGATTTTAAATAAACAGGCATAAATCATTTGTTATACTCGTACACACAAAATTCTAAATTGGACAATCTGGTAACATCAACATAAATAAGTTGGCAATACTTTGAAGATATGTGAGTTTAAGTACGAGTATTTATGTGCTTAAGTGTAAATGTGGTATAAAAAAATGTTGAAGAGTCGATGAGTTATTTTATTGGCAGTAGAGCTGTTGTTATTGTGATTGTTGTTGTGTCTGATTTTTAACTTGCCCCAACATTTAACTGATGCGTCGATGAACTTCAAAAAAAAAAAACTTGTTTTCGATTAAAACAACTTCACCAGCTGACGCTAACTTGTATGGTAGGTTACATTTATATACTCGCATGTTTGAGTAGGGCTCAGCAATAATACATTTTATTAACGGTATATTCTGAATTGGACAAATATCAAATTTCTCTACCATTTAATAATAACGTAATTGCTGCACATAATTATTAGCTTCTTATAGGCTAATGTGTAATAATCCATAAGTAGTACCTTTGGTTTCAAGGCACTAAAAAAAAGTGAACTAAAGTAAGTAGGAAATATATTTTGAACTAGAAATAATAGATGACTTCACACTAAGCACGTTGTGTGTATTTTAGAAAACTTCGGTAATTTTACAAAAACAAAATGCACACAAAGAATTAGTCAAAAAACAAAAAACTAAGAAGTCACCTAATTTTAAATGTTCGCTCTTTCCAGCAAAAGTAGTCGGTATTCGGATATGAATAATATTCAAAGTTTCTACTTAACTGGTCATATACTAAAAAGAACTAAAATAACCAAAAAAAACTAAAGGTTTGCTCAATGATCCAAAAAATTATAATTTGATATACGTATACCTTGTCTTGGTCTTGTCTGAGCTATGGCAAAGTGGCTAGTGCGTTGGCCTATTGATCGGTAGGTTGTGAGTGCCCACCTGTCGGCAATTCTTCCAGCAGTAATGATTTGCCATGTAAAAGTTTTTAAATGAACTCTGTGATTTAGCTCGGCTCAGAAAAAGTAATGTCACAAGGGTTCTGTAGTTCGGAACTGGCTAAAATAGGTAGGTCCCTTCTAATTCTGCCCAAAATTTAATACGCACTACAGTACTGGAAGAGAAGCTCACCCAAAGATCACTTCGGGGGATATAAGGGTTTATAAATGCCACATTTTTTTTATACCTTGGCTTACACACTTTCTAGGGTGTTGGAAAATTAGCACTTAAAACATAAATTTGTGACTTTCCAAAAATTTGAATTAGTAATATTTATGGACATACGAAAAACTACAATATACGAGGGGACTAACAAAAGTTCGGTAAGCTGCATGAACAATTTTTAAAATTTGTTATTTTTAATCTTAATTTAATTTTTTATTTTTTCTACATAAACACCATTAATTTCAATACATTTTTTAATCTTTTGATCCACTGATCAAAGTAATCCTCAAAATCACATTTTTTGTAGCTTGTTATGTTCTACGTTAACAGCATTGATTATCTCTGCATTGCTACCCAAGAATTTCGTCTCAAATTTATCTTTGTTCAGTTCCTATTTGTTTGTGTTACCCAATAAATTTTCGAACAATTTTGGTAAGCAATCTTCAGTATACCATTTCACAATTACTGTCTGACAAGTAATTAGGGGAATTACAGCTATAATTCTTGCTCTGGTAAATTAAACCGCAATCATCACTTTCATTGCTGACCATTGTTGCCTTGTTTTAACAGGTGGATCTACTCCTTTTGAGCTCCACACCAAAATGCTTTTGCTGAACGCTGTTTAGTTTCCGGGTCGTACTTGTAAAACCAAGCTTCGTCACCTCTTGCGATCATACTGAAGTTGCTGGACACTCCGTTTTCGAATTTTCCTAGAAAATATTGAGCAAAACGAACTCGAGCTTCTTTCTAACTATCATTCAACATTCGTGGGACACATCTTGCAGATTTGTTCGTATATTGTAAATCATTTCACAATATTCGTGATACATCCATAGCATTCCAGTGCAACTCACTGGCTATCATTTCTTGTGTCATTCGTGAGTCTTTGTAAATTTTTTCCTAATCATAGCCACATTTATTTCGTCTGTCGAACATTTTGGCTTTCCTTCTCGAGGCTCGTCATCCACGAAAAAATGTCCGTCTAAAATCGTTGATACCACTTACAAATGGTCTTAAGAGAAGGTGTGTTCGTTCGTTCGGTGTGCTGTCAATATCCGTAAAGAATTGCATGTCGAATTTCTTCTGACGTTGGTGGCGGAATTTCCATCAACCTTTTGTCAATAATTTAACGTTTTCCCATCTCCGTTCTTATCAATTTTTCTGAAATTTATAATAAAATATCGTTAGATTACTACACAACGTGTACTATTTTTTAATTCTTCAAAATCACATAAAATATCAACAATTTATCGAACTTTTGTTAGTCCCTCCATGAAATGCATAAAACCAAAAAGAAGAAAAGAAAAACCAAAAATAAGCGTATCAAGTTCATGGAAGAACAATGTGCCGTTAGTAAAAATTAGCATAGATACACGCTCATATAATTGTTACCTATGTACATATATACCACGTTGATCAAAAAATTCCCGGAATAACCACCGTGTGGCGCTTCCATCGTTCCAATTTGAGTTCTGCTTTTTTTGTTAAGGTGGTACATCTGTTGTTGATATTTCCTCTAAATATTAGCGTTATAGTTTGACAAAAGTTACGTAGCCAAGAGTACATCTATCTCAGTGCTTCCAGCGATTTTTCCATTACTTTCTCTCGGCTGCTGAAACGCGTTCCCCGTAATGGTTTTTTCCCTCGATTGAACAGAATGAAGTCACAGGGAGCCAAATCAGGTGAATTCGAATAATGATGGCACTGTGCGACGGTGCGATTAAATGGTGCAAAATCCACGAGTTTTCTGCCCACAATTCTGGTCTCTTTCCGTCGTACTCATAAACCCACGTCTCGTCTCCAGTAATGATCCTTTTGAAGAATGTGGGATCGAATTCAGCCTCGCAACTCATATCTTTTGCGACGTCAACACGGTCTTTTTTTTGCATGAAATTGTTTGAAAATTGTAAAAAATCGCCAACATACACAGAGATAGATGTACTTTTGGCTACGTAACTTTTACAAATGGAAAGCTATGACGCTAAGATTTAAAGGGAATATCAACAACAACTTAACAAAAAAACGCCACACGGTGGTTATTCCGGAAACTTTTTGATCAATGTGGTATGTATAAATCTACGATACAAGCGGACTTTAATATGCATAATATGATGAGTTCAAGTAACTGGTTCCATGTGAAAAGCAGTAACGACTATCTAAAAGAGAATCAAAAATCGAAACAAAGAGCACTCTTAAGAAATAGCACAAATTGTAAATATCAGCTGATGTGGTGCATAATAGTGTTTTTGGATATTCCATAGGACACATAACATTTCACAACATATTTATTCTATTTCGTGTTATTAAATACGAGTAGCTCAAAATTTGCCCTTTAATACATTCATCTTGTGGCGTCAAAAAAATGTTAAACCATACAATTTTAACCTAACAAGAACCTCTTAGCAAGTGCTTTGTTCGATAAATTACTCTTTCTACTTGCTGTATATACATATGTTTACATATATTTACTGTTTATTTTTTAATTTGTTTGCTCGCTCATATTAACATATTTATGCATATACAACACACGACTACTCCAGTGGGTCAAAGTATTAATATTATTGTCACTGTTTGTGGTGTTGACCTCGTCATTATTGTAATATGTCACTGATATTTGTTTAGATAACGGTAAACAAATAACAATAAGACATAGCACACCAAAATATTTGTAATATAGGTAGATATAAATTAATTCATAGCTAAACACTTAAATGCCAACACCGGTTACGTAGTATGAACTACGTAGCCGATCTGTGGTGCACAAAGAATTTTATTTCTCGTGGGGAGTTTTACAAAAAAAAAATTCTTTGCAACTCTATCCTTTTAAGATTCATTTACCACCACGCCCTCCTTTTCTAGGCTACCTAGCGAATGATAAAATTTTCCGAACTATATGAAATAATGGTGACAATTGTCCAGGCTTCAGCGCCGGCAATCTACCGGCTGACGTCGTTATTGGTGCTTCCACCAATAACGACGAGGTGCGAGAGTTCTTTCCAAATTTCAACTTTATAATCAACAAATAAGTGTGTCGAACTGTTTTTCTTGGGTTCTCTCCAGCCCTTGGTTTATTGTGAAAATCTAGTAAATAGTGGATCTGAATCACATTGTTACACAACACGGCACCTCACGTTCAATTGACACGTTTATTCTAGTAGCTTTCAGTATTATTTATTGATGTATTGGGTGTGTGAATTAGTAACCGGCCTTTTTTTAGTGCTCAAAAATCATTTATTTTTAAGAATTCTCTAAACAAACAAAGTATTGTCCATCAGAAACTATGACATTTCCCCAATTTATGGATTCCATCCCACAAGAACTTTGCCGACTTGGCGGCCAAAAATGAATCGAGCCAATTTTTGATTCAGGTCACTGAAGTGAAGCGTATTCCATTATGGGCTTTCTGCATGACCCTGAACAAATGGTAACCTGAAGGCGCCAGGTCTGGGATATAAGCGGGTGGGATACAACTTCCCATCCGCCTTTAGCAAGATAGTTTTTGACCGGAATAGCAATGTGTGGACATGCGTTGTCATGGTAAAAAAATTACCGACTCGTATCTGGTCGCATATTGCGACCTTTTCTCGATAATTGCTCTCTTCAACCGCACCAATTGTTGTGGGTACAGGTAATGATTCGACCATGTCTTGGTCAAGTAATGTCTTCAAACCTTTTCGGCTGTCCGAAGCGTTCTTGGACTTCGATATCAAAATCACCGTTTTTGAAGCGCACAAACTACTCCATAGACTGTCTATTGGATAGAGAATTGTCGTCATACAATTCCACAAGCAAACGATGATTTTCAGCCGCACTTTTCTTTTCAAAAAAGTAACTTAACAAAATTTTCCGCAAATGCTGTTTTTCGCCAATTCTTAAAATTTTCCATGTTGAAAAAAAAAAATATAATGCGCACAACCAATTTGAAAAACTTGACTGATTTGGATAGCAAATGAATCGACATTTAAAATGACATTTCGAACAATGATGTCCGACATCGTGCTACCCAATATGACAACGCACACCCAATATGACAAAGTTTAGGATCAGCAAAAGATTATTTTATCAATTTTTTGGGATTAATTTTGGAGGAGGAAGAGGAAAGATAACAGTCGAAGAAATTGAAATGGTATCATGACGTATGGAAAACAAGAGAGGAAGAAGGAGAATTTAGCACCTAAAGAGTTGATCGATGAAATGAAGTTGTTTCACCATTTCAAAATGACCGAATAGTAATTTAATATATTGAACTGTAAGCTAGAAATACTGGGTGCCGTAGCACAGTGGTTAGTGTGTTCGCCTTCTGATCTGTAGGTCGTGGTTCAATCCCCGGCTGATGCATAACAAATTTAATATTGATAAGATTTTTCTTTCGAATGGTACCCACCTGTCGGCAAGCAATTGGCAATTCTTCCGACAGTAACAACTTGCCATGAAAAAGCTTCTAAAAGAATTCTGTGACAAAGCTCAGAAAGAGTGATGTCAGAAGTGTTCTGCCGTTCGGAACCGGCTAAAATAAGTAGGTCCCTTTTAATACTGTCAAAATTTAAGACGCACAACAGTAATGGAAGAGAAGCTCGGCCAATGAGCCCTTTGGAGCTTTAAGTGCCACATACAAAAAAAAAAAAAAAAAAAAAAAAACCAGAAATACATTTTTAAGAAACAAGTTACACACAGAAGAAAATCCATAACATGCAGACTTCACACATTTTCAGACAGATAAAAAATACGACAAAATAAAAATATCGTTGAACGGAAATCTAAACGTGACGGTCGCAAGACTGACGAAACTAATTTGTGACATCGGATTAGTGTAAATTGTGTCATTTAATTTTAATGTAATTTTGACTGATACTTCTCGGAAGTTATACCTTTAGAAGCGACGGACTGCAGAACTGCCGGACTGCAGAACTGCAGAACCCTTGTGACATCACTTTGTTACAGAGTTGTTGTAGAAGCGTTTTCAATGCAAATTATTACCGCCGGAAGAATTGCCAATTGCTTGCCGACAGTTGAAAAGAAAAATCTTTTCGAAATTATAGTTGATGCCTCAGCCAGAGATTGAACCCACGACCTACGGATCAGAAGGCAAACAGACTAACCACTGAGCTTATGTGATGTTATGCATTTACTTAGTTATATTTTGATTCAATATTAAACACAATATAGTAGTTTTGTTATATAAATTCAGTTCAATGAGTTATACTGCTATATAAATTCCATATCTATTATTTCTCGTTACTATGCAATATTATAAAAGCTATGTATGAGATATATGCCGTGCTCAGAATAAATCCAAATGGAATAATTTACGATGGTATGAGCAGTTCAGAGGATCGTGCGCTATCTCATTTATTCTTTTTCTATATGCGATATACGTATGCACAATAGAGCGGGTCAATTTGTAAGGGTGCCAAAAAGTGGACAAATCGTATAGCAAAAAAAAAAAAATCTAAAGATTATTCTAAGAAGGTTCGCCCAAGAAACTCACTTTGACCCTCCGCATTTTGACAAGTAAATATTGCTATATGAGGTTGCCACTATGAATATGATTTTCATCCACACGATTCTCTTCACTTTTCCATACATTTTGGCATACTAAAAATGTTAATTCTTCTTACTTTAGTTCTCCAAAATATACAAATTTTATTAGTAGCAATATTTGCCTGTAAAAATGCGGGGGGTCAAAGTACATTTTAGACATATGGTTTCTTGTTTGCTTCTGAGCTTAAAATTATTCGTAAATTTCCTTCTTACGATACGATTTGGGTTCAAAAGAATTGACCCGCTCTAATATACGTATTTAAATTCATGAATTCAATAAAAGCTTGCACATATATTGTAGAATGAATAAATAAAGGGTGCTGCAAATACAATTTTATTTTGAATAATAAAATAAAATGAACAAAAATTAAAATTTCTCTAAATTATAGCTTCACTAGAAGGGCAAACATTCCCATTACAACATGCCATGTAACACAATCCTGCAATACCTTGTTTACAGTTTCTTGCTATTCTTCTTTCTTTCAGAGTTCTCCGCAAAAGGCAGTCTAATGGGATCCAATCATAGCCACAAGGCATCGAATTGACATCGCAAGATTGCTGATTACCAAACTTACTGTTCCTAAGATCGATGTGACTAGGGGCACCATCCTGCTGAATCCAAAGATCGTTCAAGACCATGTCTTCAATTTCAGCCTACAATAAGTCGGTAATAATCCAAATGATGCTTGATTTTTCGGTCATATTCAACGTCTAATTCGAGATGCTTTAAGGTCTAAATTGGCAAGCTATCAAGTTTGTTTTCTATACCGAGACCTTTGTACAAAATTTTTATCAGGCCGATGCGTGAAATATTAATTGATGAGTTGTTAATTGATGATGTTTCTAAATTAGATTGCACACAAGGATCACGGATATTCAGCAAGCCAGTCTGCACAAACTTGCGTACAGCGGTGATTGCTTCACTTCGGTCAAAAATTTATTTTCAATTCATTGTTTGGGCAACAGGGCACTCATTTTGGAAATAAGTTTTCAATATTTCTCCAACATTGGTCAAGCGTAAAGTGATTCAATTCATTTTGTGTTTGTATGATAATCACCGAGATGTCAATATTTCGCGCGGCAAAGCGAGGGCAGTGTCAGAATAACCTATCATTCAAAAGGAAACCATAAGATGGCCAACCCTGTATATGGAAATGCATTTGTGTGGTGTCAGTCATTCACCTTTAACTGATTTGCATATAGTCCATCCACATATTTTTACGTAAGCAAAATGTAGGTTGCACACATCCATACACATATGCATACAGTATGCATACTTTATATACCTACCTCCTTTCCATATGTATGTAATCCATATTTTACAAAATACACAATTTTATGTTAATACAACGTTTACCACACAATAAAAGATACATAACTGCACATGGATTTAAGTTTTTTTGAATCAATTAATCACATTCTGAGCGCTCAGAAATATGACTATGGAAAAAATAATAATTTTGTCAACTCAAGCCTCAAGCGCTGATCAATAATATATACATTTTTTTCATATCCACCATCTCTCCTTATGGGTATTACAAAACTTAGAACAACCTAAATATACCAATGACTTCTCGAGTGTAGCGTATAAAAAAAATTAAGCTGTCCGATTAAACAGATTAGCCATGTTTTATGGATTTTGGGTCATTGAATTCGAATTATGATTTTTTTTTAGGTTAGAATGAAAACTAAGGGTGATGGAGGAAATTGGATCATGGTTTCGAATTCAACGAACCAAAAAACCATAGACGTAGTCACTGTAGTCCTTCGGGGTTACATATATATTTTTTTCATAATTTTCCAACGAAACGAACGAACGAATCAAAAAATATATTGTACAACTTAATTCGGTCAACAACAATTTAACGAGGTCAATGCTAGGGGGACCTTAGACCACCTACTTGTCACTGTCCAGCCCTCTACAGATCGCGCTTCAACTACCTTGGATCTACGTTTTTTCCAACCCTGGAAACCATTGCACGTCACAAACTGTATTAAAAACAAAATATAAGTAATCCTAATCCCACTTGGTAACACAATGGACCGGTATTGGTCTACGTGAGATCTTATAGATCAGCCAAGCAAACCTAACCTAACCTAATTCGGTCCGTTTTTAAAAGATCGCTCTGGCTGTCATATGTGGTTGACATAAACAGATGCTTTGTTGGAAAGCTGTGACATTTGTCAACCATCGATTGCTTGTGAAAGTTTAAGGTGAATCTGCTATGAGAGACACATCATTCAGAGAGTGGTTTCGACGCTTCAAATGTGTTGTTGACAAACCTCGACCTGGTCAGTTAAAAACGGCTTGAGGATGAAGAATTGGAGGATTTACTGAGTGAAGTCTCATGGCAACGGCAGGAAGAACTTGTAGAATCGATGCGAGTCACTCAATATTTCAAAACGCCTGAAAGCCTTGGGAATGATTCAAAAGCAAGGACATTGGTTGTCATATGAAATAAAACCAAGAGACATTGAAAGCCGATTTTTTACATGTCAACTGCTGCTGGAGAGACAAAAAGGAAGGAAGAGTTTTGTGCATCCTATTGTGACTGGTGATGAAAAGTGGGTCCATTACGATAATCCCAAGCGCAAAAAGCACGGGTTAAACCCGGTCAGCCATCGAAATCAACTGCAAAACCCAATATCTATGGTTCGAAGATAATGCTATGTATCTGCTGGGATCAACTGGGTGCGATGTATTATGAGCTGCTCCAACCAAACGAAACCATCACCAGGCATCGTTAACTGTAGTAATTGATGCGTTTGATGCCAAGCACTGCAAGAAAAACGACCGCAATATGCTGAAAAACACGACAAAATGATTTTGCAGCATGAGAACGAACGAACTCATATTGCAAGGCAAGTCAAAATATACTTGAAAACGCTGAAATAGGAAGTCCTACCACACCCGCATTATTCTCTCGACATTGCACCATCTGAGTACCACTTGTTCCGATCAATGGCTAATGGCGTGACTGAGCAGCACTTCCGTTCTTGCGAAGAAGTCAAAAATTGGGTCGATTCGTGGATCCCATCAGAAGACGCATCGTTTTTTCGAGATGCTATCCGAAAATTACCAGAAAGATGGGAAAAAGTAGTAGATAATAACTTCAATAACGTTGATTTAAGTTGTACTACCATTATATTCAATTGCGCTCATTTCCTTCGAGAAAGAAAAAACCCAAATTTCCACTTTTATTTTGCAGTTAATTCTTGAGAATATACAAACAGAGCTGTTAACAGATTCACAATTTTGAAATTCGTGTCCAACTGACTGAGTTTTTTTGATTTACTCAGAAATTTGAAAAAGCTCTCCTATAGATTTCAGAAAATTGACTTAGTGGTTGCTGCTTTTAGCCGCAGATATGATACAGTATTTGTGCTATCAAAGAAAACATCTCATATCCATTCAGAACTATTTTTTAGTATTAACCCATTCAAACAAAAAATTGACGGTGTCGGTCAGTGGGCCACTTCCCCTACAAAAACAAAAAATCACTTTTTGACGAATAAAACCAACAAAAGCAAGTGAAACATATGTTTCTACTTGCAAATGCAACAATACAACTATAAGTGAGAGAATTTCAATTATGAGTACCATCATCGAAGCAAGAAGATTTCAGTGGTATACATTGGCAACAAAGAACAAATGTAAAACAAAACAGAATATAAGGCGAAAACACAATCATAACAAAGTTCATGAAAATGCTCTTTTCTTCTTTGTCATTTTATATGCAATTTTTCTGTTCCATTTTTTATTTCTATATTTTTTTTTATTTTGTCATATATACCAGTTTAAAATTACGGCACAACATATGATCAACAGGTAAAGGGATTGTGTTACCAAATACAATTGCAAAACTACCATCAGAAGCAACACAGCCACAACTCAAGCAGCAGTAACAGTTTCCGGTTACATGGACTTTAACATTGTAGACAAATTCGACTCAGTCAAAGCAAAAAGAGCACAAAACATCGTAAATGCACATATGTAAATACGTCATAAGGTGTACACTTGCTTGAAGTGATGAGGTTGTAGTGTAAAACAACCATGCTCAGCGACTACAACAAGACGTGAATATATGAAAAATATATTTACGACCATACGACACAGTGTATTGTATTTACATATTTTCTACTTTGTTCTGTTTCGTACAATATAATGTTGTTTCGATGTACGAGTAGAACCAGCAACATTTTTTTTTTACTGTCAGACTGGCCCAACTATTCTCAGTGAACTCGTTTACTCGCTCCTCGTACATGAAACTTCACCAGTCCAAACCTGTTAAACAAGGAATCGAATCACATAATCGAATATTGCGTTGCGGTAGTAATATGAATGTTTATACTCGTATTGTACATATGTGTGTGTGTGTGAGTGTGAGTGTTGTAAGCGTGAATGAATGATTGGGATCAGCAGAACTAAACAATGTCAATTTTATGATGGTTGGTGTAAAAAAAAAATAAACTAGAAATATGTAGATTACTCATATACATATAGTATGCCTATATATGCGAACATAAAATTAGCACCGGGTGACTAAAATGAATTTTTCTGCATCAAGCTATAGAGAGTAAAATACGTAACGACATTGAAAAGAACTATGGTTAGACGATGATAAAAGTAAAACAATTGGGGAATTTGATGAAACAAGATCACAAGAACAATTCGTGCCTGAGGCTGCTGAAAAAGCAAAATCTGGGTAGTATCTCACCCATAATAACCAACATAGTTTTCGCATAGATATACTTCATATTTTGTGAAAAATTCAATTGTTTGCTAATTTCGGTCTGCAATTTAAGCACGCCGTCAAATTAATAGTTTTTGTAAAGCTATAAATACAACCCTGTTCTATTTAGCTCAAGTTTCCGTGTGAACGCAATCTTCAAAATGCAACTCTGCATGTTCTATGAACACTGCCTTATAAATGTGAGTCTGTATGACGAAGAAATAAAAGGAAGAGGGAGTGAGTTAGACTTCTGATCGCTAGGTCGTGGGTACAATTCCCGGTTGAGGCAACTTTAATATCGAAAAGATTTTTCTTTCGAACGGTGCCCACCTGTCGGCAAGTAATGTGCAATTCTGCCGGCAGTAAGAATTTATTATGAAAAATGTTTCTTAAAGAGCTCTGTGACAAAGTTCAGAAAGTATTGTCGCAAGGGTTCTGCGTTCAAAACCCGGTAATTTAAGTAGGTCCCTTCTAATAGTGTCCAAAATTTAACACGCACAACAGTACTAGAAGGGAAACTCGGTGGAACCACAAACGGTTTTCAGGACTGACTGTGTCCTCTCAGAAAGAAGGCAGCCACAATAGCCTAAGCAAATCTTAAATGTCGAACTACTCCTTCTATATTTCACCCAAAGTTTGGGATTAGTGCACAGTGATTAGTGTGCTCGCCTTCTGATCTGTAGGTCGTGGGTTCAATCCCAGGCTGAAGCATAACAAATTTTATATCGAAAAGATTTTTCTTTCGAACGGTACCCACCTGTCGGCAAGCAATTGGCAATTCTTCCGGCAGTAGCAATTTGCCATGGAAAAGCTTCTAAAAAATTCTGTGACAAAGCTCAGAAAAAGAGATGTCGCAAGAGTTCTGCCCTTCTATATACTGTCCAAAATTTAACACGCACAACAGTAATGGAAGAGAAACTCGGCCAATGAGCCCTTCGGGGCTTTAAGTGCAACATATTTTTATTTTCTTATTTGTTTAATTTAGCATCAGAAGAATTCATCAAGTTCTGGAGCATAGACTTCAATCTTTCACAAAGCACGCACGATAGAACCTTGATGCGATGTTAAGGAGACTTACATATATCATGATTGTTGGTACAAATTTTGGACCTCCTTTCTTAAGTACGGAACAGAGAACCTTGAGTCTCCAATCATGGGCCTGCGCTCTTCCGACCATGTTTATGAGTTCCGAATCCGAACATCGCCTCCTCATTAATATAGAATTAGTAAACTTCGTTATTATCAAGGTCGAATCAATTGTGACATTCATTTTATTAAACAATTACACTTAAGGAATATAATTGCCCTGTGGCACGAAATTGTAAATATGAATATTTTGTTTAAAAGCCAACTTAGTCGTAGTATCACAATATTTTCTTGTAATTCTAAAGAGTTGTGGAAAACACATTTAGAGTAAAGAATATATTAAAATCTGTGCTTTTGCTAAAAAAAAACAACGAATTTTCCAATTTAAAAAATACATTTTCTCTAAAACTGAATGCGAAGAAATGGGTATACCTCAATCTACTGTATTTTAGTGTTAATATAATAATTTACATTATCAAATTCGCTGTTTGTCCATCATTCAAGGTTTCCGTGCTTTTTTTTCCACACACCATTAGCATCAATGCCAGCAATTACTATCATTTTTACCTCTGTACAGAGATCCCTATCGATATCTTTTTATTTTAACGTCAAAAATGCTATAAGTAATCTAAGAACAAAATTAGATTTTAGCAGCAAAAAATTTGTTTACTATTAATTTACTATTTTTGAAATATTATATCAATTAAATAATCATAATTGATAACAACATATAACGATGTAACGGTTCCACAGGCTAAACATTAATAGTGTAATATCTCCATTAGAATCCAATTAAATTATGCCGTTGTTGTAATTTTGCATTGAGTCCATACATCATGACACATTCGCACAAACGTGAAAATACGGCTATATAATTCTTATAACTAAATAACCAACTCTAACGAAGCATATAACAAGAATTCACTAAATGAATCAATTGTTGGTGTATAGTAGGAGCAAGAAGAAAATCTAAAGAAAATCATTTTCCCATTGAATTGGATATTTTATTGGTTTCCTTTTTTCATATTCATTTACTAGGCTTCCAATAGTGTAGGTAATCGTTCATGAGAAACTTAAATAGTTACACAGCCATCTCAAGGGAGTCCTTGCAAAACTACTAACAACAACAACAACCAAATCATCAACAAATGTTTTATATCAAATACATCACATCACATCTGAATTGCCTCAACTGTTGATATGATGTGTATAGGTGTGTGTGTGTGTATAAAATAAAATTATGAGGGCGTATTGCAAGAAAACGGAAATTTTGTTATTTATTGAGTGAAATATATTTATTTTCGTGGGAATTTTCGTGTATAATGCTTGTGATGAGCAATACTTGATTAATGAATCATTTAAAAATTTTTATTTGATTACTGTCAAATCAGATAGATTCTTATACATGAGGATTTACACATACATACATACATATAAAATAAGAAATTATATGATATTTATATCGACATATTAGCATAAAAGCATAAAATAGTATTATCCAAATTCACAAACATTAACCTATTAAGCCTCATGGTTTAACGGAAGATGAATAATTTATATATGTAGCCACCCTACCACTTATTAATTACAATACAAAAAATAAAAAAAATAAAAAATAAAAAAAAAAGAAATAAAATTAAAAAATGCAAACGATTCGACTATTTAAGATATATTTGGATTTCTCTTTACACATATAAAGAATAAAAATATAAAAAATAATTTAAAAAAGTATAAATAATATTTATAAAAAAAAATACAGAAATTGAGAAAAGTGAAAATATACTACATAATTTTTATAATTTATACACACACAATAAAAATATACTCGTATAGAGATAGCAATTTTGTACTATGTGACTATTTGTGCTTACCTGCTGGGAAGAAATTATTCAAGAACGTTGACATTTTCCACACAACGACAGCGACAGCAACAGTTCACAAACAAATTGCGACTTTTTAGTGATGTTTTTCTCTTTTTTTTTTTTGTTTCTCTATTGTTGCTGTTGCCACTTATATTTCTAGTTCTAGCCGTTTGTTATGTTGTATCGTTGCAGTCGTGTGTTGCTACTATTAAATATTGTTACGGCTGCTCTGCAACGATGTTAGCAATGTTTTTCTTTGCACAGTCCCCCTCTCTGCTGCTTCTCTTCAAAATACGTGTGTGTGTGTTTCTTTTGTTTTATCTGCGTCTTGGCCCGTTTTCATGTGCGTATGTGTGTGTTTATAAAAAAAATATGAACACACAACAATGGAAAACATGCAAGAAAATTACCAGCAGCACACTAATCAAGAGGAAGCCAGAAATGCAAAGAAAACAAAATACTCTCTTGTTGTTGTTGTTATTTGTTATTATTATTTTTGCTCTACACTCATGTACTATGTACACTCTCTTTTATCTATGTCTTGTTTCGTTCGTTTTTTATTTATTTTCGTTGTGTTGTTGCTGCAGCGGCTGTTTTTACTTCCTGCTGCTATTTGAAGAGAGTTTTCTACACGTTTTTCTTTCAACATTGACCATATGTATTAGCGTTGTTATGGTGTTGCACGATTGACTACTTTTCGTAATGTTTACAAGTTTTTGTTGTTGTTTTTTTTTTTACTAATATGTAGGTATATTAATGTTTTTTATTACACTTTTTTTTTTATATCGTATCGTTGTAGAATATATATATGCATTGTACAAACAGAAAAAAAAGCAAATATGGGAAGGAAAAGGCAGATGTTATGCTAAAATAAGAAATTTATGAAAAAAAAAAATTTTTTAATTAATTAATTTTCATTCGCGATTGAAAAAGCCAAAGAAGGTTAAGCATACAAATAATATAAATTTCGATTTTTGAACTTGTAGTTGGTATTATTTGAATTCATACCATTTGGTTGGCAACATTAACATGTTGATAAGAGATGCATTTGTTGCTTCGTAAAAATTTCTCTTTCTCTCTCTCTCTCTCTTTGAAATGTATTTGAATGTTTGACTTTCTTTGACTTTTTACACAAATGTAGAGATTTCGATAATGTTGTTTTCGTTTTTTTTTTTTTTTGCATGTTATCTATTAAATTTATTGTACAACAATTGCATTTCTTTATTGTGTTAAAAGTTAATTGATCAATTTTAACAATGCTCAAGACACATTCATTAATATATTTTGAATAAAAAAATTAAGAATTTCTTTCGTACTTTTTAGTTGTTACACTTTTTCCTGGAGTTTAGTTTTTTTTCGTTTCTTTGATTATTTTATTTCATCGAATGCTAACAACATATCGGTGGCGGTACAATAATATGTATGAAATGTTAAGAAACGCGAACATGGTGATGCTGCAAATGAAAGAAAAAAAAAACAACTTTTAGAATATCACTTTAATAGAATGCATAGTTAAAGACAAATAAAATATTTATCAATGTCTCACACATTTGAAGAATGCTCGATATATCCTTGCATGAATACCACGCCATATGCGTAGGCACTTAACACGAAGGCAATAATCAAATATTATATTTTTATATTAACTTAAGTGAGTTAGGAAATGTTACTCAATATATGTTAATGCATTCTTCATGAATAAAATTAGAATTTTTTTTATTCGCATCAGCAATCCCAAACAGAAATTCCGCAAGCACACAAACACACACACAGATATACATTTTCAATGAAAGTTCAAACTATACTGAAACAGGATTGTGAAACGATGACAGTAACAAGAGTCAAGCAATCGCAAGCAAGGGTATCTCGTCCAGGCAGGGATAATTATAGTTGCAGCAATGTGCCTCCAAGTAGGCTGAAGAAAAAAAATAATAAATAAATAATAATAAACGTAAGAGAGAGATAAAGAGAAAACTAGTCAAAATGTATAAAATCGAATTACGTAAGGGTTGTAGCAATGTCATACAGCGTCTCAAAGTATTAAAATGAAATTAACATTTACTTGAAAAATTAATGATATTAGAAAACGTTCTTAGGAATCATATTTGTTATCATTGTTAAAAATGTACTGATTTAAATATTATTTGTAGCCTCTAGAGGCAACTAATAATCTTTTATTTCGAATTGATTTTAATAAAAATGAAACTTTCTGCTTCAGAGTTGTAATAGATTTTGATACATTTGTATTGTATTAAAAAAAATAAAAACGACTGAACGAGGAAATGAGGACATTTCCCAAATTTGATTAGTAGACATATTGGAAAATTGTATTAATTATATTTTTGATTTTATGTCTATATTTGAGGAATATTTTCTTCTTCTGCTAGATTTTTTGCTGCTTTATTTTTTTTAAAGAATGTAAATGCCATTTTGGAAACATTCGTACATAGTTTTTTTTTTCGCTCTAAAAACATTCATCAATTTAAAAGGCAATCACAATTTGACTAAACAAGAAATCTTTGTTTTGAATGCAAATTGTCTGTATTGCATAACATATATGACAACATAAATTGCATTAAATATTTTTAATCAAAATTTAGTGAATATAATATCAAATTACTATTTAATAACAGTGGCAAGGCTGCATTTGTGCAACATTAAGTACAGAAGCCGTTTGCTTTGTTTTAGTTATTTTTATATTTTTCTTTTTCACCTTCTTTATTAATTTTTATTTAAACCACTTTCTTTGCTTCTCATTTTGAACCAATTTCAAAACATAATAACAGCTGAGTGATTATGATTTCCTCTCACTCTCACTCTCCCTCTCTGTCACTCTTCTCTTATTTTAACGCATTATTTATCTCTCACGGTTTCTTGTTATTTGCTTCAGGCAAGCCAAAGCCAATACAATTGTACCGAAATCTGTACTATTTCGATTGCAGAATATCATCGTAACAATTGCATTACTTTTACGACACATATTTAGAATCATGCTGCAACTAGCCACCGACGTAAAAACGTAGAACGTGTCAGCTGACACGACCTATCTTATGAAAATGTCGTGTTAACGAAAACTCACCACCGTATGACGGTGACGTAGACGTTGCTCGGAGCGGAGAAAATCAATGCAATTTTGTATGTTCTTACGTACGGGCGGTACGTACGTACGCTACTTCGGTGGCTAGTTGCAGCATTAGACTCTTCAATTCAACAATGCATATTTTATGATGTTACTGAACTTATAGAAAGAATTTGGTAACTGAAAGTAGAAACGAAACCAATGAGAAAACAGTATAAGAAAGACAGCTGATAGGGTGACCATGTTTTCAAAGGAAAACCTTTAAAGCGCAAAGGGATAGATATAACAAATATAAAATTTTAAAAGGCTAAAGGTTCAAAATTAACTCTTCCTAAAGGCGTGATTTAAATTTAAAAAGTGCGGAATAATTTCCGCCGATGGCGACGGCGATAGGAATTAATCTATCATCACGAATAACTTAACTTTGTTAACTTTGTTAACTTTGTTTGTGCGTTTTCTCATATACGTTAGTGTGTTCTATTTTTGACAGGGAATATTCGCGACGAAATATCCTCTGTCCCCCAATATTGTACTTACAGCATAATAGGCTCTGAATTTGTATTGTAACAAATTGTGTTACCTACCTTGACAGCCTACTTGATAACTTTTTAATTTATGTTTACATTTTTACAGGTTTTTATTTTTTATGGATATTTAAACCTATTTTTATTGTCAGATTTCGGAACTGAATTCATAAGTGTATGGAAAATTAAATTTCTTATGTCTCAAAAGTACGAGAATTAAAATCTGTCTTATACATTATTTATGAATGCATTGAAGTGAGTTTTATTATCGACCATTATTTACAACTGTTTTACTCTACTAGATCTGCTAGATGTTAAAAATAAATGATATTTTGAACGTCATATATATGTACATTCATATCACATAACTCTCATATAATTTTCACAGGTGAAATCGTTATTTTTGTGTATTTTAATTCAGCTAATAGAAATAGTAATACGAAATATGAAAGAGCACTAATAAAGAAAGAATAATAAATTATAACAGAAGAAATTTAAGAAATAAGGTAATAATTGGTAACTAGCATACACAAGTAGCAGCACCAAAGTTAAAATGGTTTCGTGTGCCTACGTGCTTTTGGTGTATATATCGGTGAGTGTAAGTATGAGTTTGAATGAATTGGTAAATATATGGATATTTATATACATATATCTATCTTGATTGTGCGTAATATTGTATACATTTAATAAGAGAGAAGAGAAAATTTTATTTTGTATACATGTCGTATATATTTTTATTTTAATAAGGACATTTTTTAAAAACATAAAACTTTATTTAACTTTAAAATGATTCATTAAATTGCAACTTTATTTCAACGTCACTTCATTAAAAGCGGAAATTTGTATGTTAATATGTACAAATAGGTTCTATGAACTGCAAGAAATCAATCTCCTGCTGCGATAGTGAGCACAGTAAGAATGATGCAAAACAACACACCAAGAAATTATCTAAATTTTCCGGTTTATGAAATAAATTAAAGACGCAATTTCTACAATATGCTATGAGATTAAACGAATTCTTTACTAGTCATGCAAATCATAACAAATAAGGTACATAAGGTATGTTATAATGCCGGTTAGGGGCCTGAAGAATTTATTGACAAATCCAGCGTAAATATACACACATACATAGTGTACATAACAAATAAAAAGCAAAAACCAGTTACAAAAACAAGACACAACTTGTATACAAACTGAATGAATTAATTAGATTGTGGAACTGAGATTATGTAGTAGCAAACATTGTCAACAGCTTTTTAATCAAATACATGCCGATTAGAATTGTTAAAGTCAATCTTCATCGATTTCATACACGTATAAAATACATATATATATATTTTGTATTTTATCATTCATTATTGATAGAAATTTTTGTTTTTTGTCAAAACAACCTCTTGTTATTTTTATGCTTGCAGTTGTTTTTGTTAAATATATACGTATTAATATGTACTCTTTTCGCAGGCACTTAACAAAATTCTCATTTTCTCTACATTCACTCTCCACCAATAACATTGTATACTTTGCAAGGCACTTTCCATTTGCACAATACACATCACGTATAAATTTTTCCCCGACTTTTATTCATACACACATAAAATATTACAATCAAATTTCACATGCATTCATCGAACCCGTTCATAAATTATAATTTTAATATATTTTTAATTAGTTATTACTTGTTTTTGAGGTAATTTTGCATAAATATTCTGCTGCGTCTTAAAACAAAACAGCTGTGGTCGCCATCTTAAAAATATACCTAAATTGTATAGTTGTCTCTTTCACTTGTTTACATTTCAATTCATTTGTGTAGAGATTTACCTGCTCTTGTGTAGAGATCACTCTGCTGCCATCTGATGAACGTGAAGTTCGTTATGCTAAAATGCTGCCAAGTTGATATTAATTCAAATTACTACAAATAACGAGAATGTATGAATAATAAATTTGATATTGCTAGTCCCCTGTTAGGCACAAAGACATTTGTATGATCAACTTATTAAATTTTCATTTAATGGTTCGTTCGCGTTTACACAGGAAAAAATGTTTCTCAGCAAGATGACGACTAGAGTCCAGCACGGCCGACTACTCGTACGAGTCGAGTACAAATACTCATGCTTACGATGTCACGCTCTATTTAGAGCAGTGAACATCATCTGTTTTTGTCTACACACAGCCACGAGCCCACCGACAACTAGTAAATAGTTAGTATGTGTAAAATATTATTAGGATTTTACAGTTATAAACATACCCATGTATGTATATCATTAAATTCACATGAATATTTGGGTATGCTAGGGAGGTCCTTAATGTAGGAACAAATTTCTTACATCAGATTTCCAAAACCTTACCACCTCAATCGGTAATATCACGGGGAGAAATATATGTAATGCGTTTAATGTGTGTCGAATAGGACTCAAAGTTCAATTAATTTTTTTAAGCAATCTTCAGCAACTAACAAAATTGGTCATATAACAATGGGATAAAAAAAAAAAAAATATGTGGCACTTAAAGCCCCAAAGGGCTCATTGGTCGAGCTTCTCTTCCATTGCTGTTGTGCGTCTTAAATTTGGACAGTATTAGAAGGGACCTACTTATTTTAACCGGTTCCGAACGGCAGAACACTTGTGACATCACTTTTTCTGAGCTTTGTCACAGAGTTCTTTTAGAAGCTTTTTCATGGCAAGTTGTTACTGTCGGAAGAATTGCCAATTGCTTGCCGACAGGTAGGTACCATTCGAAAGAAAAATCTTATCGATATTAAATTTGTTATGCATCAGCCGGGGATTGAACCACGACCTACAGATCAGAAGGCGAACACACTAACCACTGAGCTACGGCACCCACGGATAATAAGTATTTATTTTGGGTTTTCTATTGAAAACAACAATGATTTTTTCATTACAGCAATAAAAAATAGTCTTAGGTTTAGAACCGAAAAATGGTCTCAAAAAACAGAAAAATAAATTCAAAGGATTGAAAAAGCATTCCAAAGGAACCAAAAAAGTTTCCTACAGACCCGAAATTCGGCACCGAAAGAAACAAAACCGATTTTAAAAGAAGAGACGACAAATTTACAAATCTCTGTTTTACTCAGAAACGTCGTAGGATAAAGTACCGATAGCTCGCAGCTCAGTTCAGTTTTATGTACAATATTTTTATTAAATTTTTATCGCACAAACATCAACTATAGAATGAATAATAGCCAATAATTTGCCACAGACAAAAATTATTGGCTACCATCTGTCATTTCACTGTCATCTGTCAGTTCACTGCATTGAAGCACTTAAAAACTCAAAAAGACTAGAAAAAGTTGATGAAAAAAAGCGAAAAAGAAAAAAAAGTTCATTCTTTTATGGTTATTATTTTAACTATTTTCACGTTTTTAATTATTAGACATGAAACTCAAGCCCTCTAAAACTTTGTGTTCAATTTGAAAATATTGCTACAACCCACTTTTAGTAAAAATGAAAAATTCGCTGTCAAATTAGCAAACTGATAGTTCATGGCAGGTAATATTTGTCAAGATAATTGTTCTAATAATTATTGCTTTCTGTCAGCAATATGCGGTCTCCATTGACAATATTGTTACGTTTTTATTCTGTGAACGTTTAATTCTATTTGAATTACCTTGTTCGATCACTGGATTCTGTTAATGATAACTGCAACACTTATTTTATACAACTATATACAGCAACAATTTATTTAATAATCTCTATTTACAATCAACACTGTTTACAATCAACTATTTACTATAACACTTTAATGTACTAGCAACTTTTGCCTCTGTATAGATGTTTGCGCATTCACGTTCGGAATTCGATTGATTTTTCTTCTCAACACTGGCTCTATTTATACTCTGTTGGCAACACCCCAGAATCTTCCTTTATCGAGATTCTTCTCTTCCTTTCTCGTTGGCTTGTTCTGGTTATCGCTTATTTCTTTTTGTTGACATTCGTTTCGATGCTGCCAATAGAGTCAGTCACAATAGTGATGAGTAATCAACTATCGATACTCGTTACACTGCCCTCCTCTTAACCTTGTTCGTCCCGAACAAGTTTTTATACTTCCCCTCGATATGGCGCAAGTCGCTCCAAGTGCACTACTTTAAACTTTGCTCTTTTATTCCAGGCACGTTGAATGCGATACACTACGTCATTTATCTTTGCTATAATCTCATATGGTCCTTCCCAATGAGTCTGTAGTTTAGGAGACAGGCCTTTCTTTCGTTGTGGATTATGAAGCATTACAAGCTCTCCTTCATAGAACCCTTTTGAATTTGCTTTCAAGTCATACCTGGCCTTCATCTTATCGCTTATCATCTGCGACCGCTCTCTGATGAACCGATGTACTTCATCCAACTGTTCCCGCTTTTCGCTAGTATAATTACCTTCGGTTGATCTCGTTGGTGTTACGACTCCAAATTTTAAATCAGCTGGCAGTCTTAACTCGTTTCCAAAAATTGCCATTGCCGGTGTAGTAGCCGTCGTATCATGTTGTGCGCATCGATATGCCATGAGGAACATTGGTATATATACATCCCAGTCTCTTTGGTATTTATCTACGATTTTTCTCAAATATTCCTCCAAGGTACGGTTAAATCGTTCTACCATGCCATCAGATTGTGGATGCAAAGGTGTTGTACGAGTTTTGTATATACCCAGCATACGGCATATCTCTTGGAATACAACTGATTCGAAATTTCGACCTTGGTCTGAGTGTAACTCCATCGGTACACCAAAACGAGTAACCCATTGGTTGACGAATACATCCGCAACTGTACTAGCTTCCTGATTTGGAATGGGGTATACTTCAGGCCATTTACTGAAGTAATCTATAACCACCAGAACATACTTGTTTCCTGCGTTGCTTATTGGAAATGGCCCAGCTATGTCCATAGCAATTCGCTCAAATGGAGCACCCACGGTGTATTGGTGCATCTTACCTCGACTTTTCTTAGTGGGACCTTTGGCCATTGCACATTGCTTACATTTCCGAATCCAATCAGCGACATGGTCATGACATCCAACCCAATAAAATCGGTTCTTTATTTTCTCGACGGTTTTGGTGATTCCCAAATGCCCTCCACTGGAGGCATTGTGATACTCAGCTATCACTTCATTTATTCTCGCCTTGGGTACCACTAGAAGATCATTAGTGATTTTTCCATCCTCACTTTCCCATGTTCGGAATAAACATCCGTCTCGTAAGTGCAGGCTTTGCCACTGCGCCCAGTATGCCTTTGCTATTGGACTCTCATTAGCCATTTCTTGCCAATCTGGACGTATGCCCTGCTCCTTGTATTCCATAATCTTTACGAGATCTGGGTCGTTCCGCTGATCTTCTTGCACTCGTTCGGTGGTCCATGACTCCTCCGGCAATATATTCGTAAGTCGTATGTCGACAATGTGCTCCTTGCTTTCCACTCGAGAACAATGTTTACATTCCATTTTGCAAGGACGACGAGATAGAGCATCCGCGTTGACGTGATGTCCTCCTTTACGATGTTCGATGGTAAAATCATAACTCTGCAGCCTTTCAATCCAGCGCGCCAATTGTCCTTCTGGGTTTTTAAATTGCAATAACCACCTTAGCGCTGAGTGGTCAGTTCGTAGATGAAATGACTGACCGTACAAGTATTTATGGAAATACTTTACACATTCCAGTATTGCGAGCAACTCTCTTCGTGTGACACAGTAATTTCTTTCTGACTTCGACAGGATTTTACTGTAGTATGCTATTACTTTTTCTTGCCCATCTATGATCTGAGAGAGCACACCACCTATTCCATAGCCACTCGCATCTGTGTCCAACACAAACTTTTGACCAGGTACTGGATACGCTAATATTGGTGCTGAACAGAGTTTTTCTTTCAGCTGTTCGAATGCTTTCTGTTGGTCCTCGCCCCACACAAATGGTTTGTTCTTTCTTGTCAACTCATGCAGACTGCTGGCGATGTTTGCAAATCCAGGAACAAATCGTCTATAGTAGGTGCATAAGCCTAGGAAGCTCCTTAGCTCGTGAAGATTCGACGGAATAGGCCATTCTTGAACTGCTGCTACTTTCTCCTCGTCGGTATGTACCCCTTCTGTTGTTACTTTATGACCAAGATATTTAACTTCTCGCCTGAAGAGTGAACACTTTTTCATATTCAGTTTAAGCCCTGCTGATTGTATACGCTCAAATACTTCTTTCAACTTTTCCAGGTGGTCGTTAAAATCTTTTCCCATCACAATAATGTCATCGAGGTACACCAAGCACGTTTTCCAGTGTAGTCCTCTGAGTACACGCTCCATCAAACGTTCGAAAGTAGCTGGCGCATTGCATAAACCAAATGGCATGACTGTAAATTGCCATAGACCATCGCCAATACTGAAAGCTGTTTTCTCTTTGTCTTCCTTACCAAGTTCCACTTGCCAGTAGCCACTTTGCAAATCAAGAGTTGAGAACCACTTCGCACCAGATAGTGTGTCCAGAGTGTCATCGATTCTTGGCAGTGGATAGCTGTCTTTTTTCGTAATATCATTTAGCTTTCTGTAATCCACACAGAATCGAGTACTTCCATCCTTCTTCTTTACCAGCACAACTGGTGAACTCCATGGACTCGCTGATGGTTCAATAACACCTTGTTTCTGCATATCGGAAATCAGTTTAATGGCTTCGTCTCTTTTGGCCAATGGAACTCGTCGTGGTGCTTGACGAATTGGTCTAGAATCACCGGTGTCAATGTGATGCTTCACGATGGTTGTTCGTCCTCCAGTTTTTCCATTTGAAGAAAATATTGAACTGTACTTCTCCAATACTTGTAAAGCCTTTTCTTTTTGCTGTTTGGTAAGCACACCTGCCCATTCCTCCATCTGTGCTTTTATTTCCGCCTTGCCAGTTCCTGATCTTCCACTTTTTATCGACGAACCCTTTTCGCAGTCTACTACGGCAGTAACTTCCTGGCAATGACCAATCACCATTCCTTTCTTTACAACTGTAGATGTATTAGTTGGATTTAAAATTCGCACCGGTACTATTCCATTTTCTTTAGGTTCTACTAACGTCCTACCAAGTATGATGTTTTTATTCGTTATTTCTTTATCTGCTTCCACCAGCCACAACTTGCCTGTCCCATCATCCACATTCATCTGTGCCCATATCACCGCTTCTGATTTTGCTGGAACCTCTTGGCGTTGACATGCCAGTACTCGTTTGATGTTCCCACTACGCTTGTAACCGATGTTCAATGGTAGTTCGACATTTGCATAACGTAGTATCCGTTGATTTAAATCTAACGTAAATCCGTTGTCAATCATAAAATCAACACCAATTATTACGTCATCGATGATGTCGGCCACAATGAATTCATGTTCCCATGTGCAATTTCCAATAGATACTCGTTTCTTTATCTTGCCCAGAATTTGTGCATCCTCACCCGTTGCTGTACGCAATTTTATTCCCATTAAAGGCTCAAACCTTTTTACCAAATCGCTCTTGATTATAGAATGTGATGCACCAGTGTCCAGGGTTAACATGAATTCCATATTGTCCAATTTTCCATCAATAGTCAAGCTGCTTGGCACACGCTGTAGTTGTGAAATGTGAATGATGGGGCAACCCACTGTTGGAGTCAGTTCACGCCCCGCTGAACTGACTCGATTTAGTTTAACGATGGATCTGTGTTAGTGGAGCGATCACTATCCACCTTATTCTCCTTCTTTTGTCTTGCTGGAGAACTCGATCTTGATCGCTTTCGTCGTAGACGGCAGTCACGCGCCATGTGTCCTGGTTTGTCACAAATGAAGCACTTACCAGTAAATTTGTTTTCGCGTCGACCAGTTGTTCTTCCTTCAGGCTGCGCTACAGATTTGAATGCCTGACACACTGCTTCAACCAGATCTGCTGTTTCTGTTTCTAGTTGGCGTACCCGTGGCATTGGTCGACACATCAAACTGGCGGCTTCAAACGTCAAGGCACTACTGACTGTTTCGGCATAAGTATTCCTGGGTGACATGACTAGGGCACGCTTTGTCTCTCCATCACGTATACCATCTATGAATGCCTCTATTTTTATTTTTTCGACGAACTCTTCCGAATTACCGGAGAACGCTAGATGACATAAGCGCTCAATATCGGAAGCGAATTCCTGAAGGCTCTCATTACTCCGTTGCACTCGCGATCTCAATTCCACTCGATGTAATTGACTCTTGTATTCATTTCCATATTTTCGCTGGAGTGTGTCCATCAGTGACTGATAGCTACCACGATCTTTCTCTGGAATCATCTGTAACACCTCGGAAGCATTACCTTTTAATGCGACTATTAAAGCAGCAGTCTTGTCGCTATCATCCCATTGATTCTTCGACGCTGTTGTCTCGAATTGAAGCTTGAAGATATTGAATGGCGTGCTTCCGTCAAATGTTGGTGGCTTTAGTTTGATTGTGCTTGAATCTCGAATCACTGATGTGGCTGGTCCATTTATTTTTAGTTGGTTGAGATCGTGCTGTAATTTCTCGAACTTATCTTCCAAATCATCTACATGTTCCTTTAAATCCGTGACCTTTTCATTAATGGTTCCGGAAATTTCCTGAAATCTAAGTTCAATTCCTTTTTGTAGATTTTCGATGACGTGTTCTTGGCGAGCCGAATGTTCTTGAATTTCCATACGTAAATCACTAATAACGCCCTCTTGGCGAGACGAACCTTCTTGAATTTCCATACGCAATTCAGCCGAATGTTCTTGAAGCTTGGAGTCAATTGTTTTCTGGAACTCTCCCATAGCGTTTTCTTGGCGAGACGCATTTTCTTGTAGCTGTTGTTTCTGCTGTTGCATCATGGTTTTCATGAAATCCATGAGTTGACCACTCGAATCTATTTTGCTCTCTTCCTCAGCGTGCACAACTGCTTGTATATCGGCTTCCTCGAAGAACTCATGTTCTTCTACATTAATTCCCTTAGCCTCCATAGCTTGCCTCAGCCTCACCAGCAGTTCCGCCTTTGCACCTGATGACGATAGATTCATCTCTACTAACAGCTTTTTAAGCTGGTCCACTTTTAGTTGGTTAATTTTCACCATCTTTACAGAATCCCACTTCTGACACCAATTGTTACGTTTTTATTCTGTGAACGTTTAATTCTATTTGAATTACCTTGTTCGATCACTGGATTCTGTTAATGATAACTGCAACACTTATTTTATACAACTATATACAGCAACAATTTATTTAATAATCTCTATTTACAATCAACTCTGTTTACAATCAACTATTTACTATAACACTTAAATGTACTTGCAACTTTTGCCTCTGTATCAATGTTTTCGCAATCACGTTCGGAATTAGATTGATTCCAATTCTCAACACTGGCTCTATTTATACTCTGTTGGCAACACCCCAGAATCTTCCTTTATCGAGATTCTTCTCTTCCTTTCTCGTTGGCTTGTTCTGGTTATCGCTTATTTCTTTTTGTTGACATTCGTTTCGATGCTGCCAATAGAGTCAGTCACAATAGTGATGAGTAATCAACTATCGATACTCGTTACAATATTGTTACGTTTTTTATTCTGTGAACGTTTAATTCTATTTGAATTACCTTGTTCGATCACTGGATTCTGTTAATGATAACTGCAACACTTATTTTATACAACTATATACAGCAACAATTTATTTAATAATCTCTATTTACAATCAACACTGTTTACAATCAACTATTTACTATAACACTTTAATGTACTAGCAACTTTTGCCTCTGTATAGATGTTTGCGCATTCACGTTCGGAATTCGATTGATTTTTCTTCTCAACACTGGCTCTATTTATACTCTGTTGGCAACACCCCAGAATCTTCCTTTATCGAGATTCTTCTCTTCCTTTCTCGTTGGCTTGTTCTGGTTATCGCTTATTTCTTTTTGTTGACATTCGTTTCGATGCTGCCAATAGAGTCAGTCACAATAGTGATGAGTAATCAACTATCGATACTCGTTACACTGCCCTCCTCTTAACCTTGTTCGTCCCGAACAAGTTTTTATACTTCCCCTCGATATGGCGCAAGTCGCTCCAAGTGCACTACTTTAAACTTTGCTCTTTTATTCCAGGCACGTTGAATGCGATACACTACGTCATTTATCTTTGCTATAATCTCATATGGTCCTTCCCAATGAGTCTGTAGTTTAGGGGACAGGCCTTTCTTTCGTTGTGGATTATGAAGCATTACAAGCTCTCCTTCATAGAACCCTTTTGAATTTGCTTTCAAGTCATACCTGGCCTTCATCTTATCGCTTATCATCTGCGACCGCTCTCTGATGAACTGATGTACTTCATCCAACTGTTCCCGCTTTTCGCTAGTATAATTACCTTCGGTAGATCTCGTTGGTGTTACAACTCCAAATTTTAAATCAGCTGGCAGTCTTAACTCGTTTCCAAAAATTGCCATTGCCGGTGTAGTAGCCGTCGTATCATGTTGTGCGCATCGATATGCCATGAGGAACATTGGTATATGTACATCCCAGTCTCTTTGGTATTTATCTACGACTTTTCTCAAATATTCCTCCAAGGTACGGTTAAATCGTTCTACCATGCCATCAGATTGTGGATGCAAAGGTGTTGTACGAGTTTTGTATATACCCAGCATACGGCATATCTCTTGGAATACAACTGATTCGAAATTTCGACCTTGGTCTGAGTGTAATTCCATCGGTACACCAAAACGAGTAATCCATTGGTTGACGAATACATCCGCAACTGTACTAGCTTCTTGATTTGGAATGGGGTATACTTCAGGCCATTTACTGAAGTAATCTATAACCACCAGAACATACTTGTTTCCTGCGTTGCTTATTGGAAATGGTTCAGCTATGTCCATAGCAATTCGCTCAAATGGAGCACCCACGGTGTATTGGTGCATCTTACCACGACTTTTCTTAGTGGGACCTTTGGCCATTGCACATTGCTTACACTTCCGTATCCAATCAGCGACATGGTCATGACATCCAACCCAATAAAATCGTTTCTTTATTTTCTCGACGGTTTTGGTGATTCCCAAATGCCCTCCACTGGAGGCATTGTGATACTCAGCTATCACTTCATTTATTCTCGCCTTGGGTACCACTAGAAGATCATTAGTGATTTTTCCATCCTCACTTTCCCATTCTCGGAATAAACATCCGTCTCGTAAGTGCAGGCTTTGCCACTGCGCCCAGTATGCCTTTGCTATTGGACTCTCATTAGCCATTTCTTGCCAATCTGGACGTATGCCCTGCTCCTTGTATTCCATAATCTTTACGAGATCTGGGTCGTTCCGCTGATCTTCTTGCACTCGTTCGGTGGTCCATGACTCCTCCGGCAATATATTCGTAAGTCGTATGTCGACAATGTGCTCCTTGCTTTCCACTCGAGAACAATGTTTACATTCCATTTTGCAAGGACGACGAGATAGAGCATCCGCGTTGCCGTGATGTCCTCCTTTACGATGTTCGATGGTAAAATGATAACTCTGCAGCCTTTCAATCCAGCGCGCCAATTGTCCTTCTGGGTTTTTAAATTGCAATAACCACCTTAGCGCTGAGTGGTCAGTTCGTAGATGAAATGACTGACCGTACAAGTATTTATGGAAATACTTTACACATTCCAGTATTGCGAGCAACTCTCTTCGTGTGACACAGTAATTTCTTTCTGGCTTCGACAGGATTTTACTGTAGTATGCTATTACTTTTTCTTGCCCATCTATGATCTGAGAGAGCACACCACCTATTCCATAGCCACTCGCATCTGTGTCCAACACAAACTTTTGACCAGGTACTGGATACGCTAATATTGGTGCTGAACAGAGTTTTTCCTTCAGCTGTTCGAATGCTTTCTGTTGGTCCTCGCCCCACACAAATGGTTTGTTCTTTCTTGTCAACTCATGCAGACTGCTGGCGATGTTTGCAAATCCAGGAACAAATCGTCTATAGTAGGTGCATAAGCCTAGGAAGCTTCTTAACTCGTGAAGATTCGATGGAATAGGCCATTCTTGTTGTTGTTATTTTATGACCAAGATATTTAACTTCTCGCCTGAAGAGTGAACACTTTTTCATATTCAGTTTAAGCCCTGCTGATTGTATACGCTCAAATACTTCTTTCAACTTTTCCAGGTGGTCGTTAAAATCTTTTCCCATCACAATAATGTCATCGAGGTACACCAAGCACGTTTTCCAGTGTAGTCCACTGAGTACACGCTCCATCAAACGTTCGAAAGTAGCTGGTGCATTGCATAAACCAAATGGCATGACTGTAAATTGCCATAGACCATCGCCAATACTGAAAGCTGTTTTCTCTTTGTCTTCCTTACCAAGTTCACTTGCCAGTATCCACTTTGCAAATCAAGAGTTGAGAACCACTTCGCACCAGATAGTGTGTCCAGAGTGTCATCGATTCTTGGCAGTGGATAGCTGTTTTTTTTCGTAATCTCATTCAGCTTTCTGTAATCCACACAGAATCGAGTACTTCCATCCTTCTTCTTTACCAGCACAACTGGTGAACTCCATGGACTCGCTGATGGTTCAATAACACCTTGTTTCTGCATATCGGAAATCAGCTTAATGGCTTCGTCTCTTTTGGCCAATGGAACTCGTCGTGGTGTTTGACGAATTGGTCTAGAATCACCGGTGTCAATGTGATGCTTCACGATGGTTGTTCGTCCTCCAGTTTTTCCATTTGAAGAAAATATTGAACTGTACTTCTCCAATAGTTGTAAAGCCTTTTCTTTTTGCTGGTTGGTAAGCACACCTGCCCATTCTTCCATCTGTGCTTTTATTTCCGCTCTGACAGTTCCTGATCTTCCACTTTTTATCGACGAACCCTTTTCGCAGTCTACTACTGCAGTAACTTCCTGGCAATGACCAATCACCATTCCTTTCTTCACAACTGTAGATGTATTAGTTGGATTTAATATTCGCACAGGTACTATTCCATTTTCTTTAGGTTCTACTAACGTCCTACCAGGTATGATGTTTTTATTTTGTATTTCTTTATCTGCTTCCACTAACCACAACTTGCCTGTCCCATCATCCACATTTATCTGTGCCCAAATCACCGCTTCTGATTTTGCTGGAACCTCTTGGCGTTGACATGCCAGTACTCGTTTCATGTTTCCACTCCGTTTGTAACCGATGTTCAATGGTAATTCGACATTTGCATAACGTAGTATCCGTTGATTTAAATCTAAAGTAAATCCGTTGTCAATCATAAAATCAACACCAATTATTACGTCATCGATGATGTCGGCCACAATGAATTCATGTTCCCATGTACAATTTCCAATAGATACTCGTTTCTTTATCTTACCCAGAATTTGTGCATCCTCACCCGTTGCTGTACGCAATTTTATTCCCATTAAAGGCTCAAACCTCTTTACAAAATCGCTCTTGATTATAGAATGTGATGCACCAGTGTCCAGGGTTAACATGAATTCCATATTGTCCAATTTTCCATCAATAGTCAAGCTGCTTGGCACACGCTGTAGTTGTGAAATGTGAATGATGGGGCCACCCACTGTTGGAGTCAGTTCACGCCCCGCTGAACTGACTCGATTTAGTTTAACGATGGATTTGTGTTAGTGGAGCAATCGCTATCCACCTTATTCTCCTTCTTTTGTCTTCCTGGAGAATTCGATCTTGATCGCTTTCGTCGTAGACGGCAGTCACGCGCCATGTGTCCTGGTTTGTCACAAATGAAACACTTACCAGTAAACTTGTTTTCGCGTCGACCTGTTGTTCTTCCTTCAGGCTGAACTACTGATTTTACTGCCTGACGCACTGCTTCAACCAGATCTGTTGTTTCTGTTTCTAATTGGCGTACCCGTGGCATTGGTCGACACATGAAACTGGCGGCTTCAAACGTCAAGGCACTACTGACTGTTTCGGCATAAGTATTCCTGGGTGACATGACTAGGGCACGCTTTGTCTCTCCATCACGTATACCATCTATGAATGCCTCTATTTTTATTTTTTCGACGAACTCTTCCGAATTACCGGAGAACGCTAGATGACATAAGCGCTCAATATCGGAAGCGAATTCCTGAAGGCTCTCATTAATCCGTTGCACTCGCGATCTCAATTCCACTCGATGTAATTGACTCTTGTATTCATTTCCATATTTTCGCTGGAGTGTGTCCATCAGTGATTGGTAGCTACCACGATCTTTCTCTGGAATCATCTGTAACACGTCGGAAGCATTACCTTTTAATGCGACTATTAAAGCAGCAGTCTTGTCGCTGTCATCCCATTGATTCTTCGAAGCTGTTGTCTCGAATTGAAGCTTGAAGATATTGAATGGCGTGCTTCCGTCAAATGTTGGTGGCTTTAGTTTAATTGTAGTTGACTCTCTTATCACTGATGTGGTTGCTCCACTTATTTTTATTTTATTAAGTTCGCGCTCTAATTTCTCAAGCTTTTCTTCCAAGTCATCATGTCTGTCTACATGTTCCTTCAGTTTATCATCCAAATCATCCACATGTTCTTTCAGCTCTGTGACTTTGTCATTAATAGCTCCGGAAATTTCCTGAAATCTAATCTCAATTCCCTTTTGTAGTTTTTCGATGACATGTTCTTGACGAGCCGAATGTTCTTGAAGCTTGGAGTCAATTGTTTTCTGGAATTCTCCCATAGCGTTTTCTTGACGTACCGAATGTTCTTGAAACTTGGAGTCAATGCGAGACGCATTTCCTTGAATTTCTATACGCAATTCAGCCGAGTGTTCTTGTAGCTGTTGTTGTTGCTGCAGCATCATGGTTTTCATGAAATCCATGAGTTGACCACTCGAATCTATTTTGCTCTCTTCCTCAGCGTGCACAACTGCTTATATCGGCTTCCTCGAAGAACTCATGTTCTTCTACATTAATTCCCTTAGCCTCCATAGCTTGCCTCAGCCTCACCAGCAGTTCCGCCTTTGCACCTGATGACGATAGATTCATCTCTACCAACAGCTTTTTAAGCTGGTCCACTTTTAGTTGGTCAATTTTCACCATCTTTACAGAATCCCACTTCTGACACCAATTGTTACGTTTTTTATTCTGTGAACGTTTAATTCTATTTGAATTACCTTGTTCGATCACTGGATTCTGTTAATGATAACTGCAACACTTATTTTATACAACTATATACAGCAACAATTTATTTAATAATCTCTATTTACAATCAACACTGTTTACAATCAACTATTTACTATAACACTTTAATGTACTAGCAACTTTTGCCTCTGTATAGATGTTTGCGCATTCACGTTCGGAATTCGATTGATTTTTCTTCTCAACACTGGCTCTATTTATACTCTGTTGGCAACACCCCAGAATCTTCCTTTATCGAGATTCTTCTCTTCCTTTCTCGTTGGCTTGTTCTGGTTATCGCTTATTTCTTTTTGTTGACATTCGTTTCGATGCTGCCAATAGAGTCAGTCACAATAGTGATGAGTAATCAACTATCGATACTCGTTACAATATATTGTCTGATAGCTACGATTTCTACGAGTAATAATTTGCGGCATATAAAACAACAACAAGTGTCAAAATCAACTTGATAATTTTTACTGGTTTTCCATTCACGTACTCTTTCTTATAATCTTCTTTTTGTGAGAATATATTTGGTATTTGAGAATAATTTTGATTTTACTCTCTCGTTGCAAGGTTTTATTGAGAAAGTACGTGAACAAACCAAAAGATAAATACCTACATACATCAAACAGTTTTCCGATCTATCTATCCATCTTAAATATGTATCAGTTTTTGACAAATTTTTTGTATGAGAAACATATCAAACAGGTAGAATAGAGATTAAACTTGTAGAATAGAAATTAAGCGAAACCCTTTTTAAAGATTTTTTAAGACCCATTACACGAATAACTATTTGGCGCCAACATCCGAACAGAGATGGTAACCGAAACACTTTTCAGCAACGGACTAAAAGAACAAGGAGGAATATAAATCTAATTTTTCACCTAGAAATTTAAACAAAAACGGTAATCAACACTAATATTATTTTGAATTTGTTGTTTAAATATGTATATTGATTTCTTGCAAATGAAATAAAGCCAACATTTTAAATGTGGAATTTTAAGATATTCATACAATGAAAAACAGAAAAATATGGAAAATAACACTAACATCACATACATTACATATGTGGCACTTAAAGCCCCAAAGGGCTCATTGGCCGAGCTTCTCTTCCATTACTGTTATGCGTCTTAAATTTTGGACAGTATTAGAATGGACCTACTTATTTTAGCCGGTTCCGAACGGCAGAATACTTGTGACATCACTTTTTCTGAGCTTTGTCACAGAGTTCTTTTTAGAAGCTTTTTCATGGCAAGTTGTTACTGTCGGAAGAATTGCCAATTGCTTGCCGACAGGTGGGTACCGTTCGAAAGAAAAATCTTTTCGATATTAAATTTGTTATGCATCAGACGGGTATTGAACCACGACCTACAGATCAGAAGGCGAACACACTAACCACTGAGCTACGGCACCCACACTAATATCACTAATCTAAAAATTTGGTAACATTTTAAATTATTGCTGTGGAACTGGAAGAACCCCCAGTATGTAAAAACTTTTACGGCAATGCAAATCAAAAATGGGAGATATACACGTTTATTAAATCGTTTCAAGATCAATTGCCAAATGTGCAGTGTCTACAATTCTAAGAGATTGTAATCAAGTATACGTTACCTTTCTTATCGAGTTTATATAAAATGTGGCAAATAAGAATCATACCAGGTAAGGAAACTTTAAAAATACAAAAATAGGAAGTCTAAAGAAAGATATTGGGGAAAGTTGTTCTTGTATCGTGAAGCTAAAAGTAAACGTAAAAGTAAAGATGTTAGCAATTCATATACCAATTTTCACCGCTCCCATTTTTTCATAACTATTTATATAATGCAAAACATGTCATGAGCCATAGTGTAGGGTATCAAAATTAAAATTCTAGGAATGTAAATATATTAGAATAAAAATGTGGTTCTAAGGTTAGGATGAAGAAGAAGAACACCACTTTAAACATTTGCAACTTTATTTCTTTATTGTATTTTAAAAAATTTGCCTTATTCACACTTTTGGAATATATATATTCAGTAATAAATATATATATATATATATATATATATATATATATATATATATATATAATATATATATATATATATATATATATATATATATATATAATATATATATATATATATATATATATATATATATATATATATATATATATATATATATATATATATATATATATCAGATATTCCAGATGATAATATGGGCGAAATCAATTAAACTGTCAAACTGTAGTGGAAAAAATGTTAATTTTGTGAGATTGGAATTCAAAATTCACCACAAAATTTATATAGAACTCCACAGAATACTAATCTTATTTTGGACTTGTTTAGTATCAGTTAAAATAGTCAAATATGCGACGGCATCTCTGCTTTTCTATTCCTTTAATAATTTTTTCACAAAAGTATATCCCTTTAGTTACAAACTTGGAAATTCCAACGATTTTCCATCCTTTTTGGAAAAAATCGAGTTTGATAAAATCAATAATTTAGATTCTTTCAAAGTGGAGGCGTAATTCGAGATATTTTTTCTACTACAATTTGATTTTGCCCATATTAGCCTACTTAGTTCCGGACATCCTGTATATTATATGTATACAATATTATTGAACATAATTGTATAATTTTGAACAATATTCCTAATCAAAATATTAATAAATATAAACGCCTTCGTAAACGCATATTTATGCTTAACAGAAACTATATTTATCCCACTAAGGACACAGGATAAATTGATATAAAATAAAAACAGAAATAATCTGAAATAAAATATGAAATTAAGCATTAATTATGCGTTTATTTTGCATTCATTCACAAACATAAAAAGGTACAATCACAAAATTCATTTCATTGCAGTTTGTTTAATTTTCGTTCACATTTATATCATTTAAATATTGAAATTTTCACTAGATAATAACAATTTGAGAAGTTTACCTAAACAAAAAAACTTCTAATTTATGTAATACTAAATGCTTAGTGTAGGCGTGTATGTATCTAATTAATATCTAGTATTAAATTTAAGTTTAGTTGATCTAAACTAATGGAAAGATTTTGAAAGAGTGAAACGCGAATTAAGCGTGTTGTTGAATTATTGAAATTTATATTATTTGCATTACTTGATCTATATATATATATATATATATATATATATATATATATATATATATAAATATATATATATATATATATATATATATATATATATATATATGTATATGTATTTATATGAATAACTATATATATATATATACATATATAAATATATATATATATATATATATGTATATATATATATATATATATATATATATTTATATACATATATATATATATATATATATATATATATATAGGTATATATATATATATATATATATATATATATATATATATATATATATATATATATATATATATATATGTTCAATATGTACATATATGTATGTATGTATATACAGCTTTTTTGGCATTTTCTGGGTTTAAATATGATTTTGTATATTTCCAAACTTCATAACACTTAATTCATGGCGTCAATTACTATTTAAGTAAATGTTTTTGAATATGATTTTCGAAAAATATTATTGTTCATGACGTCTTTTATTCAATTTATATCTGCATATTCATTGCAATTTTTTATTTTTGGAAATTTTCGTCACGGTTATATAATTCCTCAGTAAATAACTAAATAAACTTCAGTGAAATTGTAATGCGTGGAATGGATTTTGTTATATTTTGTTATATATATATATATATGTTTTGTTATATATATATATATATATATATATATATATATATATATATATATATATTTATATATATATATATATATATATTTATTTATTTATTTATTTATATATATATATATATATAACTATATTTACGTATATATATATATATATATATATATATATATATATATATATATATATATATATATATGTATACATTTTTTTTATGCATTTATGTTTCCTATTTTAGTTATCTTCATTACAAGTAAATTATGGTGCACGAATGTACCAATGTTAAAGCGATTGAATATCGATATATGATTTTATTTCAATAGCTTCTATGGAAGATTTTAAAACCAACGCATAATTTCTGTTCATTATTGAACTAAAATTTATTGATTGAGAGCATACTAAATTTTGAATTGTTAGTTCTGATTTAGTACTGTGCTTTAATTTCTTCTTTTTGGCAACTTATTAGTAACCACTCTTGTTTCCTACATATGTATGTACATATAAATTCATATTAATGTACAAGTAAGTTATTACAAAAAATTTAACTTAAATTTAATACTATTACAACTAAGTATTAGCTTACAAGATATACAACTAATTAATAACAAATTGAGAACTACCATAAATGTCTTTTTTATTTTGGACAGGATGGAGGAGTTTTTAAATTACAATATTTAGTACTGGCAGAAGATAAATCAAAATTATGTATACGCATGAAAAAATATTTTTTCCATTCTTGTTTTGCATCTCTACAATACTATGGTTCCTAGTAATAGTTCAAATAAAGTCGAAACTATGAGGTTCGTTAAATAAGAACCCATGTTTGAAGGCAAGTGGCGATGCTGAGAAAAGCTGACAACACTGTCGTGTACTGTCATCTGTCAAACAGTATCACACTAAGTTTCAAACCGATTCATAGGTTTGTCTTTGATTGGCATCCAATTGTATCACACGCGTTCTGTATTTTATTTTAATTTGTTGAACCAATAACTCATGGTTTTCAAATGTATGGTGAAGAGTCTCCATAGTCTTCATCGGAACAAGGAACATGGATGATACAACTGTCTGCCAAATAGAATCTAACATGGGTACTCATTTAGACTTTATTTGTTTTTTATTGAATTTTACACAAGTTGTTATAAAAATCGAATTGTAAAATTCATATTTCCACTATAAGCTCATTAATGTCCTTTGTCCTTTCAAAGTATCTATTATACTTGTTGGACAAATATTACATTTTATGAAATAAATATGCAACTCAAATGTGGTATATGTATTAGAAATGTTAAAGATAGGTATTTTTCGTTCTTTTCTTTTTTCATTATACAATACATTACAACCAATTGCGTAATTAAGCCAATACGATTGAAATTCAATTTCAACATTTACTGCTCCAGAATTTTCATGAAAACGAAAAGGAGCAGTAATAATGTACACGTACACACAAGCCAATATAGAATATATACGTAGAAGTAGATTTTGAATCGTACGACCAAGAAAATCTAACGACTCTAGTCATCTGGGTCTAACCCGATTAGTTCTGCTTGCAAACGGCCCTTAGTCTTACAGCAAATCGTTAAGCAAAATACTCTGAGAGCGATTCGAAATTGCGGTGACATACCCGTCATAATGATAATCTTCCAGAATGAGTTTAGCACACCAAGCCAAACGACCGCGAAATGGATAAGAGTACTTTGGATAACGTCACCGGTTGTCGCCTCGTATAAGCGCAATGTCATCCATGGCAACCATGACATCCAGAATGCAAACACTAATGCGAATGACATCATATGACTAGGATTCGATAAATTTTCAGCCAATGCAGTTGCATATTCTTTATCATGTATCGGTTCGCCCGATCTTAGCTTACGCATCATTATGAATATATAACCGTAATTATGCACTATCGATATAACGCTAGGACCTAAAACTAGAATTGCTAATGTAGCAGTATATGCCGCCATATTGCCCCAGTCGAGCATACATATATGGGCTTCGTGATTCGGTATAGGTTTCGTATAGCCAAGTATGGGTGGACAACAAAGCAGTGCGGCCGAAATCCATGTGAATGCCATCCAACATTGGCATCTGTAATGTATGAGTATTTATTAGGTGTGTTTGTAACATGTTTAAAAGCGCAAAGTTTATGTATTTACCGTGTTTTCGTTTGTACCGTTTCATAGCGCAGTGGTTTTCGTACGGCCAAATATCGATCGACTGATATCCACATAAATGTGTACACTGAGACCGCCCATAGTGTTACTTCGAGATAGCCGGTGAAACGACAAATTATGTCGCCGTATATCCATTCGCCGGTTAATGCTGGATACACAGAGAATGGTACCACCAGTAGGCCGCATAGTAAATCTGCCGTAGCTAATGAGAGCAAATAATAGTTGATCACCTCTGTGGGACCTAGTAGAGCGAAATATAAAAGCCACTATGTGAGACGTGTAAAAGTACAATTTGCATTGAATACTCGTAATTATTTCAAATGGCTTACGAGTATTTTCAATAATGATGATGTTAAATCATAAATTTAGATGATGCTATTGGATACTACTCGATGTATGTGTGAGAATACAAATTCATAGCTTAATGGAGTTGTTGTTTTTTTTTATTTCTTTTACTTAAAATCATTTTTAATGAAATACGTTATTATAACTATAGAACGAGTATGTGGGTAATGGGAATTATAATATAATACATACATAAATAGTGCCCGACCGAATATGATTTTTTCTGCCAAAGTCGAAATCTCTGTGTGGAATTTTTGTGTGGTAGAAAAAAACAAAAAGTAAATATAGATTATAACTTTGAAGGGGTGAAGTACCATTTTCGAGATATACCTTTGAAACCAGAGTTCAAAAATGATTCTAGCTGCAAATGTATGATTTCGACATCTGGCAACAATATCCAATCCACGATATTGCAGGAAGGTAATTTCTGCATCGTGACTCATTAGAGGTGTGGATACATTCGATAATCCGAAACGACAAGAATCATTTCTGCAGTACCATAACGTTTTAGTAACTCAAGAATTCTCAGCATACCCAAATATTTTTTTGAGCATACCCAAGATTTTTTAAATATTGAATTAAATATAAACAGAAAAGAAATTAAACAACAACAAAAAGAAAGCGAAATTGAAAATATGTAAAACTTCATCGCATACACAGGGTGGACCATATACAAGTTTGGTTTTAAGGGTTACTTACACCTTGTAAGCCAATTTTGGAGCTAGTTTTTGACAATTTATTGTAAAGAAACTAGAAAAGATTTTCATTTGAATTTTTTATTTATTTATTAGTAGAACAATAGAATACCGCACATGATTTTTTTTCCATAGTCATGTTGACTTACAAAACCTTGAGATGATATTAACAGCGCGCGCCTCAAAAGTGAAAGGTCAAACGGTGTACATGATTAGATCGACCCTAGTTATCTGAAATCAAAAATCCAAGAAGACTTTCAATTATTCTTACATTAGTGCGGTCCCGATCGTTCACTTTTTCAAAATTTCGATTTTTCACAAAATGGCGGGTATTTTTTCACAAAATTCATTTTCGTACTATGTTTTTTGTCTTATGTAAAACTGTCAAAATGCAGTAAATCGAAATTTCTTAAAAATGAACGATCGGGACCTTGCTAAGTGTTTTCTGAAAAAAAAAAATTAATCCGATACGTTGATTTGTTCTCTCGTAATCGTGTACACCAGTTTGAAAAATTAAAGTTTCGGAAAACCGCGTTCAAAGTTTCAGAACAGTACAACACGTGAATCATGAGACTTACGATTAATCTGGATTAATCTCCAATGCCTGGTCCCTAAATCGAATCCTTTTACAGGCTGATTTATAAGACCCTTTAGATCAGAAAAATATAAAAAAAAAATTGATTTTTTGAAAGTGACAAGGTGTAAGTCCCCCTTAAATACCAGAAAATTAACAAAAATTAATGTTTTTTCGGTATATTATTGTTTATCGCAAATACTTCCGTTACACTGTTAGACCAAATTAGAAAAATTTTTTTTTATTCTGATCAGCATAGGCTTGTTGGAAAGAGGGTGTGCCCCAGAGTACTGTGTTGAAGATCATTTTGCTCCTCAAAGTCACGTTTTTCATTCAGCCTCTTTTCAAATGTATTATTTTCCAGATTAAGCGTAGAAAGCGTAGAAAGTGTCGCTGGATTGGCCACACGCTAAGAAAGCAGCCAGCAAGCAGCACGAGCATGACGCTTGAATGGAACCCGCAAGGAAGCAGAAGCCGCGAAAGGCTAAAAAACACTTGGAGAAGGTCTACCCTGCGGGAACTAGCTGATGTCAACATCACATGGGATGACGCTAGAACAACAGCCCAGAATCGTGTGCGATGGAGAAGCCTTGTGGAGGCCCTATGCTTCAATGAGGAGTGACAAAGGAGAAAAAAAGAAGCCTTGTAACTGCAGTGTACTGGCAGTTTTTGGGGTCGAGAAATCTGAATATGGGGTTATTTTTAAGAATTCTCTCAACAGGTGGCGCTATGGTACGGTAGGGGAGTGCATGTAGTTCGGAAAAATTGTCATTGCTTTGAATAAAATATATGTTACCATTTTCCTAAAATAACGATGTCATTTTTTCCGGTTTCATAGGTGGATACAGCTTGTATGTATAATATCTATATAAAAGTTGATACTATTGGTCATAAAAATGTACATATTTTGAATTAGAATATTTGGATAATAATTTGTGTACTTTTCGAATGAAGACACCCGTATATTCGGTCAAACACTAAAAATAAGTGTGATGTAATACAAATAATACGGATATGAATATGATTGCTACCACTTACATACATTCACATGCAGTATATTAATTGATATATTTCATTGTATTTTATTTGATTTTTTGTTTTTACCTTGAAAATATCCTTTTTAAATCTTTTCTATTCATATGTATGTATTTTACAAATAAATCTTCCTCTTATTTCTTCATCTTTTTGCATCATTCATATCATAAAAGTTAACCAACAATATCCAGGTGGGGTATGGTGTGGTAAGATGATCGCAAATATACATAAGACTTACCTTTGAAATTAATGTATGTCGCTATAATGAGCAGATTTGAGATAACAATCGCAACACCTAAAATTGAGATGAGTACAGCTTTGGTAAGTGCCTCCACTTTGGAATTGTCTTGCAGGTAGCTCATTTCCTGCATTTTTGTAAAACCTAAAATGTTATTGATATAATGTGAGTCTTTGGTAAATATACGAGTATATGAAAATTACAATAAATCTTTGAAATCAAATAAACTATTTAGTTGATGAGATACTATATATGTATTTATGTGCAATATGAAACTATGAATTAACCTCGATCGCTAAGCTTAGCATTCTAGGGCATTTTCATAGAGTGATATACTCTATAATAAGGCCATCGATGACAAAATTGTAACAAATTTTCTGAATAGGCCTGTGAAGAGACTCATAATTATGTAATATTTATAAATCCTTAGAATAAATGCTCAAATTACTTGTATGCTCCTTTTTTGAACGATTTTTTAGCGTTCTGAGTCCATTGATTTATTGGGCTGCATTGTGAAATATAGGATTTATTTATATTTAAATTTAGATTTATTAAGAACCAAATACAAAGAAAATAATAATTCTGTATAACAATGCAGAACAGAAATGATTAATAAATCAATATTTATTTTTCAAAATATCATTTTAGCACTTCTTAAATGCCTTTTAAGCTAAGCTGAAGGTCATATGCCTTACTTTCTCTTATACTTGTTTTATAGTACTTTTTAAAGAACTTTTCAGCAAAGCGAGAAGGTAACGCCTTTCTTTTAGGTTCACTGCATGGAAAAATACATAAAAAAGAAGACCCCACAATTTGCGCCAACTAAAAGGGCATAAGTCCTGGGCATCGCATACAAGGTCCTATCGAGCGTATTGTGTGAAAGATTAAAGCCCATGCTTAACAATCTGATTGGACCTTATCAGTGTGGCTTCAGGCCTGGTAAATCTACCATCGACCAAATTTTCACACTGCGCCAAATCTTGGAGAAGACCCAAGAAAAACAGATCGACACACACCACCTATTTGTTGATTATAAAGCCGCTTTTGACGGTCCGGTAAGGGATTACCTCTACGCAACAATGTCTGAGTTCGGTATTCCTGCAAAGCTCATTCGACTTTGTAGAATGACACAGCATAACTCCCGTTGTGCAGTGAAAATTGGGAAGGACCTCTCCGCACCGTTTAGTAACGAACAGGGTTTCAGACAAGGTGATTCGTTATCGTGCGACTTCTTCAATCTTATTATGGAGAAAATAATACGAGCTGCTGATCTACGACATAATGGCACTATCTTTCGACGATATTGACATAATCGGCATGAACACGCGAGCAGTCAGTGCAGCATTCTCAGAGTTGGAAAGAGAGTCGCGTCGGATGGGTCTTACGGTGAACGAGGGCAAGACGAAGTATCTAGTGTCAACAAACAAAGAGTCCCAGCGTCTTGGACAGCACGTCACTGTTGACAACTACGCTTTTGAAGTAGTAAGGGACTTTGTCTATCTTGGAACCAGCATTAACAGCAGTAATGACGTCAGCCTGGAGATTATGCGTAGGATAACTCTTGCTAACAGGTGTTACTTTGGGCTGAGTAAGCAATTGAGAAGTCGAGCCCTCTCTCGAAGAACGAAAACTACACTCTACAAGTCTCTCATCATGCCTGTCCTAACATATGGCGCTGAAGCCTGGACAATTTCCACCTCGGATGAGCGAATGCCTGGAGTTTTCGAGAGAAAAGTCCTACGCAAGATCTTTGGACCTATTTGCGTTGATGGCGAGTACCGAATTAGGTACAACCATGAGCTGCACGAGCAGTATGCCGATATTGACATAGTAAAGCGCATCAAAATCCATCGGCTGCGCTGGATAGGTCATGTCGAGCGAATGGAAGAACACGCTCCAGCTACGAAGGTGTTATATTCGCAAACCGCTGGAGGACGACGCAGACGAGAAAGACCTAACCTCTGGTGAAAAGACCGAGTACTGGAGAATCTGACGGTGCTTGGAAGAACAGAGATGGCTGGCGAAGCATGTTATATTCGGTTGTTGTGGCCACATAAGTAAGTAAGTAACGATGGAAAAATATAGTGTGAAAAAATACAGATGGCAAAGGTTTACAAAATGTCAGGAAATGCCTCTTTTATAAATTGTTCTACTACTGGGTAGTTGAGGGTCTATCAATACGAGTTCACTGTTAAATATAGTATACACAACATTAACATTTTTACCAATTGATTTGTGTGTTTAACATACAAATGTTGTTTTTAATTTTTATACTATAAAATTATACCATAAAACTGTGTAAAAGATTAATATAGATACCTCTAGGTGTGCAGGGGGTATAAATCGGTCAAATATATTATATTTTAAAATAATTTATATCAGTGCTATGATTCCTTGAAAAACTATTGTCTTGGCAACTAAGTATTTGCCGATTTCACACATGAATGTTTCTGATTATACACATATTTTTCATATCTTCTGTGAATATTATGATATTTTCTCTCTTATATTGATTAGCTGTCACATTTTCCTTATCTTAGGAAGTAAATTGCACATATTTTTGTCTGAAGTTCGTAGTATGGGGTCAATTTGTGTTTGAGAACATTGGCAATTACTTCGGCAATTTCTTAGTTGCCAACCTACTACATACTAGATACCTAGTCATGTATGAACGATGGCCAAAAATTTTAAACTTAAAGTAAAATCTAAAATATACACGTTTATGTATGATATATTCATGAATGAATTTGTCCAAATTCTGAGCATGGATCCGTGTTTAAAATACAATATGAAATATTAGTTTACCTTATGTCCGGTCATGACGCTTTCATTTGTATATGATGGAAACTATATTTAGTATACACTGTAGCATACTTTACTGTCTATCTATCTGCATATTACATTGTTCCATCATGCACCTACGTACGTATACATATGCACATACAGGCAACTAATATCAATTTGTCAATGCTAAATATCATACTGAAGCTGATCACGTTAGTTTGGCGATAAAGTGATGTTGATGTTGAAATCGACTTCTGTTGTTGTTGTTGTTGATGTTGGTATCAATGTAGCGTGCATACAAATGAAATTTATTTATCCCTAAACGTCCTTAAAACAAGTGAGTAGTTCCGTTTCAGTTGTATGTAGAACACGCGAAGGTCGTTATAGTTTTGGTATTACCTTGGTGGTGGTGGTGTTGTTGTTGTTGTTATATGTTTCTCTACTCTTACCGTCTTACCGAATTTGTATTTATTCTTGTTTTTTTTTTTGTTTTTTGTTTGTTACCCACTTTGGATATTAGCCAAGTATAGTAAGTAGGAGTTTTGTTGCTCTATTTTTGGCCTTTAGAATGTAAACGTTGTGTTTGTGTGTGTGTGTGTGTGTATGTTGATTGTATTTATTACATTCGTAGCAAGTACTATGTACGTAGGTATAGTATGTGTGAATATGAAAGCGATACCTATGTAGTCGTAGTTAAGTTTAAGGTTAAGGATTGCAAGTATTTAAATATTTCTCCTCGCTATTATTGTTATGATGGTTGGTTATTTATTAAAATGTTGGTATAAAGCTTGTTATTATTATTATTGATGTTGGTTAGTGTAGCGTGCACTCATTTATATGTATGTATTATAGGTATACCTCTATGTAGTCGTTTATTGTGCGGAATTATTGCATTTTAGTATGTATACTAAATATACTGATGAAGCTCGTTTAAGTTGATTACTATTACAACTACAATATTATTGAACTTGAATAAAGTAGAATTTATTAAGTTAATTCAAAAATTCTATATTAAATTTAAATGATTTTTATTTTATTATTTTTTTTTTTTGTTTATTAATAAGATATCGTATTAGATAATTGCTGATTATTCATATATGTATATATATTCACAACACGTTTGTAAGAGAGAGAGAGAGAGTTATTTTCTTCTAAGCTAACCAATTTATTATTGTTAATATTTTTTTTTTTTTTGGAAAATATATTGTTAGATTTTATTAATTTCTGTAGCAAATTGAAACTGCAGCAATTAATATCAATTATTATATTCTCTTTAAACATTATTTCATGGAAGATTATGATTCTTTGTAATTGTCTTGACTTTTTGTTTTTATTTTAAGAAAAGAAAAAACCAAATTTTTTATTTCTAATTAAATAGCACAGCATCGATTTTGTAATTATTGCATTTGTTAATGTTATTTTTTGTTGAAAATATGATTTGTAATTTATTTGTGTAATATTATTCTGCTTACATTTCAATTAAATTGATTTGTTCACATTTTCCTAGCGTATTGGTGTAAGGCCGCTATTACAAAAAAAAAAAATTACAATTTGAGCTTTGATTGATTTGTTGATATTGTTTTCATTCGTATAATAATTGTTTTTTATATTTATTGTTTAATTTATTTTCCATATACTATAGCCTTATCTCCAGATCGCTTTATTTCGCTTTTTCAACAGCATTCCATAGTATGACGTTTGTTGTTTTCATTTACACCGTTGCCCAGTACGGTTGGTGTTTTGTATTAATTATTAATTGCATCTGCAAAGACAAAAGAATATAAATATTTACAATTATATAAATTAATTACTATGATTGAGAAAATATAATGAAAATATGATATTCGGAACGATTGTACTGGGCGAAGAGAAGAAGGACAGTCCTATATGCAGTGGAAATAAATCAGAAAAGTTTTGGTCGCCGAAAAACTCAAATTTTTTCAAATAAATATGTGCCACATATAAGCCCCGTAGGGCTCTTTGGATAGTATTAGAAGGGACCTACTTATTGTAGCCGATTCCGAATGGCAGAACCCTAGTGACATCACTTTTTCTGAGCTTTGTCACAGAGTTCTTTTAGAAGCTTTTCCATGGCAAATTGTTACTGTCGGAAGAATTGCCAATTGCCAATTGCCAATTGCTTGCCGACAGGTGGGTACCGTTCGAAAGAAAAACCTTTTCGATATTAAATATTTTATCCCGCAGATTGAACCCACCACTTACGGATCAAAAGGCCAACACTCTAACCACTGTGCTACGGCACCCACATAATATCGAAGTTGTCTTAAATGTTCAGGAATTTCAAAGGTAGTATAACATTCTCTTGGAGGATCAAAGAAACAGCTTATTTAAATTACAATTTTCAAATGTATGATTATAGATGACGATTTTTTCTTTTTAATTAGGGCTAGCGTAGTTTCTTCGAAATGTTTTTTTTTTTTTTTGGATCCAAGATAGTTGACGGAACTCCTTGGTAAGGGGGATTTTATTAGTTGGAGTGAGAAAAGGTTACTTACGGTGATTAGCGGATTTTGCTAGAAAGGTAGGTGGGAGGGCTCTGCATTCCCAAATGAGCTCTTGCCCCTTCAAGTGAGACCGTGAGAGCTTCATGGAAAATATCAAAAGATAACAAAAATTTAAAAAGCTGTTGTCAAAATTTATATTTTTGCAATTTTCACATTACTGAAGTGAAAAAATTTCGATTAAGTTTTAATTGCATACCTTGACGACTCTAAGTAGAAACCTTTTTTTCTATAATTAATAATCTGAGTGTACATCTAAAACTGCGATTGCGATCATACAAGGACATTAATCACCGGTTCGGTGTGCTTTTCGCATGAAAACTCTAAATTGCGAAAAATGGGGAATGCAATGTGCTAAAATATATAGGCTTTGTCGAAATTATTAGGATCCTTTTTTATGTACTTATCTCCGTTTATTAAATACTAAAGGAGTTATTTATCCGAATTAAACTTTATTATAATTACATATTTATTAATGTAAAGAATGGTTGAACGACATCTAAATGTTAAATATTTATTTTTTACCGAAGGCTTTTTGGGATTTGTAGGGAAGCTCTATCGATATAGACTCTTTGCAAAAGAGAAGAACAATTACGGAGCAGTATTACTGTGAATCATTAGACCGGTCCTGTAAGAAAATGAACTGAAATGAAAATGAATGGAAAGAATGCAATCAAATTACCTAAACTGTGCTACGAATTTCTGTTGCATCCATCATACTCATCGAACTAGCTCTCTGCGATATTTTTTTTGTTTTTCAACATGAAAACATGCTGCGGTGGTAAAAAATTCACCTCAATGAAATGGCAGAAACTTTGTAAAAAAAAATGTTTTCTTTAACTTCCGCCTTCTTTCCTATCATGGGTACTTATTGATAGTATATTCTATTTCTTATACAATATATGCACTTCACCTACTAAAAAAATCAGCAAATTTCATATTTAAATAAAAAAAAAAAACACTGTTAAATTGTTACACAAATTTCTACTATGCCCGCCATATACATAGATTTACACTGTTTTCTACTTAGTTGGTTTTACTTTATGGATGCCGTTATTTTAGCAATATTTTCTATTGTCATTGTATCAAACAAACATACAAGTATATACTAGTACATAATATACAATACATATAGTATATTTACATGTACATTTAGCAGAAAGCATATAAAAGAAGAAACCGTTCAACGTCTATTGTCAATTTTATTCAAAAATCAATACAAAAAAAAAATTGCAAAAATTCTTATATGAAATACACAAACACAAGCACGCATACATTTAGCAACATTCAGCCATTGCCATAAAATATGCTTATTATATTTTCTTGTACTTATAGGCATCAAACACATTTTATATACATATGTATATATACAAATGTATACATACACCAGTTTGTAAATTTGTAAACAGAATGTAAACGATGTATCCAATACTCTAAGCATCACATGTTTATATGCATTTGTAACTAATCAATCATTTATTTAAACATTGTCATTATTAGATAATATTGTGACGCGAAAACGTCACAGTATTATAAAAAAGAATTTGCAAAACAAAATAGAAACGAAAAATAAATGTAGTTTCTTTTTTCTATTTATATTAAGTGGAAAAATGTTCATTCTATATTTATTATTTTACAGAAATAATTACAGAAATTAATTTTGCTATTTTACTTGATTATTTAATGCATACAGTTTGTAATGCAAAAAGGAAAACATTACTTTGTCACCGTATTAAAAAAATAATGTATTTTTCAATCAATAAATCGTCGTAATATTTCCCTTACTATCCCTTCAACATCATCAACAAGGAGCATCTTAGTTTTACTGTTCAAAATTATTTCTTTTTTTAATTACTTGGTCACAAGGTATAGGTGCATACTTTGAAATTTTAATTTGACATCTTACTATCATGTTTACTATGTAATATATTTTACATGTACATGGGTGTGTACACTATACTACAATAATTAAGTTAGTTGATTGTAATGACGAGTACGTACATGTATGTAAGTAGTATGCAAATGATGATAGCTACTTACTAGTGTACGTGCTTAAATGGTAAAATAACCTTTTAAAAACACTGTCACTTCAACTAAGTAAAACCATAATGACAATAATTAATTAAAGAAGTTACCTACGATGATGCAATTATGATGAAATTAAGTTGTGGTTTCGTTGCAAATTTGCAATTGTGGTACTTAATTAATTATAATGATAAATTAATACTGGATATTGTGGAGAACCAGTATACTATACCGTGAGTATGCAATGGTATAGCCATGGGGATCAGGGGAATAGGTGCCCCCTTGGCGTGTGAATTAATTAAAATAATATAATATATTATGGGCAGATTAACAAATGAACAATTAACAAATTTACCCTTAAGTTTATTATAATTAATTAGATGATTTCACCTAATTATATTTTTTTTTATATTTTTAACCAATGGTTTCGTATAACTAAAATATTACAGATTTATTAAATTTGAAAACAACATTTCTCGAAAATTGAAGTAATTATATTGTAAAGTAAAATATTTGCCTTATTCTGCCATTAAAATCACATTCAATTTAAATTGAATCCATCTGGCTAAATTTTATCAAGAGCATCGCAATATTTCGTCCAAAGAAATACAATAAATCGAAAATTTGTGTATTGTATTTTGAAACCTCATATTTCACTGCTCATCAGAGTCGTATTTAAAAATATTTCTTACAAAAATACTACCGTTAAATAATGAAGCCTCATGTATACACCATGGTACAAGTGAGCCCCGCAGGTTTTTAAATAATCATTTGAGTTGTTTTTTTTTTAAGTGGAATAAGTATACTTTTAGAAAATATTTTGTAAGTTATAGATGACCTCTTTTTATATTTATAATCATAGGTGGAACACGATGTTTTTTACTGAATTAAAAAAAAAAACACATATTTATTACTTTCGTAAAAATTTTTTATTGGAGTTGGGTGTACTTTGTCAAAATTTTCACAAATTTTTGCAAAATTTTAAGGAGGTTTAATTAAGAGCATTATTACTACTTTCGGTGGCAATGTGTATGACACTTTATCGCTATTTTTAATACATAATGAATAATAAAAATATGGAATTAAATTTCAACTTATTTCTATTATTTTTAATTTAATATTATTTATGAATAAAGTCCATTTGAAGCTAAAAAAAAATCATTCAATTTATTTATATTTATATTATATTTTACATGCTCACTGTATTAAAAGCATCACATGAATTGATTAAAAATTTACCAATATTTTTAAATTAACTCAAACTCAAACTTTTAAATATCTGGACACATCAAAAAATAGACTTATACCACTTTCAAAAGACAACGACTAATTTTATATTTTCATAGATCTTCCTGAAAGACACTGAAATGTCATGAAATTAACTTTAGATTAAGTTTTGCGAAAAAGTACATGTGGTAATATGGAAATACACATATACCTCGCTGTACGACCTATACATATCCTGCAAAAGGTGGCCGTTCTTTATACTGTAGATCGTGCTAACAGCATAACATTTTGTGACATTTAGTGACATTTTCGTATAGGGATATACAGAAAATGTCTGCAATTTTATACAAAAAATTCTATAAAAATAGAGTCGAGGGCAGACACTAATTATACAAATTTTGTCATCAAAACCTGTCATTCAAAATATTTTAATTTCAGTATAAATTGCAATACTTAAAGCACTCCAAACTGGAGAGCTCAAGCGATACTGGTGCAATACTGGTGCAATACTGGTAGTTGCGATAACTGGTAAAATGTTAATCATGAAAATTAAATTCCATGAAATTAAATTTGTTGTAAAAAGTTGTAAAAATGAAAGTGCTCGTATGCGATTTATTCATGTACAAAAATTTATTTTCAATAGAGCCCCTCCTACCGAAAATCCTGTCGACGCGACTGTATGTATGTGTATAAAGTATGTGTATGTATTTGTGTACTTAGGTCTGCTTAAGATCGAAATGAGTAAATGATATTACAGGCAATATTACGCAATCTTAAAAATTATGACATATAATTAATTAAATAAATAATAAACAATGGCATTATATGGTATGTATGTACAATCCAAGGTAAATTTGATTGAATCGTTGAAGGAAAATTTGATTGAAGTTCTATGATAACCTAATGCATCGTTGGAACTCGGAACATTGGTGCTTAATTGTTTCACAAAAACCATCCGTAAGAAATGCTGAAATTGTAATAGTGTAAACGTTCGTATATATGAATATACATAAATTCATATTGACAGATATAATGGATGGAGTTAATGGTCATTTACCAGTCTGATAACAGAATATTTACATAAAGGTTAATTTCCGTTTGATATTTCTCACTACGAATATTATTTAGTATTTTATTTACACACAAATACATTACACCTGTCCAAAAAAATTATTTGTAAAAAATATGAAAAGAAAGTTGCATTAAGAAAAATCAAAATAAGTTTTACGCGTTTATGCTCTTTCCACGCGAAAATTTGTGCTTCTACAAATTCAAGATTGTCTACCAGGTGAGAGAAACGAACATAGAGCTGTTGTCACTGTGAGGCACTTTCATCTCAGCTCTCTTTTCCACGAAGTTCATTTTGTCGAAACACATGACATCGCATGAAAAAGACAAATTTATATTGAATTTCGCCATATTAAAATTGAGAAAGAGAGAATGCGTTACCTGAAGAGAGTAATAGTGAGTTTTATTTTTATACCCTGCATAATGCAATATGCATGGTATATTCATTTCGGTCAGATGTTTGTGTCCACTTGAAGGAATCTCCGGAGATATAGACATAGATATATATTCATGATCAGCGTCGAGTAAAATTTCGATTTAACGATGTCCGTCCGTCCGTCCGTCCGTCTGTCTGTCACCTGGCTGGTTCGCACGATAACTTGAGTAAATATTGAGCTATTTCGACGAAATTTGGCACAAGTAACCTATGATCCAAAGGTACGGAGGGGATTGATATTGGGCATGATCGGTCAATAGCCACGCCCACACCAAGCATTCAAAGCGACTAACCTCGGAATTTTCAAAATCTTTAACTTGCTATAACTCACATAATATACCACTTTGGACAACAATATTTTGCACATAGAGTTATATTATACTACTCTATAATCTCGCCAAAAGTGGGTGAGCCACGCCTACTTTCTAGCGTAGCTCCCTTACAAAGTGTTTGTACTTCTTTTAAATTGAAACTGCTGTAACTTCTACAATCTTCTGTCTAGAATAACCATAATTGACACTTAGATTAACATGGCAGTGAGAAATAATATGGCAGAAAATCAGTGTGCCACGCCCACTCCTTTTTGGGTCTGCCATACAAAGTTGCGGAAATTTAAAAAAATGTTTCCGGTTATAACTTGCAAACTATTCAGCGTAGAATAACGAGATTTAAGGTGTGGATTAGTATTGTACGAGCAACTAGGCTCACAGGAAATGGGCGCACCACGCCCACTGTTTATCGTAGCTCCCATATAAATTTTAAATTGAAACAGCTGTAACTTCGGCAATATTCTGTCTAGAATAACCATAATTGACACTTAAATTAATATCGTAGTGTGCCACGCCCACTCCTTCATGGGTCTCCCATACAAAGTCGAGAGAATTAAACTAAAACTTTTAAGCTCCATAACTTGCAAACTATTCAGCGTAGAATAACGAGATTTAAGGTATGGATTAGTATTGTACGAGCAACTAGGCTTACAGGAAATGGGCGCACCACGCCCACTGTTTATCGTAGCTCCCATATAAATTTTAAATTGAAACAGCTGTAACTTCGGCAATATTCTGTCTAGAATAACCATAATTGACACTTAAATTAATATCGTAGTGTGCCACGCCCACTCCTTCATGGGTCTCCCATACAAAGTCGAGAGAATTAAACTAAAACTTTTAAGCTCCATAACTTGCAAACTATTCAGCGTAGAATAACGAGATTTAAGGTATGGATTAGTATTGTACGAGCAACTAGGCTTACAGGAAATGGGCGCACCACGCCCACTGTTTATTGTAGCTCCCATATAAATTTTAAATTGAAACAGCTGTAACTTCGGCAATATTCTGTCTAGAATAACCATAATTGACACTTAAATTATTATCGTAGTCGGAAATAATCTGGCAGAAAATCAGTGTGCCACGGCCACTCCTTCATGGGTCTCCCATACAAAGTCGAAGGAATTAAACTAAAACTTTTAAGCTCCATAACTTACAAACCATTTAGCAATTTAGCAACTAGGCTCACAGGAAATGGGCACGCCACGCCCACTGTTTATCGTAGCCCCTGTACAAAATGAGTGAAATTCTTTTAAATTGAAATAGCTGTAACTTCTGCATACTTCTGTCTAGAACAATTATAATTAATACTTCAGCTAATATGGTAGTCGAAAATAATCTGACAAAAAATCAACATGCCACAATCACTTCTTAATGGGGCTTCCATACAAAATAAAATTTAGAAAATTAAAAAAAATTTAAACCGCTATAACTTACGAACTATTCAGCGTAGGACAGACAAATTTAAGGAGTGGATTGATATTGATTAGATATACAAGAAAGAGTTAAGCCACGCCCACTTTTTATATAGCTTCCGTACAAAATCTCGGATTTATCTTAAACATTAAAACACCCATAACTTACTAAATAATAAGCCTAGATCAACCCATTGCAACCTAGGTAGTTTAGTATTATAGGCAGAAATTATTCCTCAAAAATTGGTGAGGTAGCCTGGTTCTTAATGTAGCTCCTATACAAAGTAGTAGAAAAGGATGGATATACGAGCAAACTTTTTATATATACCTCTACATATGCAGGGTATAATTTGGTCGTCCCCAGCCGACAGTAAGGCCATTTTTTAATTATATATTCTGATTAGTTAAAACTTTAAAAATTAAGCAAAAGTAAGTAAAACATAGAAATTTCAATATTGTTTGCAACTATTTCAATATATATGCACATACTATGGTATTAGGTTATTTGGGTAAGCTGTACGAAGTGAGTGCACCCTAAATAGCTTCGTGAGTACATATTTGTAGCATTTATGCGTCGGTGTTGCATCTCTGCATGTTTTCTTTTTATCTCTTCAAGCTAAAACTTCCCATATTGAGCTTAATTTTTGCATCAGAGGTCGTTTTGATCTGACTACGCCCATTCAGAATCTCGTCCATTCGTTGGAGAAAATGTTTTTAAGTATTGTACAATGTTCAGCAATATGACTTAATAATTACTGCAGTATTATATGGTTTTATTTAGGAAAATAGCAATACGTTTTTCAACCAAAAATAAAAAATCTAGAATCTAGTTTTTGGGAATAATTGATGAGCCAAAAAGACATTATGTTATAAAAAAAAATTTACAACCTTTGCAGAAGTCAGTAGCATTGAGTTTATGAAAGTAGAAAAATTGGGGATATCCCGGCCTGTTGGTGAAACGTTTAGTTTAGTTCCCCGGGACAAAAATCTATAGATTCTGTTTTCCTTCAATTTCAACCATTGGGTTGGTACGCTCGAGTTTTTGTAATGCTTTGGCAGCACTTATGGTTATTCTTGCCCGTGTCGTCAGGAGTAATAGACATCGTAAGTGCCGTACTTCAGTGGTTAGTGCGCTGGCCTTCTGATCTGTAGGTCTTGGGTTCAATATCAGTGAAGCACAAATATTTTTTTTTCGAATAGTACCAACCGGCAGTAACCATGAAAACGATACTAAAAGAGCTTTGTGACAAAGCTTAGAAAAATGTTACAAGGGTTCGATTATGAAATCTTCATTTGAGTTGATAGAACGATCTATATAATTCAATGTTTAACGTTGATTTCATGTGAATGTTGACCGCACTGCGCCTCAAATGGTTCATAACTTCTTCAATATTGGCTTTCAATGTCGCTATAGACATGAGCCTTAACATAGCCCCACAAAAAATAGTATAAAGGCGTTAAATCGCATGATCTAGGCGGCCAATTGCTCGGGCCCAAAGGTGAAATAAACTGTTCACCGAACTCGCCTCTCAATTGGGCCATTGTTTCGCATGCTGTATGGCACGTGGCACCATCTGGTTGAAACCACATGTCAGCCAAGTCCAGCTCTTCCATTTTGGGCAAAAAAAGTTTGTAATCATCGCCCAGTAGCGCTCGCCATTCACAGTAACGTTCCTACCTTCGTCGTCTTTGAAAAAGTACAGTCCAATGATGCCACCGGCCCATAATCCACACCAAACAGTGCATTTTTCGGGATGCATTGGTAGTTCTTGCAATGCTTCTGGCTGCTATTCACACCAAATACGGCAATTTCGATTGTTCACGTATCCATTCAACCAGATGTGATCTTCGTCGCTGAACATAAGCAAGTGCACGATGCACTTTCTTAACCGCTATTTGTTTGTAAGTCAATTCATGGTTAAATTATAAACCAAACTGAACATGTTTGACAGTAACATGTTTCACGAAAACAGCTGAGCTGCAAAAGAACAGTGTTGCAAAAAAGAAAGTTGCCAAAAAATCACCCTGTAATAGTGTCCAATATTTAACTCTACGTACCACATGTTTATTTCTTTAATGTTTTACATATAAATTTATAAGTGAATAAACGAGTATCTAAATTAACGGTATCGCCGTATAGTACAAAATTAGTTTTTGTACTCCACTCGTACGATCCAGTAGCCACTCATGCAGGATTCTAGTACATATATCATAATACCTAGACGTTGTTGTGCACACGTCATTCTTTCATTGACATTTGACAGTGACACTTTTAGTAGTTTTGTCCTTTAACAAGTTCTCGTGCATGTGTACATGTACTTAACTTAATTTAATATTGCAAATACTGGGGCAGCTTATGGTATACTATGGTATGATATATACAAAATATTCAGTTGGTACGACATCAGTTTAGTATTGGTTTAAAAGCTTACAAATACTAATATACGAATAAACATACAAAAAATGAGTACAAATATTAAGAGCCTTTTAAATATTTTGGTAAGCTAAACATACTTATTGAGATTTATGTGAAGGACAAATCTACATCAATAACATGGACAAACATACAACACACACACACACACACACATACAGTGAGGATATAGTAGTTATAACATAAACATATGTAACGTTTAAATATTGTAATATCAATCCTCTGGGTCATACTTATTGAAGACGATGGCAGCAAATAGAATATAAAACCAACAACCAAAACATAAGTAGAAAAACAAATGTATATACATATGCATATACAATATACAAATACGACACTAAAAATGCAGAAGAGAAATGATATCATTTATAAAATAATAAACAATAACAATCACAATACGTATAAGCATGTTGGTATGGTGATTGGCGTACGGGTATTGTTCTGATTTATGTTACATTAGAGGATTGCACAAAACGTTTAACGCTTTACTCGTGGGAAGTGATAGAACTGTTGTTGTTGTTCAAAACATTAGGCAGCCGCATATATGTATGTTTCTACCAATAATAAATCTTCTAAGGTGCTCAAGTGCTCTCGAATTGCCAGCGTACACACACACAAAAATACAATATCACTATCTAGAGCACAATTTGATTGCAAATAATTACTAAAAATGCCAAATTGTCATACTAACGACTACAAATAAACCTTGAATTATTTTATGATGAAAATGTGAAGCATTGGCAGGTTCTTTTCAGTACTTGAACCTTTTGGCTGGAGGTTGGGTCTTGCGCTACTTTGTCGTCCATCATACAACAATCAACAATGAACTTCATCGCAATTGGTCACAAAATGTTTGCGTAACACGAACTTTGAATTGTGCAAATTTTCAAATTTCGACTAGAAAATCGAGTTTCATTGCAGTCAAAAATGTTTTTGAATTTGTTTTTAAATTTATATATGCTTTTTCGAAATATATCAACTAAATTAGCTATTATCAGCAATTCTGGCGACTTAGTTAGTCAATGTTTTTCAGCATTTAAACGGTACATTGGATTAAAATAATAATAAATAAATGCAAGCGTTAAAAAAGTCAAAAATAGATAAAAGTGAAGAGATAAAAAGAAAAAGAAAAATCATGAAATGGAATCCTAATAATAATAATTGATGAGGATACCTTGCTTCCACTCTACATCACGTCAATGGTGCATATACATTAAAGTGGTGCAATTTTTGAATGGGAAAAAAATTTTTTAGCGTAGAAAATTTTCTTTGTATTTGTAATATCAATACCAATTTTTAATTTTCTACAGTAATCAATACAGGGTGCTCAATCACCCGTTGTACAATCTTGAAAAAAAATGTTGGACCACCTTAATGTATGTGATTATAAATGAAAACCTTACAAGAAACCATTTTTCTTTTGGTTCATTAAAATAATGAACAGAGGAAATTATTACAAAAACATGTGCATATATGTTAAAAAAGAAAAGTAAGACACATAAAAGGAATAATATGAGAATAAGATGTGTGATGAATGGTTGTTCTGTTTTTTTCTTTTTTTGCTGATTATACATATACTACATATCTATATAGAATATATAGAAAAATATAAATTAATTTATATTTCATATTGACGTCATAAGGATGAAGATTGAGTTTTCATGTTCATACAATATTTATACTCTAAGAGTACAAACATACATGCATATATGTATAGTATGTATGCAGATGTACTCATGTGAGCATAATCAACTCAATTTGAATGGAAAATGAAGCAGAAATGTATGAATAAAAGAAATTAGGTCAACTGATATTTAAAAATGCTGCTAGAATTTCATACAAGCCCTTCCCATAAATACACATTCATACAGAGTACTATTGTATGTGATTGTAATGTGTATTCGAGTGTAAATTATTCAATAACAATATGTATAATTTATTAAATAATTAAGAAATAATTTATATGTGTACCTATATAAGTAGTTGGTGTTCTTTTTCTCCGACAAGCTCCGATAACTTGAACAAATGTTGAGATATTTCACAAAAAATTTGGCATAAGAAATCTCGGTCAATTGACATCACTATGGATATTACATACAAAGTCCATGAAATCATTTTCTTTCCCATAAATGGACTCTTTTATGTTGAAATTTTTAATGAAATTTTAATAATTTTCCATAGTCAATTCAATCGGTCGATATCTTCTTAAGCGTCACATTTTAATATACATTGCTAGGACCGGTTGCTCTAGTATTGAATTTTACGTCTTTTACCAACTTTTTGACTACTACAAGTATGGGAAGTGAAAATTTCTTTCAACTTTCTGCTCTGTCAAACTTAATAACAACAATAGCGCCAACAAAAAATCAATTAAAGTTGAAATAAAACAATAACAACAACAACAGCATGATATCCTTTTATTATTGCTCAACCAAGCAGAAAGTGCAACAAGCACTGCACAAGATATGCAAGGAAGCATAAAAACAATAACACTAATCAACAACAGCAACAACAACAACAATATATCCTCGAGCTCGAAAACTAGAAAGAGAAACTGACAAACAAAATGGTACTCTACATAAGGAAAAACTTTTCTTACTGTCTTCTTATTTGTTGTAGTTAAACATTTTTCTAACAGAATCTACAAGGAGCACATAATTTGCAGTAACAACAGTATGTGTGGTAGCATACATAAATATCATGAACAAGGACATGCACAACTTGTGTAAAAGTAACTACAATTTGCGTTGGTGTGAATGTAGGAACTTAAAACTCTAATGATGGCAGTGTGATAGCAGTGAAGTACAACAGAATACAGTTTACCAGCACGTATTTACTACCTAAACGAATAGATGAGGCAATAGAAAAAGACTAAATGAAACATCAAATCGTAAAACCTGCATCACATACGTATACGTAACTTCACAATGCTTGGCCTAATTTAAGGTTAAGTATACGCACCATTACATTGAGCATCGGCACAACAGCCTCAAGATCTTATTTGATTACAGTGTGAAAATTTTGAATATTTTTTTTATAAATAATTTGCACAATTTATGACAGAGCTCACACCAAGCAGCTTCTTGTTTAGATAACCAAAAAATCAATAAAATTCATAGCGTTGCATTGCTTGTAGGTAAATCGTAAAACATTTATTTATCTCTATCTTCTCTTCCACATACTTGCACTCATTTGGATGTAGGCTTTGCTTTACTTTCTTTCATTTTTTTGTGTTTGATTTTTTCCTTGAATTATTTGGTGGACTTTCATGGTGTTTATGTATTGATAACATTCAGCGCATATATCCTTGAGATATTTGTTGTAGTCGCAAACAAATTGAACGTGATTTTCTCAAAGTTTTTCCCCATTATTTGTTTGGGAGGGATTATACAAGAACTACTACATACTTCTACTAGTTAGAACGTGAAGATGAAATTATATTGATTTTTAAGGATTCATTTTTGTTTTAGCTTTATGTCGCAATACGAACTAGTTCATTTTTGCAAAATGTTGTATTAAAATGCGCTAGTAATTCCGTGGCCACTCCCATCTGAATGATTTGGCTCCATTATCTCAGGGTGATACAGACAACCTCTCAGAACTCAACAAAATTTGCAATTGGTTCAATGTGCGCTCTTTCAAGCACTAATTTAATTTTTGAGGATTTTCAAATAAAAGACATGCGAAAAAATTCATTACAAATGCAGCAATATTACTGCTAGCTACAAGCAAATGCTGTATTTTATGTCGGAATCTAAAGATTACAATCAACGTAAATGCATTGTCAGACAACTAGAGAGACAACATAGAGAGACAACTATTAAGAACTGTGTGACTGTAAGGGCAATGTCCTATCATTGATACATTAATACATGAAAAAAAAAAATTTTATTCCCTTAGGAATATGTGTTTCTTCTGTGTTTTATTTTGTTTTTTGCTTGTCCTCTGTTTAAAATGTTATATGTTGTCAATCAAATTATTCATGTTGTCCTTCTAAAGTTGTCCTTCTCACCATGTGAATAGACACAAAAAAAAAAAATCCAAGGAAAAAAGAAAATATAATTTTCTTTGCACCTACGTTGAAAAAAAAAATTAGTAATAATAAAATAAAAGTACAAAATTCGAGGTCATTGAATTTATTCTGATATTTACAATCAATCATTCACATATGCCTTACTACTAGTACATGTTCGTGACGTTCGTATATTTTTTTACATTATCATTATTTAACTATTTATGCACTCATCACATAATGCTTGTATAATCAATTTGTTGCCATTGTTTTCGACGCTATCGCTGTTTTCACTACTGTAATGTTACACTTTACTATCATTAATAGCCGACAATACGAGTACTATCTCAGATCCTAGTGCTGTTATATGTGTATGTAAGTACAACTAGTACTACTACTATGAGTGCTTCGGTTGGTACGTGCACATGCAATATTGATTGTGGTGCATGTTTTTTGTTTTTTTCTTGTATTCGTGTCGCTAACCTTGCTGTTGTTCATCTAGGCGAACACAAATTGATACACCCTCTTGTATATATGTAGAATTATTGTCTTCTTTTGCATATGTACGTATATATCTAGTGTTGCCATAAATATTGATACAATATTTTTTTACTATTTAGAAAAACCAAAATTCCACTAGGTGGATTTGAATATGGAATGTGACGATAGTAAACTAGGTTAGGTTAGGCTATGTGGCTGCCCTCTTTCTGAGAGGTCACACTTACGCCAGAAAGGCCCATTGTGATACCACCGAGCGTCTCTTCCAATACTGTTAAATTTGGACAGCATTAGAAATGACCTATTTATATTAGCCGGTTCCGAACGGCAGAACCCTTGTGACATCACTTTTTCTGAGCTTTGTCACAGAGTTCTTTTAGAATCTTTTCCATGGCAAATTGTTACTGTCGGAAAAATTGCCAATTCTAGCCGGCAGGTGGGTACCGTTCGAAAGAAAAATCGTTTCGATTTTATTTACCAACGCCTACTTTAATGACTCCGGGTTGCGGTGCCATCTTCTATTGACCTTACTTATTTATTTATGTGATCATTACAATCGAAAATCGATTTAGGTCGAATTTAGCATGCTTCGCCGGTTATCTCCTTTCTTCGCTAGCTGGCGCGAGTTAAAAACTACAAGCCCCATCAAGTTCTCCGGTACTCCAGGTCTTTCCACCGGCGTCGTCCACCAGTGGGCTCCTTCTTCCATTCGCTGAATATGACCTAGCCAGCGCAGACGCTGAATTTTAATGCGCTTTACTATGTCGGTGTCGACATACAGATCATACAACTCATGGCTGTAGCTTATTACATACTTGCCACCAACACAAATAGCTCCAAAGGTCTTGCGTAGGAGTTTTCACTCTATAACTCCGAGCATTATCTCATCTGAGGGTGGGAATTGTACAAGCTTTGGCGCCATATGTAAGGACAAGCATGATGAGAGATTTGTTGAGTGTGGTTTTCATTTCTCGAGAGAGGTGTCGACTCTTTAATTGTTTACTTAACCCAAAGTAGCACTTGTTAGCAAAAGTGACCCGTCGCAACATCTCCAGGCTGAGGTCGTCATTGGTGTTAATGCTAATTCCAAGATAGATAAAGTCCTTCACTTTTTGTTTGTTGACACTAGGTATTTCGCCTTGACCTCGTAAGAGCGACTCTTTTTTCAACCCTTAGAATGCTGCCCTAACTGATCCCGTGTTCACTGGGATTATGTCTATATCATATGCATACGCTAAGAGCATGACAATTTTGTTGAAGATATTGGCATTACGTTGTAGGTCTGTAGCTCGTATTATTTCTACAAGAGAGGATTGAAGAAGCCGCATGATAACGAATCACCTTGTCTACAACCCTGTTTGTGATTTGCAAGAATTTTCACGTAATTCAATATTATGTAGTAGGTACACATTATCCAAATACAATATGTAATTCTTGGCATATGTGTATATTTTGTTTACATATGTATGTATGACTACAAGTTAGTTGTGACGTCTCTAATTATACATTCGTATTATGTAGTACATATATATTTTAGTCATGTGAAACGTTGACCGTGGATTGTCATATGTTACTATTTACATACACATACATACATACATATGTATTGACACTAACCCAATTCTCACATTTAACTAATTTGTTGGATTCAATTGGTCACGAGTTGGAATTGCTTTCAGAATATTCTCTTTTTCATACATAATTACAGCATGTCATTCTTTAGTAAACGAAAAAAGAAATTCTAAATGTGAGAATTCAACCATATGTTACTGAATATATTAGTTACTGTTGTGGTAGGTAGGTATTAAATTGTATTGAATACAACGCATATACATATGTAAAAATGCTGCTTAAATTTTAATCATGTAACTACAATTAGAGAAATATCCATATGAAATACTACATGCATAGAGTCGTATGCTTTCGATGACCTGAAAATGAAACGTAGAACATTATAATAATGATATCGGAAATCAATAGATTATTTTTTTATCAATTAATTCTTGCCGATGTTTTATATGCGCATTTTCTTTTTTATGTACAATACAACATATGACATACTCATATTTTAGGTATTTCTTATTATCATCATGCTTTAACACGCACTTTTCTGAAAATATTCTATGAAAGCAAAGTAGAATTTTCAATGTATTGTAATCATTTTTTTAAGGATCGTATTCTAGGTATAATATATAAATTGCAGCACACTTTTAGGCGTTTGCTAATATTATAAGCAAAATGTTTGTCAAATTGTTATCTAATTACGATTCTAATATTGTAGTATGTCACAAAGACATTGTTTTTTTATTATTATTTTATTTTATTAATTACTCTCTCTCTCTCTCTCGACGAATGAAAAACTTTCTCTATAAATATCTCTTTAAATTCTCTGTAAATATCTCATTACTTTCCACCTCCGACGAGAGAACTTTGAAGTTTTCTAAATACAAATTGAGTACCCTTGAAAGAATCTTTTCAATATTTAAGTTTCTTCAGTCGGGGTCCAATGCGCTAACCATTGAGCTACGGTTTATACATACCAGTGGATTCATTTTGTATAAATAGCCAACAGAAGCATGACCACTTATGCCTTTGAAATGCGGACTAGTTTCTTCATATTAAAATCGTTATGTAAAATTGAAACCATTGAGCTACATGATATCGTTGTTCTTACTGCTCACTCATTCGCTTTTATTAGCGGTTCATCCAATGTTGTATCATGGCTTTATTTGATTCAATTGGGGTTTGACAGTGTGTGAGCCCTAACAAGAACATTTAACTTCGACAATCCATTTAAGAACAATTTATTTCGATGTAGTGCTTATCAAGCCAACATGTGGATTACGGAGAAATTGAGTTTCTTCCATTTTTCAAAAAATATCAGAGGTCATCCGCTTCAGATGACTCGTGATGGAGACACTAACTTCGGCATTTAGTAAAGTCTTTATGGAACCACATAGTAAGTCTATCTAATCCAACAGTTTTCCATATTTTATTTGAGGAGTTCACATATATGTAACTGGAAAGAAACCTTATCATATGGCATCATCATTTTATGCCGCCATATTTTCGTTTAAGTATAAAACGAAAATTGATGAATAACTTATAATTCTTCATGTTCTTGTTAAATCCAAAACTGCCTAATTTCCGAAAATGAAAATTTCTCTTTTTAATCATATTTTTTTTGTATTGTAGTATTTCAAAACGCAAGAAAAAAATATTAGAAAACTGACGTACATGCAATTAATCGACTCTAAAAATAATAACAAATAAAAATAGATTTGTCGTTTTATAAAAATTAAGTTGAAAGATGACCTTCAAAATCATATTCGAAAAAATATTACACTTGTCAAAGGAAAAATGTATACTTAAAAAAACTTCAAACAGAAATTGTTAGAAATGACCCCGCTAAAGATATATAGGGGAGATATGGTATGTACAATGAGGTGGATGGTGAAAAATTTCACACCTAGTTTGAAAGATTCAAAGAATTCCTAGGGATAACAAAAACATTTTATTTTCGAATTTTAAGAAGGCCTCGGGGAGGGATGAAATTGCTTTATATTTGACATTGCTTTATATTTGACAAGCCCATAAAAAATCTTCAATTCCCCTGATTCTTCTATCCTAATCAACATTTTTTCTATCACAAGAGAAAAAAATCCGTTCTGGGGAATTTATATTCCTGCTCGGAATTTTTTTCCCTAAAAGGGGGATATTTTTATCGATTTAAAAAAATTTTTTTTTTTTTAATACAACCTTTTCCATCCCCAGGAGGGAATTTTTTGCTTCTGACCACCCAAGCTTTTCTTAAAATTCGCAAACCAAAAAATTTTGTAAAATAGTCGATTTAAAATTTTTGTATATATGTGGCACTAATTTAATTTTTATATCATTTAAATATATGAGGTGTCTGAGTACTTTCCCTAGTTTTTTTCATTTTTGAAGCTATTTCATTAAAGGAAAACGTTAACCAAATTTGACGTCCTTGGATCCAAAAGAAGCGTTAGCTTTGCTAATTTTAGGGACAAGATCGGAAATAATATGTCCAATGAATTTTTTGATTTATTTGGCTAATACACTGAAAACCAAAAAAACCCGAAGCTGTGTTTTGATCAAATTGTTGACTAAAAAAATTATGCTGCTTAAAAACATAACATAACATAACATAACATAATAACGTTACTTTTTTGAGCTGATTTTTTTATGATTTTTTTTTTATAGGATCCCGTGCATAGGTTATGCCTATGTAGAAACTTTTTTTGGAAATCAATACACCCTAATGTACATACGTACATTCATATGTGTATGAACTGGTAAATTTTTGGATTTTTGGTACTTAAATGCCATATAGTAAAAGCTTGTGTTCTCTTGTCTCGTATGGGCCTTTTTCTCTTTGATTTATTATATTGATTTGAGAGATGTTTGACTCAATAAGTGGGGTGTTATAAAAAGAGAAATATTTACAAATATAAAAATTAATAATAAATATATACAGGCATGTCCAGGAATACGAACGCTACATTCGTACGCCTTCTATATGGCCTTGGCAAGAGTGAAGAATATGATACTTGTGACAATTAGGTGATGTTTAGACGATAGGGGCATTCGACCATGACCAATATTTCGCATAAGTATAAGGTAGTACTTATTTAGGTCTGCAAAACAATCATAATTTAAATTGCGGCCTATAAGTGTCACATCTGTAACCCAGGAAATGCCCGTATATATTTTAAAAAACATATTTTTCATTGTCATAAAATTACAGGGTGGTCTAAAGGTTTATTTTCAATTAGAAATATAAGAAGATCAACACAAATTTTAGAAATTGTTTATAAATATTTAAAATACATTCGTAAAAAAATCGGCATAAATTTCATATCATCATATTTAAAAGATTTTAATTAAATATTAATATGTTGGGAACAATTATTTTAGAATCACCCGGTCAAATGGTTTCAGTTGTGCAATACATAGAGAGGAAGTTAATATAAATACATACATATAAATAATTTGTATAGAAATAAAAAATGAAAAATATTGGAGAATGATATATAGTGTATATGCATATATATGTATGTACGTAATTATGGTACATACATATTTATGTTTATATATTTATTAATAAACTGCGTACTAATCGTGTATAGTGTTTTTGATATTTAAATATATTTCAATATTATTTGTTTACTTTTAGATTTTTTGAATAGATAATATATGTATTTCAATAAATATTATTTTTATATGGACCCTCTATATGTTAGAAATATTCGTCAATAGCAAGCATGTGGCACATGACTAAGAAGTGGAAACATCAATGAATTTGTTCATAATTAAATATTCTATGTATGTCGAGATAGTCCACTTTTCAGTATTTGAAGAAAACATTTTTGGCAAATTATTTATGCACTTATTTCATGTATGGTTTAACCTGGAGTCCAAATACATAACTGAAACTCTCTGTACGTTCATTGTAATTGCACACGTGTAGCTTTTGTATATGCAAAACAAAAATATTAAATACGCATACGATTATATACCTAAATATATGTATATACTTATGTACATGGTGGTCTGGTGGTGTTTTCGCAAGGTAACGTGTCTAACTGCCTCAACCAGGTGGGGCTAGCGCAATCCTTGTTGAACTCATCGCAAGTCAACTCACTGGCTGTCATGTAGTTTGATCTGAGCGCTATGTGATGATACCTTTATTTGTTAATGAGGGGTAGTCATATAGCTTGCTCTGCTTACTCTGTGATGGCGCTTTCATTATTATTAATGGGGGCCCTCCATGTGGCGACCACCGGGCAACGTCTTCCTGGCACCCGCTGGGAGGCGGCTGAAGTGAGTGGCGAAAATCTCCTCGGTTAGAGGTTGTGCGTTGGGTTTGGGACCCGCCACATAAAAAACCCCCCCAATGAAAAAAACAAATATGCCTCGGAGAAGGACTACCGTTTTTGTTGATGACCCCCGCAAACGAAAAAAGGACCACGATTTACGGATATGCACCTGGAATGTCCGATCCCTTTATAGGGAGGGTGCCTCTATCCAGCTGGTTGATGTCCTCGAAAAATACAGACTGACATCACCGCTCTCCAGGAAATGCGATGGACAGGACAGGGCTGCTCCAAAAGAGCGTCCTGTGACATCTACTACAGTTGCCATGCTGAAAGGCACGAATTAGGATGTGGATTTTTGGTCAGCAAGAGACTACGACATCTTGTCTCGCAGTTCACGCCTGTGAATGAACGGCTGGCCACAATCCGCATCAAGGCAAAATTTTTCAACATCAGCCTTATATGTGCCCACGCTCCGACGGATGAGAAGGACAATGTGACCAAGGAGAGCTTCTTTCAGCGCCTCGAAGAAGCTTATGACCGCTGCCCCCGCCACGATATCAAAATCGTGCTTGGCGACTTTAATGCCAGGGTGGGCAAGGAAGGTACCTTTGGTCCAACTGTCGGAAAATTCAGCCTCCACCAAAACACCTCCGATAACGGAATAAGGCTGATCGACTTCGCCGCAGCACGAAACATGGTAATTGGTGGTACCAGATTCCAGCATCTCGACATCCACAAAGCGACATGGCTGTCTCCAGATCATCGTACAAGAAACCAAATTGATCATGTGTTGATTGACGGAAGGCATGCTTCCAGTGTGATGGACGTGAAATCGATCCGTGGTGCCAACATCGACTCGGATCACTACCTTGTTGCAGCTAAGGTGCGCACACGCTTATGTGTCGCAAATAACAAGAGAAGTCCCACACAGAGAAAGCTCGACGTCAGTAAGCTGCAATCACCAGAGACAGCAGATGCATTTTCCACTCGACTATCGGATCTGCTTATGCAGAACACTCCCCCACTTGATGATACATGCGCACGGTGGACACATATATCCCACTCCATGACTACTGCTGCCGAGGAGGTAATCGGTTACTACCGGCCTCTGAGGAATGAGTGGTATGATCAGGAGTGTCGCGACGCTACCGCAGAGAAAGACGCCGCCTACAGAAAAACCCTGCGTGCAGGCGTAACGCGAGCTGTTAAGGAGCGGTATAGAGAGAAAAGGAGTGCAGAGAGACGTCTTTTCAGGCGCAAGAAGAGGGAGTTGGAAAGACGCGAGTGTGAGGAGATAGAGATGTGTACCGACAAGAATGAGACTCGAAAATTCTTCGAAAAGATCAAGCGCCTGAGTGGAGGTTTAAATCCCGGAGCCTCTTCTTGTCGTGATGGAAATGGGAATCTGGTTACGGATGTCCAGAGTGTACTGAGCCTATGGAGGGAACACTTCTCCACGTTACTGAATGGCGATGCTACGAACAATTCCGCCAGTGGAGGAGAATGCCCGATAACCCCAATTACAGATGATGGTGTTGATGTTCCACCACCCGACTATGACGAGGTTGAAACGGCCATTTTAAGGCTGAAGAACAACAAAGCTGCAGGTGCTGATGGCCTGCCTGCCGAGTTGTTTAAGACCGGAGGCGATGAGCTGCTCACCCGCATGCACCAGCTCATAAGCAGAATATGGTCGGATGAAAGCATGCCTGATGATTGGAGGCTCAGTGTTCTCTGTCCTGTGCATAAAAAAGGAGACCCCAAAATTTGCGCCAACTACCGTGGAATAAGTCTCCTGAGCATCGCGTACAAGGTTCTATCGAGCGTACTCTGTGAAAGATTGAAGCCTATGCTCAGCAACCTGATTGGACCTTATCAGTGTGGCTTCAGACCTGGTAAATCCACCATCGACCAGATTTTCACACTGCGCCAAATCCTGGAGAAGACCCAAGAAAAACAGATCGACACACACCACCTATTTGTTGATTATAAAGCCGCTTTCGACAGTCCGGTAAGGGATTACCTCTACGCAACAATGTCTGAGTTCGGTATTCCTGCAAAGCTCATTCGACTTTGTAGAATGACACTGCATAACTCCCGTTGTGCAGTGAAAATTGGGAAGGACCTCTCCGCACCGTTTAATACCGAACGGGGTTTCAGACAAGGTGATTCGTTATCGTGCGACTTCTTCAATCTTGTTATGGAGAAAATAATACGAGCTGCTGATCTACGACATAATGGCACTATCTTCAACAAAAGTGTCATGCTGTTAGCGTATGCCGACGATATTGACATAATCGGCATGAACACGCGAGCAGTCAGTGCAGCATTCTCAGAGTTGGAAAGAGAGTCGCGTCGGATGGGTCTCACGGTGAACGAGGGCAAGACGAAGTATCTAGTGTCAACAAACAAAGAGTCCCGGCGTCTTGGACAGCACGTCACTGTTGACAACTACGCTTTTGAAGTAGTAAGGGACTTTGTCTATCTTGGAACCAGCATTAACAGCAGTAATGACGTCAGCTTGGAGATCATGCGTAGGATAACTCTTGCTAACAGGTGTTACTTTGGGCTGAGTAAGCAATTGAGAAGTCGAGCCCTCTCTCGAAGAACGAAAACTACACTCTACAAGTCTCTCATCATGCCTGTCCTAACATATGGCGCTGAAGCCTGGACAATTTCCACCTCGGATGAGCGAATACTTGGAGTTTTCGAGAGAAAAGTCCTACGCAAGATCTTTGGACCTATTTGCGTTGGTGGCGAGTACCGAATAAGGTACAACCATGAGCTGTACGAGCTGTATGCCGATATTGACATAGTAAAGCGCATCAAAATCCAGCGGCTGCGCTGGCTAGGTCATGTCGAGCGAATGGAAGAACACGCTCCAGCTAAGAAGGTGTTATATTCGGAACCCGCTGGAGGACGACGCAAAAGAGGAAGACCAAACCTCCGGTGGAAAGACCAAGTACTGGAGAACCTGACGGCGCTTGGAATTTCTAACTGGCGCCAGCTAGCGAAGAACAGAGATGGCTGGCGAAGCATGTTATTTTCGGCCTAAATCGATATTCGGTTGTTATGGCCACATAAGTAAGTAAGTAACTTATGTACATTATATATACGCTATTGTATAATAATATGTATATAGATGTACGTGAGTATATACCGACAAATAGAAAAACTAAAACGAGCAAATGAAAGCAGAAATATTTGCTGTTTCAGTAACGAAAAAATGCATAATATACTACAATATACTGTAATCTGCATACACATCACCCACATTTACCCTATACACATACGGAAATTGCTGAATTATGCATATATACGATACTACATACATACATAGGCAATATCCTTGAGCGTAACAACTATAAATCATATGATTGGAGCAAATGTAATTAAAATGTACAAAAAATATTCTAGGTACTCTTAACAAGACTTTCCAAATCAATTAATGTGTTAATTAAAAAGCTTTTTTAGAACACATTTCATTATTACACTCGTTAAAAAGAATTTCGAAAGTAATTCATCATATAAATGTAAATGTTTAAACATGAGCGTATCATGATTTTTTGTACGCACTAGTTACAGGCTGTTTATTTTGAAAGAAGTCGGAGTCCTTTTTTGTTCTTAAGATAATGATGTCAATATATATGCATAACTTATATTTCTTTTTAGTACTTTATGTTGAAATTATTTTAGGTAAAAATATTGTTGTAAATAATAAACAAATCACTTAACAAAAACTCTGGTGAAAAATATACTTGTACAGAAAGATTAGAAATTAGATTCTCTTTGAAATATTTGAGATATTTTTATATTTGAATTTAATAAGAAGAATAGAATTGATTTGTACATTTTTTTATGCAATCTAGTCGATACGAACAGCCCAATAAAGACATTTTCGTAACAATATAAACCCCTCGGTAGGTTTTAGCAACGCTTCCACTATGTATAACATTCTCGTTCAATTCAAATGATATTCATTAACCCATTTCTGTCTAACAATGCCATATGGCACATTGAAGTGTCATTTCAAAAATAAGCGGTACGAAAATTAGAGCTACATATGCTTATGCGAGTGAATTGAAAATGAAGTTGAAGGAAAAACAAATAAAAGTCAACAAACGCCTTCCTTTTTTCTGCTAATATAATATTGGTGATATAAAGAGTCTTCGTGGTTTTTTGTCACTAAATGGTATTAACCCCCATACATCGGATGACATTTCAGGACATATTTTTTGTAATTCATCGTTCATGTAAAAATTTATATTGATTTGAAAATGAGTGAAATTTCTGAAGAAATACACTATGTGATGATTTTTTTTCTATAAAAAAGGTAAAACTCTGCAAAAAGATGCCGAAAATATTGTGAAGTGTACGGTGAGAATGTTGTGAGGGAACGTTGGACCCAGAACTGGTTTGGTCGATTACGTTCTGGAAATTACGTTGTCAAAGATGCACCAAAAAAGTCGATGAAATTTTGCAACAGGTGAAGCAAGACCAGCACGCAAGCTGTCAAGAGATGACGGAGGCATCACTTGAAAGTTTGGAATCAGCTCAAAAAACCAGGCTACTCAAAGAAGCTCGATGTTTGGGTATTAGATATAATAATGAAAAATAAAATTAATTTATCGAATCACCATCAGTAAAGCATTGCTGAGAATATCCAACACAATTGTTTATGGACAAAAGCATGTAACCCTACTGAAACCGCCTCAAAGTCTGGATTGACGCCAAACAAGATTATGTTGAGCATTTGGTAGCTTTGAAAAGGAATTGTCCATTATGAGCTGCTACAACCTGCCTAAATGGTAAATTTTACCTTCTGGTGTGCAAAACTCGACTGTATGAATGCAGCAATCAAAAAAGAGAAACCAGAATTGGCAACAGAAAAGGACAACAGAGGAGGAGAAAATGATGTCAGGCCACACATATCTTTGATGACTCGGAAGAAATTGACGGAACTTGCTTGGAGAGTTTTGATGAATCCAACGTATAGTTCAGATCCTGCACCGTCTGACTATTATTTGTTTCAGTCTCTGTTAAACTCTCTTGGTGATAGAAAGCTGGCCGACCGAAGAACTGCTGAAAGTCATTTGGCTAAGTTTTTCGTCGAGAATCCCACAGATGTTCTACACCGATGAAATTATGAAGCTACTCGAAAAATGGCAAAAATTCATAAATAATAATGGTCAATATGTACTTAATTTAAATTGATTTTCAAAAAAGAAAATTTTTTTTCAAAATTTTGTTTAAATAAATTCATTTGTCTATACCCCTGTATGGATCGAAATTATGATTTTTTACGAAATTATGATTTGTCTTACGATACTGCCGCAAGCGCCGTCGAGGTAAAAAGAAATATAATTTATTATCACTAGAATGGTAACTTCTTCTTCTTCTTGTTTTAATTAGATCATTTGAAACGTGCGTATAAGTATTTTTAATATTTACAGAACACATTTATATTAAATTACATACATATCTGTTTACATAATAAAAATCGAATGGATTGGTTGTAATTTTCACAATATTTTTGCAAAGGAGATGTGGAGGGGGTGCTGAAGTAATTTCGATTGTCAATAGTCAAGGGCTACTATAGTAAACATAAACAATGCATACCACATACATACGCGTGTATGTTCATGTGTATCATAATACCCAACTAAATTTATATCCCGAATATCATTTGGGCTGTAGAGATTTGTAAATGCGAGTATGCGATAATTTCTGAGAAAATTAAATCCATGCAATGAAACCATACAAAATAAAATAAGCTTTCACCATTATTCGTGCAAAGTATATATCGTACCTATACATATATATGTTTGTATGTATGTATGTATAATGTATCTGAATGTTTACAGGCCTGCGTGTTATTCGTTTATTTAGGCGTTTATAGCTTATCTTTTATTTTTGTTTTTCTGTTTTGCTTTATACATTCTTTCTTTCTTTCAACATTTTGTCGATTTCTAATAAAAATAGGAATAGGCTTTTCAAATGTTGTTATCTTCTATTCAAAATAATACACGCACATTTCGCATATGTAAGTATGCGTGACTTTATATATCTACAACGTAAATACAAACAAAAGTTGTAGAAACAATCAAATATTTTTTTGTTCACATTTCTTTTCGACATTTTCTACGATTTCTTTTTCATCCTCATGCTTTTGCAGAAATATTTATAAAATGGATATTATCCTTACTATCGTCGGTTTTGTTGTTGCCTTTGTTTTTGTTTAGTTGAGGCTTAATAAAGTGGATAGAGCAAATATAATAATAAGAAATAATCATCATAAAGAACAAAAAAAAAAAAAAGACACAAATGTGTGAAAAGAACGCAAAAAATAGCAAATAAATAAATAAAGTTTCTGCTGTTCTTAGCTTGTAGTATTTCAACAACAATGTCATCTTGAAGTTTTTATGTTGTTTCAGTCAGGGAGGAAAAAAAAGAACAAAACCAAAATTCTTTGGATGAAAAGCTTATCGTATATCATATAAGTCTAGGACCCATCAAGAGGCTACAACTATGTCAAGAGGAACAGGAAATAGCTGTACAGATTCAAGCAAAAAGTAGATTTCATTACCTGGGCAGTGGGATTCTAAGTCCCAGTCACCCAGTTAATATTAAGATTATTTAAATTATATCCTAAAGCCCGTTTATTCCCCAAAGTCTTTCCACGTAGATACCTACCACGATTTCTTTACGAGTGCAGAGTATAGATAATTCAGCTCAGGGCATATGGTAAATCAGTGGGGAAGTGAGCGTTCAGCAGTCCTAGGGCAGCACCCCCTTCCTTGTGTGCTCCCTTTTATTTTAGCATTATATGTTATTAGACAGAAGAGCTCCTTAGTGCTCCTTTTAAAGCGCTCTAAGAACACTTCACCTACAAGCAGCGTGGAGCGTCCCTTGTGCTGCCTTTAAAACGCTTTTTGAGCATTTCACTCCCGCATTAAGAGCTCACTTTGAGTTTTGATAAAGTTCTTCGAATTTTGACTGAAGCTAAAAGAAATACGCGAGTGCGTTTGCTGAATATTTTCTGTGAAAATTAAAAATGGACCGTCCAGCACGTTCAATAAAATTATAACAGGTGGCGAAGCTCAGTTCGACAAGTACGACCCAGAAACAGAGCCTAGTGGGGCCGCTTATTCACTGGTTAAAGCCAGTTAACAGATGTCAGCAAAAAAAAAAAAAAAATAAGTATGTCAATTCATTTGGAAAGACGAAAAATTGTAGCTGTTATTGCTAAATGGTATACTGGAATCTGATTACCATAGTTTTTCGAAAAGTTTTTGGGAAACCAAAAAAATAACGAGACAGAGTCCAAGTCACGATAATGCGCCCCATCACACAGATGGAAAAATCGAACAACTTCTTTGACCATTCAAGAATTGAAGAAATTCGTCTGACACCATATTCCCCGGAACTAACGGAAGTAAAAAAAAAAAATTCGTAAAAAAATGCGCAGTTAATCTCGAAATCGCAAGCCTCAAAAATCTGAATTTGAGAACTGCTTTAAAAAGTGGAGCTATTGGCTTTAAAAATATATAGAAATTAATAAAGATAATGGTGCAAAAAAAGTGAAAAATGCTACAGATTAAAGCTATGAGTCAAATTTTTTTTTGATAGCCAACCAAGCACACTTTTGTTAGTCCCCTCTGCGTCGTTTCAATCAAGAATTTGTTGTACTCGAAACTCTCTGAAGGACAACGACGAAACGGAAGATCCAACCTCCAGTGGAAAAAATAAATGCTGGAGAAGTAAAATTCTCTAGCTTATATTCATTTTAACAATGGCGATATTTTTTTATTAAACCAATAAAATTAGCTTATAAACCAGATAAAAGAAAATTGGTATTCTGTTTGTTTGGCACAAGAAAAATAATAGGAAATTTCAAACAAGACCTCTTCTTGAAACAATCAATATAAGAAATTATAATTCTCATTAAGTTTAACCAAGAAAACAAAATATGTAGTAAACATATTGAATCTGAAACTTACCTTTGGATAATATTCATAATTATTGTTGTTGTTGTTGCAGCTGTTGTTTTAACAATTTGCATTATTATTGTATACATTTGATATATTTCTATTCATCAACACACTATAACCAATTTATTTAAGACGTATCGTAAGAAGAAGTCACAATTCTGAAATGCTCTTTAAGATTAACAAAAAACACATCGATCATATTATTATTATTCAGAGCACATTTCGATTTAAGTATATTCATTGCTTGAATGATTATACAATAAATGCTTTTGGTGAAAGGATAATGAGAGCAAACAGAAAACAAATAAACAAAAGAGTGAAAAAACAAAATTTTTTCGTATATTTGCGTGCACAATTATCATACACTGCACTCCCGTTCGTATAAACAAAAGCACACACACACACACATGAACACTCCCATATACACAATCTCATTTGTATTCGTATTCATTCGATTCGATTCGATTCATTTCATTTGTTTTATGAAGGAAATTTCAATGAATGCAATGCATGACCAATAAAACGTTCGTTGATCCTTTTGTCACTGCATGCTGATGTTAATGTTTGTTTGCTGATAATGATGGCGATGATATGGTGGTACTACAAAGCGTGAGTATATGCGAAGATGAGTGTGTGTGTGTGTGCGTGGGTATAAACATTAAAATTAATTTATGCAATTTTTATGACTTTTCTTGTTTATGTTGTTGTTGTTCGTATTTTTTTTATCTCTCTTGCATCTTGCAAGGACTATTTTTCAATTGATTTGCTTTTATTTACATCGCAGATAGTTGAAATTATGTCATTTTCATAATAAACTCAATTCAACTCAACATGTTACAGTTTTTGGTAATAAAGTGTTTTTTGTTTTTTGCCATCAAAAATCAATCCACACATACATATGTGGACGAAACTACAAAAAGAAAAAACTCTCTTTTATCAAGTGTCATTATGAATATAGCTGAGCTCGTCCTGGAAACTTTATAGCCTTGAAATTGTTAGACCATACACAAACAGTTGTATCTGTATGCATGTAACATACATACATACACCATCCATCCATGCTTTTTAGAGGTGAGGTGTGAAAGAAATTAAGCAAGAAAAAAATGAAAACTCAAATGAAAATAAAAATAAAAAATAAGGGCATAGGTACTAGTACATGACGCCATGCAAAGTTAAATTTTATTATTTGCGGGTGTGCACAGAAGAGTATATAAATATATGGATATACTAGCATGTGCGAGCATAATTTGAGAGTGCTTCACGTGCACATGTGTCCATGTTGTTCACTGTTTTATTTGCTTTCTTCAACTTTTTTGTTCCTTTATTCGTTTATTTTCAGCTTCTATCAAGTCGTTTCTTTTTGTCCCGGGTTTATTCGACTACAGTAGGTATACTGTCGCTATTGTTGTTGTTGTAATTGTTGGTGATGCTCAATTACATGCACACCCACACACACACTAGCAGAATCAGCTTTTCCACTTATATAGTCATTGTAGTATATTTTAATTTTGACTTTATACATATTTATTATAGGCCTTTAGGCATTTGTTTAAAACAAAAATTACTATTGTATAGTATTATTATATTATATTATATTTCTACAACGCTTAATATATGATTATTCTATTTATGCACAAAAATAATTGTATTTTTTCTCTACCAATCGTTACCGCAATCGCACCACTTGATTTCGTTCAACTTTACCGTTTTAATTCTCAACATCAACTAAAAATATAGACGACGCAAGCCCCGGACTAGCCCACAGCTGCTGCTGCTGCTACTGCTGCTGCCACCAGACCAGAAAAGAAAGCTTTCTCCAAAATGTGCTCTCTTCGTGTAAGTATTTTTGGATTTCTATGCTATTTCTCATATTTCTCAGAATAAAAAATGTAAACAGGCGTTTGCGCTGTACGCTGTCAACAAATATTGAACGGTAGATGCAAAGCTTTATGTAGAAATGAAGGACTCTCCCGCATATGCGAGTGGTAGACGCACATGTTTTTTAAACTTCTGTTTGCAGCACAATCTTTTATCATATTTTGTCTCTCACAAATTTCTGCAATGTTATGTTTAGTGTTGCCATAATATCGCAGTTTGTCTAATGCTGGAGAAATATGCGACTGGATGCGTGAAGACCTGTACTCATTTTTTTTAGAGGAAAAGAATACCGTTTGGAGAATTCCGATTGAAATTGCATCAAATTAATGTCCGAAACATAGAAATGTCAATTTCACAATTATTTTGTTAATTATGCTAAGTTAGAATAGCAATCGATGTTTTCTAAAGTTCCATCATTGTATTCTAAATAGAATTTAAAAACCTTTCCCAGCGCTATACTTTAATAAGTTCGCATCGTAACAATGAAGGCTAAAAAAATAATATAATGCTACAGGTTGATATTGGAGTATTGAAAGCTACTTAATAGGTGTCAGTAGAAGAATCAAAATTTATACGCCACATTATTATTGCCTCCTTCACTTGAACACACTCAACATTTTATTTTGATCTGTTAATTCTTTGTCTTTGTTTACAAAAAATTTGAATTTAACGTGTCCCAAGTTTCACTAAGCGTGAAATTGCTTATGCCATAGGCATCTCAGACGAATGAGTACTTCATATTTTGCGTGAAGAATTACATATTAAAAATCTGTTCAACAAAAACTAATCGAAAATAAATTTCTAACCATAATTTGGAGCATTTCAAGGAGAATAAAACAGATTTTATGCATCGTTTTATAACTGTGGATAAGACTTGGATATACCGCCATGATTCTAAACTGAAACTAGACTGCGTTTCGGCGCCTGTTTTGATGGCTAAATTTTTGCCGTGGAAAAGCTTCTAAAGCAGATCCCTTTTAATACTGTCCTAAATTTAACACAGCACCAATGTATCCGTCCGCCTACCATATCATTGCAGTGTATTTCAGGCTGAAGTTATAACCATAAAGGAGGCACTATCTATTGTCAAAAAAGGTGTTTTGACTACAGGAGAAATTTATATCTATTGCGGTAGTCAGGCGGCACTAAAATCGCTGCAAAATGAGTAGACAGTCATCAAAGACGGTGATAAACTGCCACGAACTACTAATAGAACTCACTAGATACTTCAACATCCACCTTATTTGGGTACTAGGCTACAGAGACATCAAAGGCAACTATAAGGCGAATGAACTAGCAAGGCATGGCACAACGTTAGCACTCCACCCGGACAACTTGTAAATTACTGGTAGGGAGATTCACCATAGATACTGCTAATACACTTTGGAGACAGACCGGAAACTGTTCAAATAGTCGGCTAACGTGGCCGAAATGAAACTTAGCTCGAACAAAGGTACTTTCGAAACTGAACAGGCAGGATATTAGAATAACAATTGGGATTCTAACATGTCGTTGCCTTCTTGGAAGACACGCGAATGTACTAAGTGCATCTTTTTGCGATTACTGCAGAAGCTGCCAAGACATGGAGGAAGAAAAAACAGTTGAACATCTCCTGTGCGGATGCTAGACTCTGGGCTGAAGAAGGTTCATTGCATTCGAAACTGCTTCTCTTGGTGGTGTTTCGGAAGTTGAGAAAATAAAACTAACAAACATAGTGTCATTTGTAAAATCCACTAGTTCGCTCAAAGAGGACCCAGTTGGGTGAGTTATAAACTCCAGTGGTATCACAATAGGCCTAAGTGCGTCAACAGACAACCACTTTACCTACCTACCTACCTACCTAACAAGTACAACAGTAATGGAAGAGAAGCTCGGCCAAAGAAAGAAAGAAATTTAAAATATACCCAATAAGTTATATGACCACTAGTCCATTAGGGCTAATTAAAAAATGCCGGGAAAATAAGATTTTTGATATGGGGGCGTGAAACTGTGATATTAACAAATTCAAACAACTGCATTTTGTTTACGATAGTATCTCGTTGTCTGACCGAAACAAGGTCTTTTACAAAAAATTTTCTGTAGGCCAGTACTTACTATGTATACAATAATAATATGATTACATAAATATGGTATAAATTCAATATTAATATTAAATAAATCGATCTAGTGAAAAATTATCCATTTAGTTATTTCCCATTTGATAACTGTCAAGCTACTATTTGATTGAAGATCGTGCTAAAACTTCAAGCCTTTTCATTCCAATTGTAAATCTGTAAATTATCACGACTGTAATTGTCGTGATAATAATAATTAGTGGAATTTTATTACTTCATCATTTAACATTATATAACCTCTACTTGATGATTTTTTTTTATACCGATGAATGTTGCTTACAAGCAGATTTTAGAGACATTCACTTGACAAAAGCAGAATATAATCTCTTAAATAACAAAAGAAAGTTGACAATATTCTAAATTCGTTTCAATTTATACATGGCGTGCAAATTTCAAATGAGTGCGCTTGTTGTAAAGTTTCTCTATATGTATGTCACATATGTACATATCTGATGTGTACTTACTTAATATGACGTCACATGAAATGACCTTAATCTATTAAGATGAACAGCTATTCTTTCTCGGATGCTCACTCTGAAAATATTGAAAAATCAATTTAAATACAATATTTATTGATAGATAATACAAAATATATATCTATATGTATATATGTTAAAAATATAAAAGAATCTCTTTTGAATTATTGGAATTTTCACTACTTCCTAACTAAACTATATACTATACATATGCATAGATGCATTTTTGATTGATTGAATTTTTGTTTATTATTTTCCTATAGCGTCTCTATGACGAATTGCACTTATTTAATCCTCATTTATTGGTTCACGTTCCACAAAACGTCCATAGATGGCACCACTGCGTGTTCGACGAAGCACATATGGTTTTACGGCCTTTTGCTCACTATCCGATGGACTAATGTACTGGCGCACCGTTTTCATCACATTTCGTATTATTTCATGATCACGATAAATAGCACCGGGACGCCGTCTTTGTGGTATTCTAAGCGAAATAGATGATTAGATTTATAGTATTTATATTCATATAGCAGGTCAGTCAGTCAACCTTTCATTGGTACGATGCACTTCTTGTCTGCGTCGTAATATATCTGAACGACGTTTGTAATCATAATAATAGTAATAGATTGAAAAGAGGATCAGAAATGTTGCCGTGAAATAAATGCACCAGCTCCAGTTCAATAGGAAACTGTCAATGGTAATGGTGTCATGGGCAATAAAGAATTGAATATGTTTATTCGCACAACATTTGGCAACAAAAATAATTATTATTAACACACTCACACTTTAAAGGTTTCATTTGATTCGCGTAAATATTTCGATACCAAGTCAGGCCGTTTCGCGTCATCATTTTGTGCATTGTTCCATAGAACAAAGAAACGTGGCATATTGATGTGATCTTTTTGCGGTACGTTATTTTTTGCCTCTGCTACGTAATTGATGATAGCGTTGAAATTATGAGGCAGCAAACTTGTATGCTTGCCTTTGTTCCGTTGACTGATGTTTGTTTGTTGAGAATTGAGAATTTTCAATAATACCACGTTTTTGAATGTATAGAAGATATTCATAAATGCATTTAAAATTGAATTTTTTTTCTTTTTTGTTTGGCTTATAAAATAAATGATCAATCAAATCCAAAATTAATTTTAAGAAGAAACCAAATCGAAAACAAATTAAAAATAAAATCACACAAAAATCATAATAATACTGAAAAACTAGAATTTTTGTAAAATTGTGAATTGAAAGAATTGAAATTGGAAGCTGTTAAAAATAAATATTTTTTTGATTAGATTTTCAATGATATTTTCATTTTCATTTTCATTTTTTTTTTAAACACACTGAAAATCGATAAGAAATAAATCCTCTTTAAAGCCTAGAAGCATTTATTTAGTTTCCTTTTCTAACTGCTGACTCACACACACACACACACACACACAAATGCATAGACACAATAATTCAATTGGGTCATTGCCACAATCAGCATGTGCAAAGAGTGCATTGTCCATTCGTTGCAAATGTTGCCAAGACTTGTTTAGCCTTAACAGACTGACTTTAGATAAATAACATTACAGCATCACTATGACGTCATTGCTATGCATAACTTCATTCTTTCTGCAAGTAGTATACGAATAGTACATACATTTTATTGTCGTATATACATACTTCAGTCATTGTTGTTGATGTACTCCTGCACACGTAGTCATATCGACACTATATTATGCATTTATGTTAATACTATGTAATTTACATAACATTAACAGTAGCTCTTTTAACACAAAAAAAAAACATACTTTTAACATACTCGTATATAAATAACATTTCTAGCAAAAGCTTTTGCTAGGCATATATGAGTAAAAGGATTTAGGAAAATATGGACACAAAATGTGCTTAAGAATTACAAGATTCGTTTATATTTTATAGTGAAAGGGTTAAAATCGGTACTTGATACGTGTATTATACATCTGTGATGCATATTAAATAAATAAAATAAATTTTCTTTGGAAAATAAAATATTAGCATGCACATACCTATGCTATGGAATTCTTAGAGAAATTTTCTGGTCGTTTAATTTCAAGAAATGATGTGATGTCAAGTGGTCAGTGTCAGGTATACTAAAGGAATCGTATAATCCCAGGAGATGTGGAAGAGATGTGTGGAGATGGATTTTAGCAAGACGGCGCTACATGCCACATATCGATCATAACAATCGATTTATTGAAGGAAACATTTGGCGGCAACATAATCTCTCGAAATGGATCTGTGAAGTATCCTCCTTGCGATCTTGTGATTTAATGCCTTTGGACTATTTTTTGTGGGAATGGGCTAGTGGGCTAGTTTATGCTGATAAACCAAGAACGTTGGATGAATTACAAGCCAACATTGAGAGAACTATTGACGATGTTAGCCTTCATTTGCTTAAAAACCGAAAATTGGGTTTCCAAATTACGCCCCGTTCGAGCCAGCCACGGCGACCATTTATCCGAAATCATATTCAAACGTTAATTGCATAAAATTAACTTTCAATAAAGCCAATTTTTAGTTCAGAATATTACATTTTGTATTTTTCCCCAAATTTCAAAGTGCTTCACTCCAAAAAAAAAAAAATCTCCTTACAGTCGGCTGAAGCCGACCAAATTATACCCTGCATATGTAGATATATTTATATATAAAAAGTTTACTCAAATATCCATCTTTTTCTCTTATTTCCACTTTTTGAAAAACAATTTTTGCATATACTACTAATTTACACCCGAAATATGGTTGACTTTGACAAAGTACTTTGTATGTTATGAGAGTTCTAAAAGGGATAAGTTAAATGAGGTTTTAAGATAATTCCGAGACTTAGTATGGGAGCTATACAAAAAGTTGGCGTGGCTTACCTCTTTCTTGTAAATCCAATTAATTTTTCAATATTAATCCACACCTTAAATTTGTTTGTCCTACGTTGAATAGTTCGTAAGTTATAGCGGTTTAAAGTTTTTAAAATTTTCACAACTTTGTATGGTAGCCCCATTAAGAAGTAGGAGTGGCATTTTGATTTTTTGCTACTACATTACTACCATATTAACCTAAGTATTAATTATGATTGTTCTAGACAGAAGATTGCAGAAGCTGCAGCTATCTCAATTTAAAAGAAATTCAGTCATCCTGTATGGATGACTACAAAAAATGGACGTGGCTGGCCCATTTCTTGTTGGTATATTTTCTCTTACAATACTAATTCACTCCTTCAATCGGGTCGTTCTACGCTGAATAGTTTGTAAGTTAGGGCGGTTAAAATTTTTGTTTTATTTCCTCAACTTTGTATGGGAGCCCCAATAAGAAGTGGGGGTGGTACGCTGATTTTTTGCCATATTATTTCCGACTATGATATTAATTTGAGTGTCAATTATGGTTATTCTGGACAGAAGATTGCCGAAGTTACAGTTGTTTCAATTTAAAATTTGTATGGGGTCTACGATAAACAGTGGGCGTGGTGCGCCCATTTCCTGTGAGCCTAGTTTCTCGTGCAATACTAATTCACAACTTAAATTTCGTTATTCTACGCTGAATAGTTTGCAAGTTGTAACCGGTAACATTTTTTTTTTAATTTCCGCAACTTTGTATGGGAGACCCAAAAAGGAGTGGGCGTGGCACACTGATTTTCTGCCATATTATTTCCGACTACCATGTTAATCTAATTGTCAATTATGGTTATTCTGGACAGAAGATTGTAGAAGTTACAGCTGTTTCAATTTCAATTGTTTTGTACAGACACTTTGTATGAGAGCTACGCTAAAAAGTAGTCGTGGCTCACCCACTTTTGGCGAGGTTATATAGTAGTATAATATAACTCTATGTGCAAAATATTGTTGTCCCAAGTGGTATATTATGTGAGTTATAGCAAGTTAAAGATTTTGAAAATTCCGAGGTTAGTCGCTTTGAATGCTTGTTGTGGGCGTGGCTATTGACCGATCATGCCCAATATCAATCCCCTCCGTACCCTTGGATCATAGGTTACTTGTACCAAATTTCGTCGAAATAGCTCAATATTTACTCAAGTTATCGTGCGAACCAGCCAGGCAGACGGACGGACGGACGGACGGACGGACGGGTGGACATCGTTAAATCGAAAATTTAAGCGACGCTGATCACGAATATATATCTATGTCTATATCTCCGGAGATTCCTTCAAGTGGACACAAACATCTGACCGAAATGAATATACCTTGCATATTGCATTATGCAGGGTATAAAAACACCCGTTATATTAAGGTCACTATGTAGTTCTTCATTTTTAAAATATATTTATATACCAATGATTAAGCTTGCGATTTTGATATCTATTAATTTTCATTTTCTTGGGTGCCGTAGCTTAATGTTTAGTGTTTAGGCTTTCCGAGTCGTAGATCGTGGGTTCCTTTCTGGGCTGAGGCATCAACTTTTGTATCGAAACGATTTTTCATACGAACAGTATCAACCTCTCGGCAAGGAATTGGAAATTCTTTTGCCATGAAAACATTTTAGAATTCTGTGATAAAGGTCAGAAAAAGAAAGCTCAGATATCTCAAGGATTCTACTATTCGGAACCGACTGATATAAATAGGTCCCTTCTAAAACAAAATTTAAGATGCACAACAGTCCTGGAAGAGAAGCCACAGTACAATGTACGAGTCAAGAATTAAGACAATGTTGATTAATTTTTGTAATTCGATGGGTTAAGTCCACAAAGAATTTATCGCTGAAGATCACACGGTCAACGAAAAATACAATTCAGAAGTTTCAGAACGATTATTATACGAATACGACCTAAGTAATATTTTGAGATATGAAGAAATTCAAGTGAAGCATCAGTCCTTGCCCTACAAAATGATTATTAAAAATTTAAATCAATAAAATGAAATCTTTATAATTGATATAATACATATAAATCGAAATGAATTTAATGTTCGGAAAGCATAGAAATTACCATCTGAGGATTCTGTGTCGTTATTACAACAAAATGGATACTTCGTGTGAAATAATGAAAAAATAATGAAATTAATTAAATTGAAAATCTTTGAATAAATTAATGTGCAATTAAGGTCAACATTGTATTAATGTGAATTAATGTACAAACAAATGTAGAGGGGAGGGATACTTAGTAATTAGTCAATTCGACAATGCTATGAAATGCTGTGAAGGTGACATTTTGCTATTGAAATTCCTTTTGAAATGAATGTGTCATAGTGTAAAATTGTTAAAATTAAATAATAGATGCTTAGCAAAAGCAACAATTTAAAATGCTGTAAAATTAGCTAACTATATATACTAAATAATATAAAAAATTGACTTCCGACAATTGCCATTATGTATGATTCGTTCACGACAAACAAAAATAACAACAAAACAAAAAACGGTGTTTATAAAAATTTCACGCAAGGAAATAACTCGCTAAAGATGCTATTTATCATCATTAGAACATCAACAGCAACAATAGTATTCTCGAGAAACATCTTCCAATAAAGCTGCTGATAGTATAATGATGAGTAATTTTAGATGTTTTCTTCTTGCATGCATGTATATATCACGATTTTAGAATTTTATTGAAAAGTGTGTTCAAATGTCATTTATTTACTACTACAATATATTTATTTATTTATTATACTTCGATTGGCATGCACTGTCATTGATATTAACAGGAAATACATAAATGTGGGTAGTAAGCTATCCGTACAATAATTTAATTTAATTTAGTTTTCAAACTTACATCTCGGCATGCTACTCGATATATGACATAGTTTTTATTGCATGAGTACGTACACCCGTTACAGAGATCAATGAACATGCAACATTTTCCAACTTCAAAATCTATATACGAAAATTCTATGGTAATAAAAAATATAATTGACAAAAATACATACATACATACATACATGAAATTGAAATGATATTACAAGATAAAACCAATTGTAACAATGACTAATAATAACAACAACAACAACAACTAAGTACTACTACGGCATAAGCCACAATAACCTAACCTAACTACTGTATAAACTGTTGTCCTGAAATGTTTGAAAACTATGAGATTGACCTGAATTTCATGAGAAACAAGACGAGTGAAGAGAAATTACGAAATGCAATTCAGCCGTTGAATTTCGTATTCGAATACATGTCAGAGAACAAAACAACAACAATTAATAGTGTAATAAAATCGTAATTGTATGTAGCAAAAAAGAAAAAAAAACAACAACTTATTCCGTTTCGTACCGTTGATTTTTATTAACATTTGGGTTAAGCATAACAGTATTATTGACAGCGCATTTGTCAAAATTGTTCGCACACACTTGCTAAAGGGCGTAACATATTTATCTTTCTTCTGCTGCGAGGAGGAGGAAATTATAGAACAGATCTTAGCCAAATGCCCAACCTTATCTGATACAAATTACAAGCAGCAAGCAATAATCCAAACGCTTGACAATCTCATCTGATCTTATCTAACATGTTATTGTAGGAGCTGTGAAGAGGAAGAGGAGGAAGAAACCGTAGAACATCTTCTGTGCGGGTGCTTAGCTCTGTGCAGATAGAGGCTTAACGCGCTCGGGATCGATTCTCTTGACAGCATTGCTTAAATTACTAACATAAAATTAACAAAGATAATATCGTTTATCAAATCGTCAGGATGCTTTAAGGAGGCCCCAGTAGGATAAGGACTAGTTCTACCTAACATATTTATATTTTATATGCTAAAAACATAAAGCATATTCCGTTCGCTAGAGTGTAAACTAGCAAAACTTGTTATTAGCAAAGTTGGCTAAGTATGGCCAGGATTGTGTTTGAAAACAATAGACAAGTACATGATCCCCAGCCACCATTTACCAATTGGTTCTGCCGGGTCGCAAATATAATAATTAGAAGGTTGAAGGTTAACAATCGAAACCTTCCCACCCACAACTGGAGAGAAGAGTAACCAAGAAAAACGAAGAAGCGAAAGGGTCGAAGGTTGATATTTATTTTCAGACAGCAGCCCCTGCAAAAACTGGCGGAAGTCATGCGTGACTACAGAAAATATGATTTTTTGACAACAGCTAACAGTCCCTCCGACGAGCCCGCCATTTGTGTAAATTTATGAGATAAGAGACGCATAATAAGCTTTCTTTAGGATTTTATATTCGTGTGCATTGAAGAGAATAATGATGAAGGAAATCAGTGTCACACAAGTTGTGGTAACGGAGACAGAAGTCATTTTTTATTTATATTATCGCAACAAACATTGTAATTTGTAACATTGGAAAGAACCGCCATCTTATTAATGAAGAACAGTCCGGAAGTCCGAGACATAACACTTGCTTTGGAAAATATTCCAGTTTACCTTAAAGACTGGCAGTTCTCTGATCAGCACTCTTTTTAGCCTAGATTATAATCCGTCAGTCATAACTGTCTTCGGAAACGATAAGAAGACGAGTTGAATGCGTTTTAAACAGTTCTGACCTTTCTGACACACCAACTGCTTTGGCTAACATACATCAGGTACAAAAATCTTACCAAAATCTTATATAAAACTTTCAAATTATCCAGTTAAAAAGAAACAAATGTGTCAAACAAAACCCTCCATGGTTGAAAGCAGAGGTTTTTTGAAAAAAGAATTTCGCTAACTTTTAAACCATGCCAGAACAACACATTTAGACACAGTTTCTGTGAAGACATTTCAGAGGCAACTAGACATCAAGAAATTCTATATACTGCACCCCAAAATCCAAGCGTGCTGGAGAAACTAGACAAAACTTGGACCAGAAATAACGCCAAAATACTAGCATTAATAGCAAATACAAACTATTCCGACTCGTCTGCAGAGACAGACAGACCAAGTGCCGTCGAATCATAGCCCAATCCCATCTTAATACGAGCTCACAAAAAATTCAGCTCATTCTGCTCTCCAAAAGACATAGGATACCAGCACCAATCATAACCACACCCAATTTAGAAGGGGCTCCACTCGCTCTCATCGATTAAATTAGGAACGTGTAAATTATGTTAGACTGTAAAGTGAACTGGATGAAATATATTACCAATAGGGTTGATAAAACTATCACTGCACTGATCAATTTCAATCTGAAGAAGTTTTTGCGTAGTTTCTTATCACTGGACATAACATGGATTCATTACAGCACACCAGAGGTGATGGTGGACTTTTCGTGGCGAATCAAGGCTGAAGATAAAATCTATTTATTTAGTTTGACTTAGTTTAATGAAAACATTTCACTGAATACGTACCACTATTGAATAATTTGCATGGATAATATGAAATACATTTCATTAGAACCCTTAAAAATATATTTAAGACTACGCTCAAATGCTTGTATTTGTGTTATGATATTATTTGTTGCAAATTTCATAAAATATAGTTTGTCACAATGCTCAATGTTTGGACATATTGGAACCCTTGAAATACACACATACGTACACAACCAAATACTGTGCATATTTGTTGATGTTGTCACGTGCAACTTGGGCTCTTTCTTATGTCTACATTGTAGGTATACGACATATAAGATTGGAATACTTGTTTATTAGATTTATAATTTTTTAAAATGACATTTCATGTTGATCAGAATTGTATATAAGACTCTAAATTGCAAAATCAAATACATACATATTTTATGCATCTGAATGATAGATATACATATGCCACATATATGTACATATGTACGAACATATCAGAGGTAAAAGCATTAACTGTCTAACCATGATGGCCAAGCCCAATTTAAAATGTAAAGTGTACTTTGAAATGCACATTGAGTAGCAAGCATGCATAATTAATTTTAATATATTTTATTCAATTTGTTTGAATTGGTAAGAAGGATATTGGTATTAGGGTTGATAGGATTTTTTTTAAATTAATGAAAAAGTGTTTTTAATTTTTTTTTGCTAAATTTTTAATTTTATATTCCGGTTGTTAAGTAGTTTGCATGCTTTTTGCATTTACTTATTACTTGATACTTGATTTGCTTCAATTTAGTGTTATTTATTTTTAGCTACCATACTTTATGGTTATTGCCATTTGCAACCATTGACAACGCCTTAAGCCACATATGAATGTGTGGAAATTATTTCATTATATCATTCTTTGCTTTACATAAACCTTTCAATTAGAAATGCATTTCATATTATTTACTTGTACTGCTTATGTACATAAATTATATTCAAATCTCATATCTTCGTCGATTTAACTAATTTTCAAACACCCAAAATTAAATTGTAATCAATTTTTTCCAAGTGAGATTGAATTATTGATTTACGCCTTTGAGTTAGTTAACTAATTGATGTGTTTGCTGGTATAAGAAGTATAATAAAAATCTCCTTACAGTCGGCTGGGGCCGACCAAACTATACCCTGCATATGTAGATTTATATATAAAAAGTTTACTCGAATATCCAACTTTTCTTTTATTTCCACTTTTCGAGAAACAATTTTTGCATGTACTACTAATTTACACCCGAAATATGGTTGACTTTGACGAAGTAAAAGGATTTTAAGATAATTCCGAGGCTTAGTATGGGAGCTATATAAAAAGTGGGCGTGGCTTACCACTTTCTAGTAAATCCAATTAATTTTTCAATGTTAATCCACACCTTAAATTTGGTGTCATAAGTTGAATAGTTTCTAAGTTATGGTGGTTAACATTTTTGTTTAATTTCCTCAACTTTGTATGGGAGCCCCAATAAGAAGTGGGCGTGATACGCTGATTTTTCGCCAGATTATTTCCGATTACGATATTAATTTAAGTGTCAATTATGGTTATTGTAGACATAAGATTGCCTAAGTTACAGCTGTTTCAATTTAAAATTTGTATGGGGGCTACGATAAACACTGGGCGTGGTGCGCCCATTTTCTGTGAGCCTAGTTGCTTGTACAATACTAATCCACACCTTAAATCTCGTTATTCTACGCTTAATAGTTTGCAAGTTATAACCGGTAACATTTTTTTCAATTTCCGCAACTTTGTATGGGAGACCCAAAAAGGAGTGGGTGTGGCACACTGATTTTCTGCCATATTATTTCCGACTACCATGTTTATCTAAGTGTCAATTATGGTTATTCTGGACAGAAGATTGTAGAAGTTACAGCTGTTTCAATTTAAAAGAAGTACAGACATTTTGTATGAGAGCTACGCTAGAAAGTAGGCGTGGCTCACCCACTTTCGGCGAGGTTATATAGTAGTATAATATAACTCTATGTGCAAAATATTGTTGTCCCAAGTGGTATATTATGTGAGTTATAGCAAGTTAAAGATTTTGAAAATTTCGAGGTTAGTCGCTTTGAATGCTTCGTGTGGGCGTGGTTATTAACCGATCATGCCCAATATCAATCCCCTCCGTACTCTTGGATCATAGATTACTTATGCCAAATTTCATCGAAATAGCTCAATATTTACTCAAGTTATCGTGCGAACCAGCCAGGTGACAGACAGACGGACGGACGGACGGACGGACGGACGGACGGACGGACATCGTTAAATCGAAAATTTAATCGACGCTGATCACGAATATATATCCATGTCTATATCTCCGGAGATTCCTTCAAGTGGACACAAACATCTGACCGAAATGAATATACCATGCATATTGCATTATGCAGGGTATAAAAAGCTTAATTTCGGCAATAACGAAGCTTAGATACCCTACAGTGTGACAGACGTATATTCGAAAAAAAAAAGTTGTATAAGGTGGTTGTCGTTTGTATAAGATTCAACCCATTCGCGAACTAGTGCATTTTACACCAACATTTAATCGTCCAGGTATTTACCATCCAACTCCATGGATTTTCATTTTCGTACGCAGAGTGAAATGAATGATCAAATGAAAAAACAATGTGAATGTTTTTATAAAAAAACTGTCGTTGAAAGACTCGACGCTGCAAGAGCGGATTGAGAGAGACAGAGAGAGAGAGACAGAGAGAACAGAAGGAAAAGGGAAATTTTAAGCCGGTGTGTTGCTATATCAGGCATCGAATACATGGGCGAATACTTTGCTCCGCTCTGAAGTATTAAATGAGCCACCAACATCGGCAAGCCGCAGTAGAGGTCCTCCATTGAAAGGACCAGTAAATCGAGCTTGGTTCAATTGAGCTCAGAAGAAGAAATAGATAAAGAGATTTCGCCGATTACGACTGTCCTCTATAGTGAAGAAGCTGTAAATGATAGGTGAATGATATACCTGCAAACTGATTCCTAATCAGGAGTTCAATATTACTGATTGTGTAAAATTTCAGGTTTTTAGCACAACGGGAAGTATTTCTTAATTATTGTCAGTTACTCATGGGTGCCGTAGCTCAATGGTTGGCGTGGGCCTTCTGATATGTAAGTTGCGGGTTCAATCCTCGGGTTAAGCACAACTTTAATATCGAACAGATTTTTCTTTCGAACGATATCCACCTGTCGGCAAGAAGTGAAAACTCTTCTAAAAGATCTCTATGACAAAGCAGAGAAAGAGTGAAAAGCTCGAAAGTTGGATTCGACTAATCTAAATAGGTCCCTTCTAATACTATCCAAAAATTTAGCATGCACAAGAGTATTGAAAGAGAATCTCTGCCTAAAGACCCCTCCAGATAAAATTTTTTTTTTAATTGCACTAAATTATCGAGTTGATATTACAGACCTAGCAACAACAAAAGTTGGACTAGGAATGATGAAAAAGCTTTTAAATACTGCCTTGTTCCAAAAATATTCACTTCCACTTGCTGTAGAAAGATAACAATTTATCGACAGAAAATGACTAGTTAATGCCTTTTTCCAGTTATTTGAATTCCACTTAGGCAATCTATTGTATTAAGGCAATCGATAAATACCAAATATGTGCAATTATGTATGTGTGTGAGAGAACAAATAATGGGTTAATGTTCACATTAGCCCACGGAATCAACGATAATGAGTGGAGTTATCAATGGAACAATTACTACAAATACAAAACAAAAATGAAAAGAAATGGAATATAAAAAGCACAAGCCTACAAATGTAGGTACATACATACAATATATACCCCAATAAATCTATACATTTATTTTCTATATGTATAACTCTAATAACTAATGAGTTGGAGTGAAGCCAGTGTTCGTGGTGGTGGTGGTGGTGATATTATGCTATTGATATATAAATGTTGCATTGTAACGAATTAATATGAAATGTTTATTGTACAATTGTTGATATTACCTTGCAGTACAATGGAACTGGTCAGGATGTCATGGTAATACCACTAGTCCTCTTAAAATCCATTTTATACGTTCAACGGTTAATAGTGCTTTCTTAACGTGTGTCATTGAAGATAGTAAATTGAGAGTTGTGGATTTACATTCCAATTGGCATATTAAAAATCTTTTCGTGATGTAGTATATTCCCGTTCGATAATTCCGTAAATGGAGTTTTTTGTTTTATAGTTAAACACTATAGTCTTGACTTACCAACCAACTTAGTCTTCCCACCGATTGAGACAGAAACTCCAAAATAATGGCGTTTCATCGAATTTTTATTCAAATAAGCAAAAAACCAAAAAACTAATTAGAACATATCTCCAGATTTCAAGTATTTCTTCCACTTTTTCTAGATATGAGATAAATTCAAAAAATTTAAATGAAATCATTAGATAATTCCCTCAGTAATTATAAGAAAAAAAAAAAGGATTTTACAAAAAAAGAAAAGGTCCGACTTGAAAGCAAGTACTAAAACTCTTCTTTTTTGAAGATGGCTTGATGAATCTGTATTAATATGTGTGCGTCGGTCTTGATCTTCCGTTACGATAACATTTGAGTCAACGACGAATAATTTTCAACGTCTGTCAACGAAAAGGAAGACCAAACCTCCGTTGGAAGGAGCAAGTGTTGCGAACGTGGCGGCACTTGGAATATCCAATTGGCGCCAGTAAGCAAAGAACAGAGAAGATTAGCGCCGCATTATATGTTCGAACTAAATCGATCATCGGTTGTTATGGCGACATAAGATAAAGGCATTTTCTCGCATCTTACAGATCTTTGCCATATGTATTTTTTTTGGCTTACTACCTTTTTCCATACTGTGAGCTTAGAACTAAAGCCTTACCTTCTCGATTTGTTTAAAAGATCTTTAAAAAGTACTATAAAACAAGTATGAGAACAAATGCCTTACCATCTCGTAAGGTAAAGTCCATAGTACTCGTTTTTTTAAGTCGTAAAAGAATTGACGTTTCATTTTATTACTTACTTTATTACCGATTATTATTTAACACTGTGTTTTATAGATCTAATTCTAATTTTGATGTTGTACAGCACTAATTACAAGAAACAATGACTCTCTCTTGCTGACATGTCTTTATTGGCTATTTACATTGAAACATTCACTCATAGAGTTGTCACTGATATTTTATCATTGTCAACGTCATTGTTATAGTGGAGTGTACATGTTTTGCTACTTCTTTTTAATATGCTTAATTTCTTCTTTTTCACCGCCATGTTCTACGCTCATTATCTTTATGGATTTTAAAGTAATTCCTTGCATGTGTGTGTGTGTGTGTGACATAATCGCATTTGTCTAATTACCAAATATATGTGGGTGTTACGAATATTACTCTAGTCTTTACATTAAATTTTCTTTAAGCATACTTATATGCTTTACATACATATACATATTCGTGTATGTACTTATGTGTATACAAGTAGTGTATGTATGTTGTAATTCATGTGTCAACTAATTGACTGGCATATATGTATGTATAGGAGGGTCGTTTGGAAAATTTGGAAAACAGATTTAGAGGACCTCTCATAGCTTCTATCCCTTGTATTGGCTATTCTTTCGTCTCTCAGGTATAGTGGATGGTTCAGAATATTTAAATTGAGTTAAAAAATTCGAATTCGTATGTGGTTTCAAACAAATTTTAACAAATGTAGCTTTTAGAGATAAATCAAAAATTTGAGGAGGTTCAAAACTTTTGAAAAATAGTTTTGTGTTGTACTCGAACAGACTTTCAACCTATAACTAAGTCACTTCATAAAGTTCACAATCATTGTAGCATCGTGTTAATAGCATCATATCAAGGACTCGGCAAATTGTATTGTTGCACTGCATGGATTAGCTCAATGTTAGTACAATCGACGATGTTAGAACTTTAAAGCTCACTTCCATCACTTTTCTACATGAAACCTTAACTTCAATTAAACTATCAAATTATGATAAGTTTTAAGTAATTTTTATGAAAAAAGAAATATTCGATACGGTACGATTTCATAACTTTCCGAACAGCATAATATGTGAGCTTACTAATAAGAGTAAAAAAAAAAAACAAAAAACAGCCACAGTATCAAGCGGCAACAACAAAAGTAATCTAAATTTTGATGAGATTATTATGTTTATGCATATGCTCCCGAATGTGTTATATATGTACACCCTGATTAAAATCTAGCCGGTAATAATAGAACCAATAAGAGAAAAGATGGTGGTAGGCTGGTATACCAGGGTTTATATCAGTGAAAAATAGTGAAGATTCTTTGAATTTGTCAATCATTTAATTTGCGTTTATCGTTTAACCGCATACATAAAGTGAACTCCAAACCTTATTTAGATTTTATTACCTCAAAAATTAAGTCTTTCAGACACTGTTGTGGCTATCATGTAGATGATGTTATATTTCATACATAATGACAAAGTCTAAACAACATACTGTTAATCGAATTTGTTCGAAATCAGATATCCTGGTGCGTTTTTCTTTCACCTTATTTAGTAGTACTCCGTATACCATGTTATTTACCATAAGAAATATACATGCAAACTTTAGAACACGTAACAAAATATAGTAGGAACTTTTACCTGTCAGTTGTCGTTATTGTTGTCTCATTTAAAAGAACAACTTACATAGATTTCTTTAAAAAAAATAACCAAACAAAACAAAGAACAAAGAACGCTAACAGCATAGTACGTAGATTTAACAAGAAACAAACAATATAATTGTAATAGAGAATTACCTTATTTAGTTCTGTATATATTCACTGTTATTACTTCACTACCATTCCAAGTAAGTACTTATGTACTTATACTTCGAGCGTATGTGCATGCGTAAGAATAATATGAAAACATAACAGCAACAACAGAAATTACGTACAACTCTTGTACTTACGTGGAAAATATTTGTTTTTGCCATTTCATACAATTGGCTACCACCATTCACTTGCTGGCATTAAAATTAACAAACAAAAAAAAACCGCCTTGCAACATCATACTTAATAAGACTTCATAAATTATATATAAAATACACACATCCCATATATATTATACTTTACTTAATCTCAGTAGAATTATTACATGTGCATGTTTGCGTCTACAAATGTTTCCCGACCGTCTCCTTCATTTTACAGTCAAGTGCAAGTGATGGTAGGTAACATATGTATGTACTTTTCTCTACGCAGTTTCAATGCAATGTTTTTTGTAAATGTTATAATCTAGATTTACTACATTCCTAGCTCTAAATAAGGATACCAGCGCAACGTATAGAAAGAATAAAATTGTTTTTAAAATGAAATCGCTAAGTTGGATTCTCTCTCTCTCTCTGCTCGCAACACTAATACCTCCTTAAACGGAACACCAAGATTAAAGATACCGCTTAATTGAAGATTGAAAGAATTTTTTGTAATATTTTCCATTAAAAAGTGCATTTTTATTTGGAAACAAATAAATAATAATACTTAATATATATGGATTGTTTCTATTGTAGTTATATAAATGCCGATGCTGCAAGAATATTAAGAAACAAGCAAATAAGTGAAATAACTTGAAATATTAGAATGGAGAAAAATAAATACATTACTTTTACGTTTATTTCAAGACTATTTAACAAATATTCTCGTAGAAGCGTTGATTCTTTTTGATGAAAAACTCGAATAAGCGATTTTCACAATCTGCTCTTGTTGACGATTTCTGATCACTAAGAAAATTAGACAATGTTCGAAATAAAAGGTTTATATTTGGCCTGACGGAACAGAACACCTTTTCTGTTTCGCAAGCTTCAAATTGTCCAATTGTACGAGCATTTAGTATTTGATAATATGCAAGCTGCTCTTAATAGATGATTCATTTTCATTCCCTCATTAGTCCTGGTTTGAGCAACGCTTCAGCACCCGCTAATCATATTTTCGAACCTCCAAGACTTTTTTCACATAACGGCTTTCCATTCACTAATGAAAAATATGACTGAGATATAATTTCCATGACGTTGAAGTCGATACCATAAGCAATCAAAATAGGAAGCAAATCAACACTTTCAAACTCAAGTTCCGTGCTGTTCAAAAATGGATTCCACTGTTGTCAAAAAATATGGCGATCTACGTACAAATTGTCAATATTTTGACTGTGTCCTTACTGATGCTACTGATAATGCGAACAACAGCAAAATCTCACCACACAGACCGCAATATCGAATTTTTAGTATTTTCTTCTTAGTCGCATTGGTGTTGTCGACAGGAAATAGTCACGATTTGAGATAAAATCAAACAGCTGACGTGAAAGAAATAAAAATTTAGAAGATTCTTAGATATTTTAGAAAAGCACAATTGATATATATAAATTTCTATAATTTTTTAATACTTTCTTTTGAGTTTTCGTCGCCATATTTACTCGACCAATTTCTGTAGCCGATATTGGATAACTGGTGATGAAAAGTGGGTGAACGGTCGTATTCGAATCGGGGTGAGCCAGCACAAACGGTTGACTGATGGTGTGAAAGGGTTTTCTGTGTGTTTGCGGCAAGCAATTGGCAATTTTTTTGGCAGTAACAATTTGCTATGGAAAAGCTTCCAAAAGAACTCTGTGGCAAAGCTCAGAAAAAGTGATGCCACAAAGGTTCTGCCATTTAGAACCGGTTAAGTATATCCCTTCTAATAACACGCACAGTAGTACTAGAAGAGAAGCTCGGCCACATATTAATAAATTTTTTTTATTGGGCCAGCGGCCAACTTTATTCAATAGGAGAGGAACTGTGTTCCATACGAACAACACCAGATGCTTCGATAGTAGCTTTGAGAGCTTAGTTGAGAAGTAGTTCTTATTCATCCTCACCATGTGATTACCATCTGACCCAGTTTATGGCGAATGACTTTGCTGATGAAAAATTCTCCTCAAGAGAAGCTTGTGAAAATTGACTCTCGTGTTTTTGTATCTTTTTTTTTCTGAAAAGGTTTTGGAAAGTTTGTAAGAGAGAGATATAATGAAATTACCTTCAAAATGGCAATTAGTTATACAACAAAACGGTGCATATTTGACCTAAATCGGATCTTATCAGTACCAAGTTTAGCTCAATAGTTACTGAGTACCATTGTATAATTTTCATACAGAACTGAATAATTGACTTGAAGTCGTCATAACATTGTACACTGAACAAATGAGTCTCTACGTGGAACTACGATATGTGTGCGTGATGGACAACAATAGTAGCACCAGCCAACCAACACATTATATGTTAAAATAGTGTAATGATAAATTAAATTGATATTCTTGACAGAAATGCATGCATACGCATAATGTAAAACAGCAGGACTACTTTATATGTGTACGAGCACAAACAAACAAAATAAATACAATTTTAATGTAAACGTAACTTGACATTTACACCTAAGCGGATGCAGTCAAGCAAATGATAAATCCTTTCATAATTGTCTATTTGTTACTGACGTTGTTCCCTATGGTTCGATGAGTATCTACAAAAATGAAGGTAGAAGATGAAGAGCTCAATTTTAATAGATTTTTATTCATGTTAATGATATCTACAAATATGACTTACACTAAGCACCTAGTACTTAAAAAGCATCTTATGTATTTGTGGCAAGATACTTAATTTCAATGTAATAACTGAACTCATCAATTTTGTGGGTTTAACTGTTGTCGTTTACAATCTTTTCGTACTCTGTAGCCATTCGGTTGCTAACTACTTGATTATATACACGTACATACTTTGTGTATAAAATGGAAATTGTTCCACTGTCCTCAATATTGAATGAGCACGCATTTATAGAGATTTTATGATAATGTATGTATGAATTTGCGTGATGTTGATGACGACTATGTAATGATAACAAGTATTAGCATACATAGTGTATATAAACAATGTTTGTATACATATAGACACACTTTAAGAAGCACACTACACAGCTATCAACACCTCGACTAATTGCTACTTAAGATTACATATACGCATATGTATATGAATTAAAATGTTGTTAGTACTTTACTTTCGTAAATCGTAGTTGCAACAACAACAATAATAGAGATGCTTATGTAGTGTATGGGCATATTCTATAAAGTATTCTCATCGATGTATGCATATGCATTCGTAATTATCGCTATTGCAGCAACAGGTAACCGATAAGTACTACCAATGTGATAAAACCTTCATATAATCATTTTATTCTATCGATACAATCAACATGAACATTCGGGTAGGTCAAATTGGAATTGGGGAAAAATAGTGTACTCTCAGAAATATTGCTAAATCTTGGAAAGTAGAGAAGTAGAACAATCAATAACGATTACCACGTACTCCTAAAATATCAAAGAATTACCCGATGACCACTCCACCAATATTAGAATGGAAACAAATACAATACGAACGGTCAGAGATCACCATTGGGTCACAAACGTGTCAAAACACGAATGTAATGCAATAATCGTAACCTCTCAAAAGCTGGACAGTAGCAAAGAAACTGTTTCATAGTATCCGGATATTCGAGGTAATATTGGCAAGTCTGATCTGACTCCAATATGTATCCTGAGCTCCGTCAAACAATATAATATATATAATATATATGATATAATAATTAGAAAAATTTATTTGAACCACACTAATATGCATGCATCTATCTAAGTTTGTTGATAATTATATGTACCTATTTATACATGCAATACACCAACCAAATTTGTTGTCATGCTGTGGTGTTGATGTTATTTAATTACATTGTACTTGATATTGTTGGTGTTATTTTAATTATATACTTAAGTTTTGCTTTGAACTACATACTATAATTACTTCTTTACAATAGCAATTTTTATCCCATACATACATACATATAGCACACATGCAACAAAGCGTTTACCAAGTATTAGTAATGATAGTAGTTTGCAGGTTGCAACTCTGACTAATAATTGCAACTTGTTACTTGTTGTGGAGTGTAGTAGCATATGTATACCATATATATCCTCCATAGGCTTATGCAACGTGGAAGAGGGGCTTGTGGGGGTTAAAGCCCTTTCCTTATACAAAGATTCAATATTGATTTGAAGCAAAAACGATCGCATTTGGTGAAGAACAAAGGGCTCTTCCGTTATAAGAACTCACCGGCAAAAAAGACCACAATAGCAATGACAAAATTCCATGAATCATGTTACAAACTGTTATCCCATCTAATAAATTCTCCAAATTTAACCTTACGCAACCATTTCTTGTTTCCAAACTTAAAGAAATAGCTCGCTGTTGAAAGATTTGGGTCAAATGAAGAGGTTACTTATGAAACCAATGCATATTTTGAGGACCTTGAAAAAGTTTATTATTTGGAAGAAATAAAAAAAAATTGCAAAATTATATATTGCAATTTCAACGCTGTATTGGATTCACAAGAAAACTACAATTTTCCACTTCCAAAGTCTCCTCCTTGAAGGGCTTTTCTGCCTATGACACTGGTATACTCGTATATAGATATCTCCATGCAACCGCTATATTAACCGTTATTTTTGTGGTTTTACTATATCCAATACATAGCCGAGTAGAAAAGAAAAAAGTTGCTCTTTTGTAAAATGTTTTAAGAATTTCATATTACTTTTGCATTGTACCTATTTCGCTAATAGCATTCTCTACATCATCATCATCATCATTATTATCATCAGTCAATATTGTTAGAGCCGTAGAGTTTAGATTTTTCATAATAACAATAGATAGATCACGTAATATATTGTACACATAGCATTCACATTACACATACTACATATCTATCTACATACATGGCTGATGAAATATTGTATATACTAATAATAATGTTTTGATTTTAATTTGAAAATGTAAACATAAATGAAAAAAAAAAAAAAATAGGAAAGTATGAAGAGAGAATTTTTGACGCGCCACTGATTTTATAATAACGGAGGAGTATGTCTGCTACGATCAAAATGCCCAACAATAGTTTAAGTCAATAGGTACTAAAGCGTAGGAATCATATAGAGGCATACGTAAAAGTCACAATGTTATAATACAAAAATATTAGTATAAGTTAGATTGACCTTTTCATCGAATTGCATTATGTACACCCTGGTGCAGCCCTTGAATCTGTTCTTCCTAGGGGAACAACTACTTGCGCAAAGTTTTAGAAAAAACAAATATATGCAGAGGTTCAGCCGAGCTCAAATATTATTGTTCTAGATGGTATAATAAGTAAATTACAGCAGCTTGAAACGTTTTTAATTTCGACATTTGTCTCTTTAACTGCTCCGTGTGCATTTGGCAGTTGAGCGATCATGCCATTCATGCCAGATTTCAAGTAAATATCTCAATATTTATTAAAGTGATTGCCTAAACCACCCAGGTGGAACACAGGAGGACGGATGTATCGTTAAATTGACTATTTAGGCGACGGTGTTTCAGAAAAATGTATACACTATTTACGGTCAGTATGTCGTAGCTCAGTGGTTAGTGCGTTGGCATTTTGACCAGTCTGGCGTGAGTTCAATCCCAGGCTGAAGCATAAATTTGATATTAAAAAGATTTTTTTGACTAACGGAACCCACTTGTCAGCAAGCAGTTGGCAATTCTTCAATTCCATCGTTCAAGACAACGTTCAGCAAAGTTCTTCCCACTGCAAATTGTTCTATCCGAACGTAGCACCTCATATTGACTTTCAGTTAGGCTCAGTACTTACAAGCATGCCATCAGAATAGAATGTATTTTATATTTTGACTTAACAACTCGGCAGCATTAACATTACACTAAGAAGAAGAACAACAACAACATGAACAATAGATGCTACTGCAGAAGTAAATAAAGAAACTCATAGAAACTGAATATAATGAAAATGGTATATGTTCAGGTACATGCATTAATACGGCTACGGAATTAACATAACATAAAAAAAAAATAAATATGTGACACTTAAAGCCCCAAAGGGCTCATTGGCCGAGCTTCTCTTCCATTACTGTTGTGCGTCTTAAATTTTGGACAGTATTAGAATGGACCTACTTATTTTAGCCGGTTCCGAACGGCAGAACACTTGTGACATCACTTTTTCTGAGCTTTGTCACAGAGTTCTTTTTAGAAGCTTTTTCATGGCAAGTTGTTACTGTCGGAAGAATTGCCAATTGCTTGCCGACAGATGGGTACCGTTCGAAAGAAAAATCTTTTCGATATTAAATTTGTTATGCAACCACGACCTACAGATCAGAAGGCGAACACACTAACCACTGAGCTACGGCACCCACCCCGGCACATAACATACAACATTAGAATATAAGAACATTGAAAAGAAATCCCCAAACAAAAAGCGCAGTAAAATTTGGTGGCAATAATCAATAACGATACAAGTCGACTTTGTGATGAATTGAGTTATCGTTATGAACACCATCAAACACTGGCGCGCTTTATAGTGTTCTATGGACAAGTATTAATTTTGATACAAATTTTAAAGAAATCCAGATGATCAAATATTATTCTAATATTACGAATATATGTAAAATTTAGAAATTCAATCAACAAATTGAGTTTTTAATATTTTCGCATATTCACTCAAAAACCTTAAAATAGGCTACTATTTAAAATGCATATAATCGACTTGAACGGTTATTGCTTTTCGCTTACGAAATTTGTTCATGAGTTACCCGCACGCATCAGACAGCAGAACAAAACAATGTACGTATGTACAAGTCAGCGAGCTGAAACCACAAAATAAATGTATAGCAAACGATCGGCCAACAACCTAAAGAATCAACAAGATCAACAACAATATGATGTATACATGTAGTATGAACAACAACAACAATGACAAGCCGATTTAGTAGTGTAATATAAACAAAAGCATGCAACTTAACTGAACGCTACATGTAGTCGAACATTCGAACAAAGAAAGCAAATTCTAAATTTAGTAAAAATACAAAAAATTGAATAAAAGCAGGAAACAACCTTTCAAGGAAGAGAACCAACCCATAAGCATCAGTGGCATCAGTTGTATGATCATTGAGATCATACAGTGTTGATCGAAGATCGAACGCATGCTAAAACAACATACAAAATTGTTGGTTGCTATCGAACTTCTATGAGTTGTGGCACTGCTTAGCTTTGGCTAGATGATTGGAGACTTTCGATTTCTTCAGTGGCGATCGCGTGTGGATCATTTTAGTTGTCTCGCGACAAAGCATCCGATTAGACGTTTTACGGCGGCAAATTGAAGTGTGGCAACGTGTTAACTTCATTGTGCGGTCGTTGGTGCTTATACGCAACGTCTTTTTGTTATTGTTCTTCTTACCCATTGTATTGTCTGCATACTGATCGTGTTGACAAACAATTTATTTTGTGGTCATTTCTCTTATGATCGATTTACGTGAGATATTTGTGGTAAAATTCACTTGAATTATCATATTTTTAATGTACAAACATGTTTTGATGTGTATTAAAAATTGAATAAAAAAAACAAATTCAAGTTTAACAGATTTTTTTTCATTTGGTTTTAAGTGCAGTGCAAATACCTCATATATATCACGCAAATTACAATATACCCATCATATTCTTTTATTCATTACGTGTATTACAGAATTGAAATTATTTTGTGCGCTTGTTGAATACGGAATACGGAAGAATTTGATCAAAAAAATAAAAATTAAAATTTATAAAATAAAAAAAAAATTCAATAAACGTGTAATCATTTTGTATCTGATTAATGATGGTGGCATGTCATGTACAAGATTCATGTCTTTTTTGCTGACATAATTATATGTTAAATTTATTTGCATTTTGTTCTTGTTTTTTTTTTTTGTTTTATTAATAAGATAAGGCGTGAATATTATGTGAAAGTAAACAATTGCTTCAAGAATTACTGATATAAATTATTCTGGATTTCATCGATCTTTTGTAAGTATTGCATGTACATAAAATATGATCAACTTACCATTGCTTCATTGCTATACCAACTGTGTTTTACATAATAATTCAAGACATTCAATAAATTACAATTAAAATTTGCTTCTTCATGTTTTCGAGAAGCACTTGATTACAAGTGACTTAGTGCCATGATAGCTATTTGCCATAAAGAGTCCCCATAAGTCTGCCTTCTTATTTGAATGTGCTTGCAACTACGATTTGCGCAGACATTCAAGCGTGGGCTCATCAAACAAGTTTACTAGCACCATAATAGCAGTAAGAATTTAAAGATGTAATTAAATCGAATTGCCATAATTTTTCTCAATAGGTTCATATAAAGTATGATCATTAATAAAGAACTATTTGTAAATGAACTTCATTAATGAATATGTAAATTTAATGCGATTCTAGAAGATAACTTGACGTCTTACAAAAAATGTTTTTAAACCTACTAGTTATCGGAATAAACCATTCTTATGAAATGGATATACATATATTGTATATAAACACTAGTACATGTGTATATACATATGTTTATATACACAGTAAGTATAATTGTACCAATGTGTGCCAATTAAAATGTAGTTGTTAAAGTAATTTATTATTTTTTATGTGTTTCCACATTTTTTATATTCCATTTTGTAGTACAAAAAAAAAAACAAAAAGAAATTTATGTGTATTCATTTATTCTAATTTCATCTGAAATGTAAATAGATAAGTATGTATGTACATACATTGCTTAGTGGAAATAGTCATAGCAGCAGCAGCAGCATCAACAATATCATCATCATCATCATCAGCAGGAGCAATAATAAAAACAAATTACCAATGTAAACATTACCAGCAATATGGTGGTTTGTTTTCTGTATTTAGATTCTACCCACTATTTTTATATACATATGTATATGCAACATACTGCTAGGGTACAATATTTCTATATACATTTTTATTAAGCTACTTTCAAAATGTGAAAATATATTTAGATAGGCATTTTTAAAAAATTTTTAGAAATTTAATTCAAAAAAATAGCATAAACTATAAGTACATTGGGTGTTCATTAAAAAAAAAATATTGTTTAATACTGGCATAATACCTTGTAGTAGTTCACTATGTATTGACTCATATTATTGGAATATTTTGCATACTATTTTGAATTTTTATTACCACAATTGAATGCGAAAACACTTTAAATCATTGTAGGTATAATGAAAACGAATAATACATTAAGATTAAAATGTAAAATGCCTACCTACGTACGTATTGATATTTACTTATGTAAAAACAAAGTGTCCGTTCATCACATGTTAAATATTTATGAAAAAGTTATTGCATTGCAATTGATATAAAATCATTGTATATGTGTAGATATTCTAGTACCTCTCACTTTTGCAAATGTTTATTTTTCTTGGTTTTTTCGTTTTTTTTTTTTTTCGTCTTCTCTTTGCAATTTTTTTTTTTTATATCTTCATTTACATCAGAGCTACTACTCATACTATCTTCAATATAGTCAAGTTATTTATGAGCCCTCTGCACACACGGATATTTATCTTTTGTAGCTGGGTTGTCGTCGTGAGTATTTTACTTTGATTTACAATACTTTGCAAATGTGTAATTCATTAGTTGATATTTTTCTTGTAAATTTTGCATACATTTTTTTTTTCTTTTTTCTTTTATCTAATAAATATTTAACCAAAAGTTTATTAAAAGTATTGTAGAATTTTCGCTGATAAAATAATGATATTATAAAATGCATATTATTTGTATTTTATTACAGATTCATTGTCAATATGAGTAATTTTTTTTTGTATGAAAATAAATTATAAAACATATTGTACATACAACATATGTATGCTTTTGATCACACCTATGTGTAATATACACACATGGCAAAAATAATAGGTCCATGAACTCATAATATTTTATCATAAATCAAGTCAGCCAACTTGATTTTGAGTAAGAATCTTTGTGGGGAGTTGAAGTGAACAGTTGGAAAAGATGTGTTCGAAAATAAGCATTAATTAGGAAATTTTTGCAAAATAAAAAATTATGCGAGTTAACTTATATCTAGAATGTCCAAACGAATAGACAAAATTATTAAAAAATTAGGGTGCATATACTCATTATTGAAAAAATAGTAAAAGAACTTGACAGCAAGAGCTCATAAATGTTGAAGGACTTCCCATTTGAGTGTTCGAATGACTTCAAAATTACTTTGTCATGTTGCAAAATTACTTCGTCATATCTTTCGAAGTATTTAAGTGCACCGTTTATAGTTTCAAGCGGTTTAAGCAGCTCATAATATACAACATCGAGCTGGTGCCACCAAATACAGAACATAATCTTGTGAACATGCATATTCGGCAGTGGCGTTGATGTTGACGCTTGCCCGGGCATAACTTATGATTTCTTTTCGGTTCTGGTTACCGTAATGGATCCATTTTTCACTACTAGTGATGATACGTTGCAAAAACGGCTTTCTTTTTTTCCGTTAAAGCAATTGTGCGCACATGAAAAATGGGTGTTCAACATCTCTCGGCTTCAATTCGTTTAGGACCCAATTTTCTTGTTTTTAAATCATTTTCTTAGCTTTGAAACACTTTTGAAATGGTCGATTCGTTAAACACTAATTATCATGCTAATTCTTTAAGCGTTTGACATGAATCTTCGTCCAATAAAGTCGTCAATTTTTCATCTTCGAATTTTTTTGGTTGGCCCGGACACTGTTTGTCTTCAATGTCACCAATTTTAAGTCACCAAGTCACCAATTTTAAAATGAAGAGAAATTACGGCATCTATTGAATATCCCTCAATAGTATGAATTATTTTTTCCCTTAAAGTATATAAGTATATGCACGAATTATTTTGACCATCTGTGTACATTTATTCAAAGGGCACACCTTTTTTAAATAGCATATGTGTATTCTGTAGTAGGACCCCTGTATAATATTAAATTATTAAAAACAAACTTAAATCAAATATTGCAAAGATGGTATTTCGGCCAGCCAAACGGAGTTAAAGTTCGTATCCAATACTATAATGTAATAAATATTATAATATAATATATATAAAATAATATACAAATTTTTAAAAACAGCATATAATATTTATAGTTGTTACTAATTGATTGATCAATAGTGGTTTTAAATAATTTGGTTTATGGCTAGTAATCGATAATATCTTAAATTCCCACAAAAATTAAATTCTTAAATATACACATTCGTACAGTTAAATATATTTATATTTACATATATGCATTGGACAGGTTAGACATTTTTTTTTTCAATGGTTGGATGCCAATAGCACGGAAAACTTGCATTATTGCTTCAATAATGCAATAATAACGCATGTGAAAATATTACAATTTTAGTTAAAATCATCGTCATCATAAAAAAATCTGTACTGTTTCTATGTGAAAACTGTAAAAGACAAACTCTGACAAGATTTTTTCAGATTTAACAAATTTATTAATATCTTACATGAAATTTTAGAAATTTTTTTTTATTCTTACACATTTTACAATTGTGTAAACATAAAGAAATATTGCTTGCACTAAGCGTATATACAATGTGAACACTTTTCAAAGCAAACATGTAAAGCGATTACAAATTTAATAGTTTGACAAGTATAGAAATTAGATCGAGTCAGACCCGTTCTAATGTATGTTATAAGAAATATATCTATACGCACAAATCTTTTCAATTCAATTAACAAATGTTCACGTTCATGTTTTTGATACTCAGAGAGAAAAAAAATAATAATAATAAAAAATACGAGTATCACACAAAAAAAAATTGAAATAATTAAAAATTTTGTTTAAAAACCAAACATGCAAAATAATACGAATATGCGTAAATATTTTCACATTTCATTTCACATAGCAACGCTTTGTAAAATTCAGAAATTTGGCGCCAAATTGCGAACAACTATTGTATAAAGTTGTCTTTATTGCGTTTGCAAGTAATTCAAGAAATATTAAAAAAAAAAAATTTTTTTATATAAAAAATGAAAAATGAGAACATAAATTATACATGTAGCGGGCGTAAAAACGTTGAAATATATTGGTACGATGTGTTCTCATACAAAAGTTTATTTCTTTAAATTATTACACTTTAAGATAAATGTTTGCAATAATAAATGGCTGAATGGTGCGCGTGCATATTGTGAAACTAATTAGATGTGTCTTATTATTTGAAGCCATATGCTCATATATATACATACATATATGCATAGAATTATATGAAAATGTAATACTTAAATTCAAAAGAATATTGATTGATAACAAATAATTTACGAAGATGGTCCCTTAATCTTGAATTTTGTTTTTTTTTTTTCGTTTATATTTATGTATGTTTTCATATAAAACTCAAATGACAAGTGGCAGTTTAAGTAATTATGATTAATTACTTTTTACCCAGATGCCACTTGGATACACATTCTGTTCAGAAAGTTTCAGGACTGAAAATTACAATTACTCGTTCAAATTTATTAAGTTCCCATAAAAATAAACTCCATTTGAGCAATATACTTCGTGGGAACAGCAGACAAAATGTATACTAAACTAACTGTATATAAAATAAATTTATATTTATGTTTTTTAACATTTCAACTGACACCGTATACAATTAACGTACCATTTTTCTTAGATATAAACATAAATTTCCGAGTAGTAGTCGTTACAATAATTTCATATCTTTATGTGGTATTTTTTATATTATTGCGAAAATGTAATAAAGAAAATAACAATGTGCCAAGAACTTCTTGCCATTACAATTAAATGGTTAGATTTATAAAGCGATGCTAATTAGATTAATTAATTTAACAGTTTGTATGTATTCTAACACCCATGCATACGGGTGCATATACATGTAATATGTACTACACGCTTTGTAAATTATATGGCAGTGTAAAGTAGTTTACAATGAATATGCTTAATTGTATGCCTAGTTAGTCAATAAGAAATACATATCTAGATTAATTAGAGGAACATTTTCTTAATTGCAGTTATCAGAAATAGTTATAAAATTATAAAAAAAAAAGTTTATTTAGAAACTAGAAATTCTCGCAATATAAACTTTCATTTCTATTGATTGTTCTAACTGATGTTATAAGCAATGGAAAGTGAAAATATCGATTTGATTCTAAAGAAAAGAACTTGTTAGGATACAATTGAGCTTAGCTCGAATAACCCATTCAAATTTTATTAATTTAATTTTTTTTTTTTATAAATAAATTTTTTTTAAATTTAACACTCATAAAAAATACTCTAAGAAAATCAAAATGTAATACGAGCGCGTGGGTGCCGTAGCTCAGTGGTTAGTGTGTTCGCCTTCTGATCTGTAGGTCGTGGTTCAATCCCCGGCTGATGCATGACAAATTTAATATCGAAAAGATTTTTCTTTCGAACGGTACCCACCTGTCGGCAAGCGATTGGCAATTCTTCCGACAGTAATAACTTGCCATGAAAAAGCTTCTAAAAAAGAACTCTGTGACAAAGCTCAGAAAAAGTGATGTCACAAGTGTTCTGCCGTTCGGAACCGGCTAAAATATGTAGGTCCATCCTAATACTGTCCAAAATTTAAGACGCACAACAGTAATGGAAGAGAAGCTCGGCCAATGAGCCCTTTGGGGCTTTAAGTGCCACATATTTATTTTTTTTTTTTTAATATGAGCGCGGTCCCAGAACTACCCGGCCTGACATATAGATGGCGGCAGTTGTTTGAAAAAAATTACTTTGATTTAAAGTGGCAACCTTATAAAACATATGTTTTAAGTTTCAAGGCACCACGTTGTTTAGTATGTTTTTTGAAGCCATTTAAAGTTAATGACCTCAAGATCAGTGCCGCGTTTGCTCACAATAGAACAAAAACACCAGTACACACATCCGCTATTGCGATGGTCAAAATCAATGATTTAAAGTTCGAATTGCTTCAACACGACCTTATTCGCCAGATTTAGCTACTTCGGATTATTTTCTATTTCCAAATTTGAAAAAATGGCCAATGAGGAGGTGGAGTCTGCGGTAGATGGATATTTTAATGAGCTAGACAGTTCGTACTATAAACAGGGTATCGAAGCTATAGAATATCGCTGGGAAAATTGTATAGAGCTAAAAGGAGATTATGTTGAGAAATAAAGAAAGATTTACCAAAATTTGTTGTTTTCTTTGTTAGGTCGGATCATTTTTGGGCCGCCCTCGTACATGCGCACGATAGACCGGTCTCTGAGGACTGAGCGGTATGATCAGGAGTGTCGCGACGCTACCGGGAGATAAACACCGCCACTTTGCTCTTATAAAAAAGAAATTTAATTTACTCATATATGAGAGTAAGACAACTATATGAATTATTTATAATCCCTTCTACGCACAAGGTAAATGCCTACTGTAAAAGCCACTTTTTACATTGAAATTTGCAGAATTTATTTCATTGCTTAACTTAAGGAATTACTCCTTACTATCTTGTCCCAATATCTAAATAGCACACAACGAACACTTAATTCAAAACAAAATCACAGATCAAGTTCAAGTTCTACGCATGGGTGATTCATTGATGAATTACTGTTGTCTACCGACAACTACTTTCATATTGTAGTACTCGTATAGTATGTTCATTTGACCATTGTTGAAGACTTTAAAGTAGACAAAAAACGACAACAAATAAAAACGAACAAAAATGCTTCGTCATTCGGCTCGATTATTTTAATTTACAAATTTTCTGCTACTACTTACAATATTATTATTGCAATCTGTCTACCGTATAATTTAATATAATTTTGTTTTTTGTTTTTCATTTTTCATATGTCCGCTTCCCGAAAATGCAATTTACGTGCGGAATATATTTTTGCATGAAACGACAGCAGCCGTAGGTACATATTAATTCATGGTCGAATAAATTGAAAAGAAATTCGCATTATTTTCATCTTCACTTTGGATTCTTTTTTTTTATGTATATATTAATGAAGTTATTGCAAAAATGATTAAAGTCAATGACAGTAAAAATATAAAATATTATATGAATGAAATGAAAGAACAAAAGGAATTATAGGTTCGAATACAGCATTAATATAAAAAAATACATTTTAATTAAACGCATCGTTAAATTGTAAAATTTATTACAATAACAATTAGAGGGAATTACATCTATATCATCATCATCATTAGCGTCTTCTGCGGAAGTTCAATGGATATCCATGTCTAAATGTATACATTTTTTCAACATTATTATGTTTAAATCATCTTCAGATAATTCAATGCCCTTTTTATCTAAGTTATATAATGGTAGAACCATTATTGACAATAGAGATCAATCAATATGAGACTAATAAGTAGCCTAGTGTGTTTATAAATTTTAACGAATGGAATGGAATTATAAAATGGACCGATTTTCCAAAGAAGACCGAACAACAAACATGTTAATGTTATATCTGAGAGATTTGAGCCTTGAGGCGATATGAGATTTTGGGTTGATGGAAGCCATCAAGCCCTTCACATTTTTATTAGATATAGAACTGTAACAATATGGTAGATGACTGGGTAAAATATAAAGGAAACGAAGAAGGGGTGCCTCTTTCTAAAAAAGGGACCCAAGGTACATGACTCACAATTACTTAGGAAATGGAAAGGTGACTTTGCATAATGGGCATAAACATAACAATAACAAATGTGCTGACTGAAGCAGGAGCCCGACGACATTTAGTGGGTGCAAATTTAGCCTGTGAACTATCGAAGGTACAAGTCTCAGAATTATTTAGGAAATGGGAGAAATCCAAAATGTATACCAACTGACTTAGCGCTAAAGGCTAAATGTGTGCTAATGGATTCCTAGCAACAACAAAAAATATTTTTAGAAAAAATCCGAAAGCTCAGTCGAGATAATCTAAAAACGAAGCACTGTGACTTTAATACTACTAATTGCAGTTTCTGTGAATATACGGAAAAAACAGTCGAAGATATTGTAAGATATAAGTATTCATAAATCGTAAATCAACGTAATGAGAGGGTCTCTCAAGCACTGGGACCTGGCCCTGGAGGGGTGTCAAATGGTCTCCAAAACAAATAACATTTTCTGGAAATTTTCAATGGATATTTTAATCGATATCGATGAAATATATATTAAAATTTTATCACAGCGCGGACACGGACTAAGATTATTTTGTCATGAACCCAGGGGTTCTAGATCAACAAAAAAAAATCGTAAATCATACACATTACAAAATGTATTCTCTTTGAAAGTCATATTTTATTTCAACATAAAAATATTCTTCAGAAACGCAACATTTGTGAGAATACTATCGGCTAAATCCAAGCGCAATCTAATACCGGACCCAATAATAACGGTAACTGCTAAAACAAGATTAATGATTTCAATAAATTGGTGATATTGGTGATTGAACAAAATTTGTCTTTATTAGTATGCAAATTGCTGCTATTCCTCCCTATGTAATGACCTCAAGAGCCGCTTGCTTAACCGGAGCACTAAGGTTTTCCTATACTGAACGTTAATAATACCCTGTCTGGTATACGGAAGTGAATCATGGGTCGTCAGTGAAGTAGATAAGCAGAGGTTGCTGGTTTTTGAGGGGAAAATCCTGCGGAGAGTTTTCGGAGAAATGCATGACAACGGGGTTCGGAGAAAGAGATATCACAATGAGCTACAGCAGTCACAACCAGAAAGATTAACAAACTCAGATGGGCAGATCACGTCTTGAGTGCTGACAATTCCTAACCACCACAACAAATTTTATTTGGAAACGAGAAGAAAGGGACGTCCACGCCTGAGATGGATAGATGGAGTCGATGACGACGGCAACTCCCTGGGTATACGAGCGTGGAGATCGCAGGCGCGTGACCGTGAAAATTAGAGGCTAATACTGCAGCAGGCGAAGATCCGACCTGGATTTTCCAGCCGACAATGAAGATTATGATAGTATATGTGCCATTATTATCTATAACTTTTTGCCATTTTTCGGATAGTTTCATAGTTCCATCAGTATAGAACTTCTGTAGTCTATCGACAAAAAACTTATCCAAGTGATTTTTGGCGGTTCTTTTGTCTGTCAATGTTTTTCCATCAAGAGAGTTTTACAGAGACCGAAACAGGCGGCTCAAGATCTTGACTATATGATGTGTGCATAAATACTTTCCAACCAAGTACCGTCAATTTTCAGCGGGTCATCAAATATGTATGTAGCCTGGCATTGTTTAGAATTAGATTTAGATTAACCTATTAGAATTAGAATTATTTCACTATGATGTAGCAGCTTACAGTAGACAATTCTCTTCCAATTCCACCTTAGTCTCACCTTGTTTGCATCAACCCGGGTTTCGATGTCGCTTGTGGTGCACCATCGCTCTTTTAGCATAATTTTTTTCATTTAATATTGTCCTATACAATCCATTTTTCATCGTCCGTGATGATTCTCTTCAGAAATGGTTCGATTACATAACGTTCCAGCAGCGCTTCACTGATTGTAATTTGGTCAATCAATTTTTTTTTTTGCGCTTATTGATATAAAACCCATACATCATATTCTTCTTCCTCTCAAACATACACAGCCTTTTTTAGTATTGTGTCCGGATACTTTTTTAACAGAATGTATATTTACGCATTGTAAATATAAGTCATAATTGACATGAACAATTGTAAAATGTTCTTTGTTAATTTGTCTATAAATATACATATGTGCATATATGTATGTATGAATGTAGTGGAACATTAATTACAAGAATAATATTATTTTATTCTTATATGTTTATGCCATTTTTACTGAGGCTGACACATGCCATACGCATTGTAATTGATTTATTTTAAATTTTTCATAATTGTTTTCTTTTCACTGTCTAAGTACAGAGCATTATTTGGATTATCGATTGTATAACATTTTAAGCTTACACTTATAAGCTTACAGTAGCGTATTTTATATAAACTTATACAATACATATATACATATATTTAGTACATAATAATCATTTAAATGGTCATGCTGTCATGCGTCATATGTCAACCATTTGACATTTATTGTCTTTATTTTATTCATTCCTCCTCCAACTGATAGTATTTCTCTTTTTCAATTTTAATTGTGACAAATGCAATTTGAATCATAGGAATAAATAGAGTATGTATGTATGTATCGTATTTCTATGAATACGAGTACTTTTACATTTCATCTTCGAGGAATTACTAACGCGTACTATTGTATTTATGCATATATGTTAATGGCGTCTATTAGCCTTCTTATGATATTGTTTTTAGTATAATTTTTGATTACTCACACGTCACACACACACATACACAAATTGGGACAACAACAGATAGTTTAATGTACACACTTATTATATATGTTTAACATTTACAACAGTGGTTCCCAACATTGAGATTTAATATGCAAAATATTAGTTTAAAATTGGAAGCAACTCAAAATTTTGAACAAATTTCAAAATAAAATATAAAATTATAAAAATAAACTTTTTAATTTTCTAAACATCTCTATATACACTCTACCAGTTGGGAATCTCAGGTTTAAAGCAACAACAATATTACCAATTTATAATACGACCAACAAGAGCCACAAAATTAATGAGAGCCAAGCACTCTATGAATTCATATACTTATATATGATCATATGAAATGATACTATACATATATATGTACTACATTGTCAATAATACTTTTCTATTGTCCAACGTATGAACAACGTATATTTCATTAATTTATTTACATATTCGCGCCAAAGTGTTGAAACTCATTAAAACAAGTGTAGGAGCGCTACTTTCTTTATTACACCAAAATCTATGTAATGTATGTCACATGACATCATACACAATTCCTACATAAAAATAAATTCGCCTTCTTAAATTTATATACAAAAAAAAAAGATGATTATTTTTAATAACGTACTCATTTTTTTTTTTCATTTTTAAATGTGTAATTTTTTTTTTTTCTTTTACCATATACAATAATATTTCTAACTTTTCCAATCCAACATTGTTGTCAAATTATCAATCAATATTAACTTCAATTTATTTATCTTTATTCATTTCAAAAAGGAATTTTGGCGTTATTATGTTATTTTTTTTTTGTGTGTTATTTTTACACCGGCTGCTCTTTCCCACTGGAAATCTTTACATAACTCCGTGAAATGAAACGAATCGCTTTATGCTTGAAGAGCGTTGGGAAATAATGCAAACTTATTTCCAAAATCAATGCTTTGTAGTTCAAACAGTGCGTTTACTGAAATCTATCTTTCATCTTTTCTGGGGATCGGAAAACCCGCACCTGATCGTCGAAAAGTCAACGCAACGGCGATCGCTAAAGAGGCGAGGTATGATAAACGATTTTTGGTCTCAACAGGTTAGAGCGTCATGCTATTCATAAGCGGTTTTTTGTGGGCCAAGTTCAGTAATCGTGTTATCAGCCGTCTCGGCGATGTCAATTGGGCACCTCGATGTTGTGATTTAACGCCGTTAGACATTTTTTTGTGGGACGCCGTTAAGGACCGTTATTATGCGAACAATCGATTAACGAGTCAGGCTCTTAAGGTGAGATAGAGCCAGAAACCGTCACCAAGGTCTTGGAAAACTGGGTTTGACAGGATGCACTACACGTGATTGTCGAAAAACCAACTCACAGGCGATTGATAAACGATTTTTTTTTGGCCGGAAATGAAGACATGGGCTTGGACGATCTTTGGTTTCAGTAGGTTGGCGCATCATGCTATAATCGGTCTTTTGTGGGCCAAGTTCGATAATCGTGTTATCAGCCGTCTCGGCGATGTCAATTCGTCACCTCGATGTTGCGATTTAACGCCGTTAGGCTTTCGGTATTTTTTTTTTTGTGGGGCGCCGTTAAGGACCGTTATTATGCAAACAATCCATTAACGAGTCAGGCTTTTAAGGTGAGGTAGAGCCAGAAACCATCACCAAGGTCTTAGAAAACTGGATTTGACAGGATGCACTACTGCGATGTGGCCCTTTGTTCCTCCTTGGAACTATAGGATTTATATATATACCACTGCGATGCTAGCCATGGCAACCACATAAATGAAGTCGTGTTCCATAAATAATGGAAATGTTTGTTCTCTCGAATAAATTAATAATATTGCATTAATTTTTTTTATTTTGTTAATTTATTTGGATTTTTAAAAAAATCTTGTATATGGATCACCCTGTGTGTATATATCCAATGGAGCATGATTTATTTAAAAAAAAAATCTGTGGCAACGTTTCATTTCCCGTTTTTTCTTGAAGGAAAATGAACTTAAATGAATGCTTAGTTTTTGGATTTTTTAGATTTTCTCGCATTTTTGAAAAGCAAACTTGACGAAAAAATTGCGCAATTTTTATAGGTATAGTATTAAGAAGTAGTTAGTATTTAAAATATTAATATTCCATCCTTCATCTCGTAGAATAATTAATATTTAGTTTCTGTTTTTTTTTTAGAGAAAATAATTTTTTACTTAAAAAATCTATTTCAGATAAGTCAACTTCAAGCACTTTAAATGCTTTCGTTTGTATTTTTCATAATTCGTCGAAATGTAATTATTCCACATAACAATTTAATAAACATTTTTAAAGTATCACACGAATTGATTCACTTTTGCCAATATTTTTAAATTGTCTCACATACAAGCCCATTCATATTTCAATATATAAAATAATGGAGTTATGCCACTTAAAAAAAAAACTTGGCTCATAGACACGATAGAAAAAGATACAAATGAATTGATATGTTTTTGAATTTTTGCTAAGCTATTGTAAACATCTTAAATCATAATATTATTAGAAATTCAACATTAAAACCAAATTTCATGAGGTATTTCATTGTTATAAAACTGGTTAAATATGAACTAAGCAAAAATAGAAATAAATGATATGATTTGATAAAAAAAAATATTAAATTAACCAATAAAAATCAAGTTAAAATGCATACAAATTGTTGTAAAACCTAACTTGATTTTTTTTTTTTTTGGTTTATTAAAATTCATATTTGAACATATGTGTACTATTTAATTTAAATAATAATGTAATTTAATAGTTTTGATATACCAAACAAATCATTATGAGCGTGTTATATGATTTTAATCTCATAATCTAATTTTTAGTCCATAGAGTGTATATACAAGGTGCGACATCCATGTGTGAGCACATGCGTTTTGAAGCTTCAATCTTCCTCTACTAACTGTCAAAATTTCATGGCATTTGGTTGAAATTTAATGTTTATTGATATTCATTTTAGAAAACACGTGTTCGTTTGATGTTGACATTTCAACATTAAATTTAACACACAGCACTCATTGTTCGTCAATTTTTGGCTCGGAATCAGGTCTGTTTGTTAAATCACCCGCCGCATTCTCCTGATTTGGCACCGTGCGACTTCTTTTTGTTCCCAAAACTGAAATTGAAGTTGAAAGTATGCTTTTTTGATGACATTCAGACCATACAACGGGCTTCGACGAGGGCACTGGAGGCAATTCCGAAAAATGAGCTGGAACACGTGTTTGAATCACTATTAAATCGATGTAACAAGTGTATTGAATCAGGAGGAGAATATTTCGAATAAATATACCGAAAAATTAGCAGATATCGTGTTTTAATTGTGTTTTCTAGAGGCAGTCTTAATACATAATTGTCGCACCTTGTACATATGTAAATACATAAATATGTAAATAGTATTAATGCAATAAGCAATAATTTAAAGTGAAACACCATTGTAAATGGTAAAATTCGAGCAAAGCCTTTTAACTGGTAATGGTTGTGGACACGGTGGAAAAAATAAATTCGATCAATTTGATCATATTTACTCAATCGACAAACCATTTGCGTGAGCGATATGCCCAACTCCTTTATCCATTTCGAATTGATGCTATTATAATAATGTACCTTTTATATATTTTTTAAAATAGTCATATTTCAAAAGAATTAATTTTTAGCTTGTGATTACAAAGAGCACAAGCCAAACCCAATATATTTATTCCATTGAAAATCACAATTTCAATAAATCTTTGATCAGACACATAATAGAGGATCGACATATTTATATATATTTATGTCCACATAGAAATTCTAATTAAAATTATGCCACAAAAATATTCTGTATATAAATCGAAATCAATATTAATATTGCATTTCCAGGAATATTTAAGCTAAGAAATAATTGAATGCAAACGAAAAAAAAAACCGCATAATTCAAAAGTCGTGAGTCTCATAAAGAAAACAAATATTCTTAAATCAAAAACTAACAAAAAAAAAAAAGAAGGAGTTTATTAGAAAATCAACAAATTTGTCAACTATTTAAATCTGAAACGAAAAAAGCCAATGTTTGGCAACATAAATGAGTGGAACGACCTTGCGAACTGACAGACATAGATACTTTGGAATATGGCGGCAAGATCAACGATCGTCATGATCGTTTAATATCATATTTTGTTGTTGATGTGAATTTATTTATTTCATACTAAACGGGCAAGCTTAGCAACGGGTTAGATTGTATTATGTAAAACATTACATGCGTTGCGCATTCATACATTCATAAATATACCTATATGATATTTGTTATTGTTACCGTTGTTATGTCTACGAGTTGCATTTTTTATTTTGATCGTTTGTTTATGTGAATATTTCATTAAAAAAAAATGCGATCAATATGTGTGGCATTTGAGTTAAAAAGGTTTATATGAATATGATCACATAGCTATATAAATCATTGATGACGCATAATAAAAAAAAAAAAACAGTTGGATTGGATTGACAATGCAATTGAGATCTCTACAGGTAGGAATTTAGTCATAATCGTAAATGCAAGACATGATAATCCATGTAAAACTCAAGTGTAAATGTATTTTATAGCAGCCACACCCACAAACTGTTGCCCATTTGTGGGTGTCATTTTTCAGATAGTACACAAGCAAAGTGATGTCGCAATAATTAAGCATCGTAAGTAGGTCTCTAACAGTATTTTTCAACTTTGAAATGTTCACCGCTAATTGAAAACTTATTTAATTGAAACTTTTATTGGCAATATAAAAAAATTGTTTATTCCACCCTAAAATGTCAAGTTGATGTTTCGTCAACATTTACTTGGGTTATGGATGTCCAATTTTCAAAAAGATATGATTGCTTCCGAATAAACGTTTTTAATGTATTTGGTTCATAAAATATTTATAATAAATTATTAATTATGAAGGTTTTATATGAGTGCTCGATTTAAATCTCGATATGGTTCAGTCTCCTATTTGGTGAGTTCTTCCGAAACAATGCCTGAGCCACAAAATAGTGGGGTTCCTATGGATGTAAATGGCATCGCATCGTGGGTAAAGTTGAAAAAATTGGGAGAAAAATCGACACACAGCTGCTCAGGAATGAAATAAAGGAAGAAAATGTATAGCCAACTACCGTTAAATTTTCTTCTTTAATATTTTTCTGAAACATACATATTGATTATCGCTACTCTTCAAGGGGTCTCTAATAGAAAATTTCAAATAATTCACTTTCATATAATTCACTGCCGCTACTGCCAGAATGTCCCTAGAGGTTTAAAATGTATGACCAACTCTTCTTCAATTGTTCACACCAATATTTTCTCAAATATACTAATCCTCTATCTGAAACCTTTCAAGAGATGTCTCTGTCTGTTGTGGAGAAATGTTGAGGATAACAAATGAATGTGGGTTAATATATTTTACCCCCTTAGACCCACACTGAGAGCATTGGGGCTAGTTTTATAAAAAATTTAAATTTTTGTACTGGAGCCCCCATAAGGGGTTCAGATTCGGATTGATTATGTTTGGAAGAAAAATTATAGAGGAAAAATCAATGTAGAATGACCTTAAATTTGATTTCTTTACGCTCGATTCCTGATTATTTGCCGATTCTCAGGTACTTTTGCGTTGAGTAAAAAAATATCGATCTAAGATTTGTTCTCTCTAAAGGCGATTCTTGTGATAAAATGGGGCTATTAGTTTTATAGTTTTGTATGGCAACCCTCTTAAGAGGCGAATCATGGGCAAATCTGAGGACATTTATCGATTTTCATAAGTTTTTGGAAAACATTTTTTAAAGGCATCCCCTCAAAAGATTGTGATAGGCGGTTAGTATTTTTGGGTAAATATTTGGGTGAAAATTTGAATTGAGTCCGATTATTTTGAAAGCGTTTTTGCAGCGGTGAGAATGAATTTTATGAAAACGTTATGGAAAAATATTAGGGGGAAAATTGAAGGTACTCACCCATACTTTTTCTTCTTCTTCATCCAATAAAGGGCAGTAACATGGTTTGGGGTGATAAATGAGTTAATTTAAGACTGAATGAATTTATTTAACTAATACCGAACTCATATTTTGGAGCCTTCTCTGACTTACGTTTAGAAAATATGTATAAAAAAAGGTTTTTGTATAAGCTTAAATATGGGCAAATCACTCCTAAATAAGTCATAAAATAGAATTTTCTGAATTTTTGGTATGTTGGGTTAACTCACCAAATAGGTAGATGAGTTAATGATAAAGTTAAAATTTTTTTATTCAAACTCATTCCTGTTTTTTATTTCTAGGTACTTGTAGAAAAAAGCCACAAATTTATCAAAGAAACCCACAAGCGATATCACGAAAAAATCGACAGATAGCTAACGACGTATACTTTTTTTGTATGAAATTTTAATTAAAATTGCAACAACAAAAAAGAAATTGTTTTTCTAAAAAAAAAAATGGCGAAACTATTCCAATACATAGTAATCGCATTTATATTATTAACCACACTGTTCTTGGCAACAGTTCCAACCAAAGCTGAGTTACAAATAAATTCCAAAAAATATCAACAGCATCAACAGCATCATAGACAACATCATCATCATCATGCAAAACATTATCATCCACATCAGCGACAACATCGACGTATTGCGAACAACAATGAAAGCGAAACAACAACTCAGCGTTTTGATGGTGAAATCGATCGTGTAGCAAAGACGCATCATACATCAAATATTTTGGGTGTACCACCACAACCACGAAATGCTAGCAGTACCACCACACATCTGCGACGTTTAACGGCACGAGAACATTATACTAGTAGAGTAGGACAACGTCGTTTAAATAGCCATCGAAATGTTGGCGATCATTCTGAATGGGCCTACCATACATATAATATACATACAAATACATATGATGCACCATCACATTCACCTGGCAAAGGTGATGATAATACCGATGATGTTGAGTTTATAAGTCCCTTTGGTGGTGGTGGTGGCAGCATCAGTAAACGACCAGATTGGTCAGTGGGTACAAATAATCGCCGTTCTTTCGGTTATGTGCCACCATTAGTGCCGACATCGTCAACAGCAACAACAACAACCACAACAACACCAAGGACAACTATAACACCGCCAACACGTCGATCAATAATAACAACACTGCCACCACCATCTCAACGTCGAGCGTATGCAACAGCGGCACCACCATCATATGGCAATGATAGTGATATGTCAACACATGTAACTGAGGATCCTTTTGAGACGAATTTAATCAGTCGAAATTATCCAACAGAACCCAAAGAAATGGAAAGGTAAGTTTTGATTACAATCAAAATATTTCTACATACCTTAGAATGTGTAGTATGCGAATATTCAAATGCAGCAGACCCTCCCACAGAGCGATAGAAATTTTGCGACAACTTTGTCCAGTAGCGTAGTACTCGTCTAAGGCTGAATATATCGAAATGATTGAATTTTTAGCATTTATTTTAATATTTCGGAAACCGACTAACCGGCCGATAAAGTAGATTTCTGTAGATCACCTACTATGTCTCTAATAGAGCCAAACCGAACTGGTTCATTAAAAGTTTAATTAAATGTAAAGTAGGAGAGTCTGCTGTTTAGCTCTTGTTGTTTTTGTTGCGATTGGTTACAAATACTGGATTATTAAGCAATGCAAATAATGAACCAAAGCAAATCAGACAAAATATGAGTGCAGGTGTACCTATTTTACATAGTGCACATTAATTACATTTGAAAGAGAAAAATCGACAACACTCTAAACAAATACAACAATTCTGTGAACATGCTCACTCAAGGACGCTAGCTAGTGTTAACAATATATTCTCATTTTAATTAAAAGTCATATGCGTACCCTGAAGGTAATTGAAGTTCTCAACTCACATTCCATATATATGTGCTTACGATGTGACCATATGATCATAAAGTTTTAAATTGTCATCGTATACAAAATGAAAATAAACTTTTTATGATTGCTTATGAAAGAGAATTATTTTGAATTTAAAAATAAAAATTGCATTATTTCTTATTTAATAGCATTCCTTTAATATTATGACTTTTTAATTTACAATATATGCGATTTTTTTTTTTTTCTTTCTTTTATTTCATACATAAACTTTCCTTTTTGTAGGTATTGCAAAAACATTTTTACATTATTTTCTTTTAATTTCCCATATGTATGTAACTACATAGATACTATAATATATGGATATATGATTTTACGATCAATTAAATTTTAACAGCGTAATTATAATTTTTACAACATTTCTAACCTAGAAAATAGTGAAAAATGCAATGGCATTTTTTGTAGCGGTAAAAGTTATTTCTTAGAAATTCTATGCATTTTTTTTTTGTGAATTTTTTTCTTTGAAATTTTCTAATCAACAACTACAAACTGAATTTTTAAAAAGAAAATAGTGAATATTTCACGATACGCATTTATCATATAAAATATTGTCCCTTTAGTGCATTTCTTCTGGTGGTATGGTAAGCATGTGAATACAAGCACTTGAATATAAAGAAAATAATTAGTGTGATTTGGTTTATGGAATTGATATATATATGATATGATATATATCGTACACAGTAAATATACACAGTGTGACCGAAATGAAGACGTCTTACCGGCGATCAGAGATTTTAGAGACGTAGCTAAGTTCGACTCAAATGGGCGCTAGCTAGAGATTCAAGGTTAACATCACGAAAATTTAAAATTATCACAAAAAAATGTGTTGAATCTCAAAGAATACTATTAACAATGTAATCTAAAGCTTATTAAAAAAATATTTGAATGCCTCTTTAATAATCTATAAAGATATCCACAATTTTCCGAAATACATATTCTGATATTGGTCAGAATGTATGCTTTTCTCCAAATTTTTCAACAGAATTCCACAATCTTTATTACAGATTCGGTAAAATCAGACAATCAGCTAATTTCTTCAATTTTTCGCTTGTTTTCTCCTTAAGAAAAGTGAGTTTTAAAAATGTAATAATTTTAGCTATTTGAAAAAGAGCTCCTATATCAATAAAATTAAATACCTACAACTCTACAGTCTTGTTTTGAAAGGTTAATCAATACTTTTCCACTAATCATGGAACTAAGGATATGCTCTTAGTTGGTTCTGAGCTCTTCTGTGGACGTACTAAAAGTCACACAAACGAAATTGTAAGATGGGATAACAAGATATTTACCGACCACTCGTTTAAGACCGCCGATCACAGCTAAGGGAATATCGGATAAGCTACTTTCGTTAAGCCGAGAAGACTTACGAATTATATTTAATTACTTCACGGGCCATTACAGCCTGAATATCACTTATCCAAGTTGGGTGTTCTCGGGCAGTGATGTCTGTAGATTATATGAAATGGACATTGAAAGATCAGAGAGCACATTTTCCCTTGGAAGACAGAGACTTAATCACTCTGTAACAATAAACCGCAGTCTTACATAACTTGCGTGTTTTTATTTTCAACATAATCTCTTTTCAGGGCTATATACTCTTACCAAAGCTTCGCAAAACTCCGCAAATTTTGCTTCGTCTCGGTAATAAGCAACTAAAAATGAGCTGAATTGTTTGATACAAACCAAATTTTCATGTTGGGGAACAGAGAAAGTTGCAGCCAGTCAAGTGGGAAGACTTCGGTGGGTGCTACATCAATTTGAAGATCAGTTGATAAAACAATTGTGGATTAATATGCTAATGCGTTGTTGATGTGGTGAAACAACATTTTTTTCCAGCTAAACGGAGCAGCAGCACCTTCAGTTTTATGTGTAATCGGTCCAAATTTTCACTATAATACTACCACATCAATGTTCTTCGTTCTTGCAAAGGGTTATTCTCTTCGAATCATGTACAAAAAGTGCTTACAAATATCTAACCGAAATGAATATAACAAGCACTCATACAGGGTATCATGTAGGGTATAACAAAGATAAACATATCTGTATATAATTAGGTGCAGTGGCGTAGTCAGGGGGGATTAGAGGATAGATTCTCCCCCTTGGCCGATGGACTTGTTGAAAAAGAAAAATAATAATATATAGATATTTAAAAGTCATTCCTTAAAAATTTGTTCCTATACATCTTTTTCATCTAATCGTCCCCTTGCTAAAATCCTATTTACGCCACTGATTAGGTAGTTATATTGCTTCCTCAAAATATAGACCAGACACACTAATAACAAGATTAAGACTAAAAAACTCGTATATAGGAAAAATATATATAAAATAGAAATACATATCAAGGCTAAATACCAATTAAAGTAAAACAACTGTAACAACAATAATCGTAACAATTAATCTAAATCAGAAAATGTCCAATAGTAAGGGGAATAAAAACAATAAAATCGTAACGAATTGTTACAATTTTAAAATACTTGTAACTAATAACAAGCAATAATCATTAAAACAGCGATCACAATAAAAAATACAAATACTAAAAAGTCAACAAAGAAAAATTAACATTAAAAAAAAACAACAACAACAAATAATATATAATACCAATAATACCAACAAGAAAACATAATCGTCTCAATATATGTTACACTTTACTGCCACAAGTACTCAGATTACCAACAATGTATTGTGTACACTACCGCTACCACTAGCCACATGAGCGAGTACCTACCACTTAAACGGCCTGTAAGATGAGTATGAGTTTATACAAGTGTGCGCATTTATGTACAATATATTACAAAATGCGTGTATATATATTGTATGAGTATGTGTCTATGTTGTTATTGTAATTTTTCTACATAGTTTATATTTTTTGTTTATTTTCTTCACTTTACAAACGTGACGCTTTACCGATTACAAAAGACACATGAATAAAATACCAGCCAGCAAAGTAACAAGTCTACCATTTATGGTCAATACAGCTTCTATGCACACACAATATGCATATGTGTGTGTGTGTATGTTTACAAAAAGGAATATCATACAAATTGTTGCATTGTTGAGTGTTTTTTTTTTCCGCTTGTAAATTATTATTTTATTTTTCTTATTAATTTTCCTCTACTTCATAATTTTTTTTGCTCTTGTAAATTTGTTTCCAATATTTCATAATTATAATAATATTGAAGTACCAATAAATAAAGTGCAATTCGTATAACCATAGAAGCAAACATAACCATAGAAGTATGTACACTATGTATGCTCACATTTGACACATTTGCCCCAATGTGTCACAAAGGTTTACATAAATACTTGCATACTTATTAACATGCATGTTTGAGCAGTGACTTTACAAAACCTGATAAATCCATTTCTGAATATTCTTGGCAATGTATTTTACATAGCATTTCCATCGTAAGATAGGTCTGCCTCTTATGCGTCATCCACCAGCGGATTCCGAATATAACACCTTCCTAGCTGGAGCTTGTTCTTTCTTTCGATCGACGTGACCGGCATCGGTATACAGCTCACACAGGTCATGGCAATACACTATTCGATACTCGCCACCCACACAAATAAGCACAAGATCTTGCATGGGACTTTTTTCTCGAAAACTCTTAGCATTCTCTCATCTGAGGTGGAAATTGTCCAGACTTCAGCGCCATTTGTAAGGATATGTATGATAAGAGGCTGACTTGTACGGTGTAGTATTCGTTTCTCGAGAAAGGTGTAGACTTCTTAATTGATTACTCAGCCCATAATATCAACTGTTAGCAAGAGTGACCCTTTGTAATATCTTCAGGCTGACGTCATTACGTCGGTTCCAATAGTTATCTGGTATAGCTGGTTATCAATAGTGATGTGCTGTCCGAGACGCCGGCATTTTTTGTTTTTTGACGCTAGGTACTTCGTTTTGCTTTCGTTCACCGTAAGCCCCATTCGACTCTGAGAATACTGCACTGACTACTCTCGTATTCTGAACTGTTGTAAGGATATGTATGATAAGAGGCTGACTTGTACGGTGTAGTTTTCGTTTCTCGAGAAAGGTGTCGACTTCTCAATTGCTTACTCAACCCATAATATCATCTGTTAGCAAGAGTGACCCTTTGCAATATCTTCAGGCTGACGTCATTACGTCGGTTCCAATAGTTATCTGGTGTAGCTGGTTATCAATAGTGATGTGCTGTCCGAGACGCCGGCATTTTTTATTTTTTGACCCTAGGTACTTCGTTTTGCTTTCGTTCACCGTAAGCCCCATTCGACTCTGAGAATAGTGCACTGACTGCTCTCGTATTCTGAACTGTTGAAAACGGCTTTATTATGTGCTGATTGTCGATCTGTTTTTATGGGATGTTCTTCAGGTTTTGGTGTAGTGTAAAAATACGGTCGATGTCAGATTGAACAGGTCTTAAACCACACTGAAAAGATACGATACGATAAGACCTTGTATGCGATGTGTCAGAAGATTTATACTATGGTAGTTGGTGCAAATTGTAGGGTTTCCTTTCTAATGTACGGGACAGAGAACATTGAGCCTACAATCAACGGGCTTGCTTTCTTTCGCCTGACCATGAGTCCGCTTTTGAGTCAGTATAGGCAGGTATGCAGCTCATCGCCTCAAGTCTTAAACAACTAGGCAGCCAGGCCATGCAAAGCACCTGCAGTTTTGTTGTTTTTTAACCCAGAAATGGCCTCTCATGGTCGGATCTACACTATCATCCGTAATTGGGGTGTTTGAGAAATCTCCTTCAGAGACGAAGTTGCTCAAAGCGGAGTCGTTCAATAACTTGGAGAAGTTTTTTCTCCATAAATTCCGTACACTCTAGAGACTAGCAACCAGACTTTCATTTTCGTCATATCAGTAAGAAGTTCAAGAATTTAAATCGCCAATAAGGTGCTTGATCTTCCCAAAGAATTTTCGCATCACGTTCTTGTCTCTTCTTAGGCCTGAAAAGATGTCTCTCCGCACTCCTTTTCTGTATGTATCGCTCCTTAATAGGCAGTGTTTTTCTGTAGGCGGCGCCTTTCGCTGCGGTAGCATTACGACACTTCTGATCATACCACTCATTCTTCAGAGACCGGTAGTATTCGATTACCTTCTCGGCAGGTACTATGCATTTTGTCTAACTTTGAGAGCACAAAAATAAATCAAAAATTGATTTATCATATTCTCCTAAGTCACTTCTCATTTGTATCTATGTATACTCATATACAGTATACAAGCATTTATTTACATTCTGATATGAAAATTGTACAAGAAGTAAGAAATTAATGCCAGCTGCACTTGGCTTTGCAGTTATGCGATTATAATTCAGTGTCGTAGTTACAAATGTTTGCAATACGACAAATCGGCACAAAGCTTAGATTTTCTGAAGACATTTCATTACCATTCCATCTACGAATGAACGTACTAGGCGTTGTTGCTTTCAATGAATATAAAAATAGATCTATATTTTACATCGATATGCATTTTTTCCTTTAAATATAATTTAACCATAGAATAGGTTTGAGCTTGCTCCCTTAACTTGAACATAATTCAAAGCCTCCACTAGACGCTACATGCATGACTATAAACATTATTCAATACACCAAAACAAGTAGGGTATTTGTGGACAAGCCCACCAAATAGCTAATATTGCAAATTATGACACTTTTATAATCTATTATTTTCATGCATGCATACGCGCGCATGCAATGATAGGAGTAAAGATATTCACGGCATGTACATAGTAGAATGTGCTGCAATGCAATGCATTGCAATTATAAGAGCAATATGCCATTTGTAGCATATCAATTCGTCATTTTAATTTTGCATTCAAATTTTTTTGTAATTTGTTCGAAATGTTATGCAAAATTCGCACGCACCACACCACGTGTTTAATAAGTACTGTACTGTATATTGTTACAGTTGCATAGGCATATTTCCACGTATGCGGTAGCAATTGCAATTTAAGCGTGGAGTCCACCCTATTGGTTTCATTTTTTGCCATTTTCATGTGTATTGTGGTTCATTAATTCTAACGAGTGGTCGTATATATTTGTGATTATTGCGTAGCAATAGTCAAATCCTCGATACACTCCACCTATTTTGTTATTGCTTACCTTTAAACTCGTATATATAATTTCGTATAATATACGAATGACTAGAAATAATAATTGATGGAATTTTGTGCGAAATCTGTTGGTGGAAAAAATAAAAATGCATAATCATCACGTATGGTAATGTTAAGTTGCAACCAGCATTGAGTAATCATAACTGAAGTGGCTGGTATGCATTTTGCCAACCAAAAAAAAAAAAAACGATGAAATCATCAACCAACAATCAAAATGTGAAATATACATAATATTTGAGTTTTATTCACATACCAACACGTGTGCTCGTCGTTGCAATGCACTCACTCATAAATATGCTTCAATTATTTGGTGGCAATATATATGAATATAAGTCATATACATAGATACACCCGTATATGCCACAAGTAGCAAAGAGCAAATCTTGCATATCGCATCAATACAATACAGTCAATAGTATGTACATAGAAATCTCAATAAATTTCACACGCAATCAATATTGCTGTTGCAGCAAATGCTTCTGTTGCTGCTGTTTGTTACTTGCTTCTTTTTATTTTCTACACTTCACAACGCCAAGAAACTCCAACAACAAAAACCAGTAATTTTACTATTCTACTACGTTATTGTTAATGTGTTAATGACGACGGACACTTGTGTTGTGTATCTGCATCCAAGTATACCAGTACATATGTGTGTGTGTGTGTGTATTACATATTCGTATATGTCAGTGTGGAAAGTGTTGCAAGCGTTCATATCAAATCAATCGAATCGTACTTAATCAATTCGAAAATATAATTAAATGCTACGATACAATTTTTTTCTCACAACAACAACAACAACAACAACAACAACGTTAAAAACAACGAACGCCGATGTGTTTTTCATTTCGTTTTGTTATTTTTCTACTTTTCCATAAAAAAGTGCTAGTGGGTAATGTTGCCACGGGCATTGGTGATCCTAACTAATATCTATTAGACGTCACGTTCGATATATTTTTGCTGTTGCAATGATTGATGGGGAAGCTTACTTGGCTGACAAGTAAGTATCTTGTTGTTGTTGTTTATTTTTCATTTATCATTATAGATCGCTCCAGTTGTTATGTTTAGTAGTGATGTTTAACTTTTTTTTGTTGTTGTTTTAATTCAAAAGATCCATCAGCCAATCAATAAAAAGAAGAGCAAAGAAGAAAAAAAAATGTAGACGTTAATATGACATTTGTTGCATGTTTCAATTATTAACATGAAAATGGTTTAAAATAAAAATCTTATTGAATATAAATCATAATAGTTACTTTTCTTGTTGTTGTTAGCCTACATACATCGATATGGAGTACAACTTTCGCTGCTCCTAGCTATAAAGGAGAAAAATTAATTAGTTTGCTCATAGGGTACTAAGTGAAAAGCTTATTATGTATATTTCTATATGATTGTTAACAATATTCGCTACTATGCACTATTAAGACTGTAAGATTTACGTGACGATTTCCTTCTATCTATATATTTTTTGGATCCATTTCTTACAGAAAAATTTATGTAGTGTTAAAAGTGGTCATAACTCATTTCAGTGCAAATTTAGCTTAATCGAATATAGTTTTGCTGCAGAAATGCCTTCTGTTCAATTGTGAACTGGATTGCATAATTTAAACGAACAGCTGATGTAGTACTGCCAATTATACTGATAATTGGTAGCACTGTTATATGCGTATATGTTAATATTAGGCGCCTTTTTGTTACAGCAAAGCCAGCAAGTCAACTTGAAGTGCTCTTCGAATTCTCTTTCATGACTTTAATCGTCTGAAAAATGTTGTCCACGAGCAACTGGGGGAACTAGGGAAACGGGAAAAGGCCAAAGGGGGCTGGATTAGGTGAGCACGGTGCTTGCGCAATGATATTAACATTGTTTCATTGTCAAATAATGCGTACAAAGCGTGACTTATGAGCCGGAGCATTATCATCATGCAAATTCCATGATTTGTTCTTTCATAATTCTGGCATTTTGAGACGAATATTATCTCACAAACACTTTAAGACGAGCAACTTTGACGTGGTGTTTTGAGTTTTCGCTCACTTGAAAAGCGCCACTCCGATGGTTGTTGATTAGTTTCGATGGCAAACTCGTAGATCCAAGTCTCGTCTCCAGAAATTATATGCCAAATGTGCATTCAACGTTATCATATTACCCTTGAGGAAGGAATCCAGAGAGCATAATACATTCATAGTCGAAGAAAACAGTCAGCATCACTTTGATTTTCGATCGATTTAGAGGTGGTTTTTTAATTTCGGCTTGCTTGGAAAGCGCCACTCCGATGATTGTTGTTTAGTTTAGATGGCAAACTCGTAGATCTAAGTCTCGTCTGCATATTGTTAATTTAAAGCACACAATCTATACACACAATTTTGCGGTACTCCTTTTGAAAAAGATTCAGCAATTTGGGAACGAGGCGTGCGTGGACGCGTCTCATGCCCAGAACATCGTGTAAAATGTTGCGCGCGCATCTGGTTGGTCAAATCAAAACCATAAAAAATATGTATGAATCACCGGCTTACCGCTATAACATAACTAGATAGATGCTTCTTTGAATTGATTGGGAGAATTGGGCAGTCATCAATTGCGCTATTATGGAGGACATCATAACTTTTGAAGATCTCAGATTATAGACCAGCACTTGTGAATAGTTGTAAGTACATCAATTGTACGCTGATTGTACATCAATTTTGCACAATATGCATTTTTGGGTCTGCGTCGATACTTAATTTGGGCTATAAAAGATGTCAATGGGCGCAAGAAAGTTAGGGGAAATACGAAGTAGACATCTGTAGATCTGCAGATACGCCCAATGATTTTCGATTTTTGCATAATCTAATTTAAATTAAATTTCACAACAATTTACTACGATACATTTATTTTGTGCTCACAAATTTTTCATTTAATTTTTATTAAAATTCACAAACAATTATATACACAATTTATGGACACTTCTCATAAGTAAACTAGTGCCAATTACGGCGACTAAGGAAAATACCATTTAGCTAAGCGATTTTATCGATTTGAAAGTCTGGATAATTTTATAGTTTTGTAATAGCAATAAACTGTTGGTTGTTTGAATTTTTTGATGTAAAGGGTTATCCATTTTGCGGTTTCAAAAGTAAATGTAAATAAAACACATATAAGATACTTTTTATCATGATATTTCTTTTTTATTATAAAGTTTGAACGTTGACATTATGTGTGAAATACTACATCATTTAAATGACCACCACGCGAATTGTTGCAAGCATCGATTCTTTTGAGGTAATTTTCGACCACTTTTTGACACATATTGGGCGGTATCTCAGCCATAACGTGACGAATGTTGGTTTTTAGGTGCTCAAGAGTTAAAAGTTTATCTGCGTAAACACGTAGCCCCACAAAAAAAAGTCAAGCGGTGTCAAATCGCATGATCTTGGTGGCCACTTGATATCGCCACGACGAGAAATAACGCGGCCAGAAAATTTCTCTTGCAATAAAGCCATATTCGCTCGAGTTGTGTGGCATGTGGCACCGTCTTGTTGAAACCACATATTCTCAAAGTCGTATTCTTCAATAGCAGGCAAAAAAAAGTCAGTTATCATATGACCATAACGCTCCGAATTGACGGTGACAATCGTTCCATCGTCGTTTTCGAAAAAGTAAGGTCCAATCACACCTCCGGACCAAAGAGCGCACCAAGCAGTGACTTTTTGTGGATGTAGTGGCCTCTCTTCAATTACTTGAGGATTCTCAGAACCCCAAATACGAAAATTTTGTTTGTTAACATATCCACCGAGTGAGAAATGTGCTTCGTCGCTGAAGAAAATGTTGTTCGAAAAATCGCCGTCCACCGCCTGTTGTTCAAGCACCCATTCGACGTATCTACGACGTTGTGAATGATCAGCTGGCTTCAGTTGTTGTGTGAGCTGGATTTTATATGGATGTAGGTGTAGATCCAAATGCAAAATACGCCATAATGTGCCGTAAGACAGTCCTAATTCCTGAGAACGACGAGGAATCGACACATTCGGGTCTTCGGCAACACTTTCACTTACAGCAGCGATATTTTCGGTGGTACGAGCGAAACGATGATGCACAGGCTTTACAATATCTGTAACCGATCCAGTCTCTTCATATTTCTTCACAATTTTGCCAATTGCTTGCGTAGTTGGACGATTATGTAAACCATAATCTCCTCTTAAAGCACGATATGTGGCTGTGGCAGAATCACCATTTTTGTAGTAGGTTTTTACAATTTTAATGCGTTGTGCGATAGTTAAGCGATCCATTTTCGCAAATGTCAGAATTTGAACTGAAAAAGAAAGAAATTGTAACTCAGTTTGACAGATGTCGAATTCTAGCCCTATACTTTTGAAACCGCGAAATGGATAACCCTTTATAATGAGGTTGGACGAAAATCTTATAAATGTGCCACAATGTTCAGAGATGGCTTGATCTCTGTATGTGGCACATGAGTCTGCCTCCAACAATCCATCAACAGAAACCGCATTTGTAGCATTTTACTTACATGCATAATTAAATAAGTAAATAATTACTGGCTATGCTTTCTAGTACTGTTGTGCGTTTAAATTTTGATACAGTATTGGAAGGGATTGGCTTACATATAATAGATAATTCCATAAGGCAGAACTATTGTAACTTATCTTTTACTAAACTCTCTCACGGTGATTTTTTAGAATTTAGTTCATAGTTCATACTAACAAAAATATGATTTTGTATTGACAGCGCCAAGGCCTCATATAATGCGAGAAACATTTGAAACTTACAGTACAGCCAGTCTACATAAATATATTGTATATGTTATTTATGTATATATGTATTGCATCGTTATGCATTGCACACCTGGAAACCTAATTTGTAATGTGTGCAACAGGAAATGTCGATAATTCACATCTAAGTCGTGTATATAATTGAAGATAATTTTGATATTGTCTTGGTTTTTAAGTGAAAATTAGTGATTGAAAAATTTTAACAACAAGAAGAAAAAACAATCTTACAAAACAAAATAAGTCTCTATTAAATGGCAAATGAAATGGTAATAAGTGATTGAATTGCTTATTGAAAATAAATTTACGATAAAGGTTTCATTAAAAAGTTTGCAGCTGTAACAATATAATTTTTTTTTGTAAGCAATTAATAGACTGACTATGAAAAGTATTATGCAGCAACAAATGCATAATAACAAATCATTGATATATGTAGTATGCATGTAAAAATATATTTAGAAGTAAAATAAAAAAAAATCATGCAAACAATTGATGATCAATTACAGAAATAGATTGATGCGATACTCAATTAATTGATCACTATTAATATTGCATATGGGCATATACCAGAAAAGATCAATTGGAAAAATTGAAAAAATAAAAAAAGCTTAATAAAATTGGATTATTTTATTTTTTACATGAAGCAGGCTTGATATTTAAATTTTTATTTTTAACTCAAAAATTAGTTAAGGAAATTCTAAAAGAATTTCTCACATTCATTTTTGTTTTTCTCTATATATATATTTTTTTGTTTTTTTTTTTTTGATAAAAATGTCGCATTCATAACCCTAGAAATGCCCATATGCAAAATGAATGCAAACACATTTACAAAAGTTATCTGCAAATATATTGTAAATTGTGAATTGAAAACTTTATTAAAGGAAACAACAATAATAAAATTTATAAAAATCGTCTATTGTACTATTCAATAGAAAGAAAGAACAACAAATAAACAAATGCAAGTAATGGTAATTACCATTGCTGCAACACGATAGCCTTGGCTTTAATTCGATGACAATAACATTTGACTAAATTAGCTAAGCCTGCATAAATTTATATAGCTGCAAAAATAAATTGCAATATTTTAGAATATTCTGAATACAATAACGTAGTCGATTTTAAACTGACCCTACCCTCAAAAAATAAAAAAAAAAAATAAAAAACACACAAAATCTATAATCTTTTCATCTGAACATGTTTCATATGCAATTCATTACATACACGCACATGTACTCATATGTATACACACATGCAATTTCAATTTATTGTATTATGGCACGATTAAGTATTCTGATACATTGACTAAATTGCCTACACAAATTTGTTTGTAATCGTAATGCCAGCAGAATATGTGAATGCATGTGTGATAATTGCTCAATAAGAATTGACGATAATCAAATATTTCGATTAATTATAAATTTGCAAATATTGTAGTTTCTAGTTAGTACAACATTTGGGTTCTTTCTTTTTTTTTGTATTAGAATGTCACTCATTCACAATATGTAATGAAGTGATTCTCAGTACATACAAGTACCATACATAATAACTACTTCCCACCACCATCTAAAGTTAATATTGACAAATGCCTAATGCAATTTTTTTTTAAATGTATTTCGATGCTTTAACACACTTTTGCGCAATTTGCAAATACGATTACCTCTCACATTACGTTTTCGGTACAATTATCACCGCCCACCGACAGTTTCGGTCGTACAGTTTGACGATGATCATTATTTTGTTCATTTTATCATCGTCATGCGATCGACCAGAATTTGTTGTTATTGTTGTTGTTGTTATCATCCAACATTGTTGTCGTACACAATTTTAAATGCATTTAAGTCATTGGTCTCAGACCCCTTCTCTATCAACAAATTTGAATTGCATGCGTTGCACAAGTTGTTAAAAGATTGTTTCCTTTATATATTTTCTTCCTTTTTGTTTTTTTTTTTTTTCATTTGCCCATCTTTTCTTCTTAATCATTGTGAATAATGTTGCTGTTAAAATGTTGTCTTCGTTCTGTTTGCAATTATTAATGATGGGGCTGTAGCATTAGTTGTAAGAGCAAGTAAGTACTTACAATTTGGTCGGTTAGTTTGTGTCGAAAGCAAAGTACTCTACTACAGTGGGTGTTAACTTTTGTATTATATTACATGACATTGTAGAAATCTTGTAACTTAGATAAAGATGCTTCGCAATGAGCTTGATTTACACCTTCTCCATTATACTAGTTATTGAAGAGTGTGAGAAATTGTTACAAGATTTACACTCATAAACATATACAGTAAAAGCCTCTCAAATCATATGCTAAAATTGTTGTATTAATTTTCATAATTCTTGGAACATTGTGTTGCACAAAGTATATTCTTGGAAATATGCTCATTCATTCATTCATTCATACATATTACAACACCTTCATCTACTTGGAAAATTTAACTCCATATTAACCTAAATATTGATACATAAATAAACCTACACATGTACAGATTTACAAAAAAAAAAAAAGAAAAATATTGAATTAGAATTAAAAATCAAATTTGATGAAAAATAGAAATAAAATTTTACAAAGCTAAAATTCTCTTACACAATTACAAAGTAGAATTAAATATAGGTACGACATATTTATAACTTTGAGCAACAAAGTGTTGGAAAAAAAAGAGAAGAAATCAGAAATGGATCACAAAAGAAACAAACTTTCGAAATTTAACCTTTTTTCAGAAGAAAAAACAAAATTCTTATTGTCTGCGCAACATGTTTTCGTATTTTTATACCCTGCACACAACTGCAAGGGTATACTCATTTTGGTCAGTTGTTTGTAACCATTTGAAGGAAGCTTCGGAGTCAAGCATAATTTTTAGTTGCTCTTTTAAATGTTATTTTTATTCAAAATGCTTACGTAAAATATATTAGATTTTCCATTAAATTTTTATTTTTATTCAAAATATTATCTATTTAACTTACACCATTGTTGTTTTGATCATCTGTTAATTAATATGGAGTACAAACTTTTATTTTTCTTCAAATGATGACGCAAAATCTTCCAAATCGTGTCTTTTATAATTCTTCCAATATTTAGTTAACATTCTAAGAGGGTTCTCCACTTCTCCAGTACTAGGTTTTTCCACCGGTCTGCCTCTTCAGCGTCGTCTACCAGCGGGTTCCGAATATTACACCTTCTTAGCCGGAGCATTTTCTTCCATTCGCTCGACATGACCTAGCCAACGTAGCCATTGAATTTTGATGCGCTTTACTATGTCGGTCTTTGTGGGTGCTGTAACTCAGTGGTTAGTGCGTTGTCCTTCTGATCTGTAGGTCGTGGGTTCAATCACCGGCTGAAGCATAACAAAATTTGATATCGAAAAGACTTTTCTTTCGAACGCTACCCACCTGTCAGCAAAAATTGGCAATTTTTCCGGCAGTAACAATTTGCTAAAAATGCTTCTTAAAAGAGCTCTGTGAGAAAACCAAATGATGTCACAAGGGTTCTGGGGTTCGGAACCGGCTAATATAAGTAGGTCACTTCTAATGCTGTCCAAATGTAACACGCACAACAGTATTGGAGGAGAAGTTCAGTGGTATAGCAATGGGTCTTTCTGGCCTAAGTGTATCCTCTCAGAAAGAGGGCACCCACAATAACCTAATCTACTATGTCGCTGTCGGAATGCAGTTTATACAGCTTATGGTTGTACCTAATAGGTCAAAGATGTTGCGTAGGACTCTTCTCTCGTAAACTGCGAGCATTCTCTCATCTGAGGTGGAAATTATCCAAGCTTTAGCGCCATATGTGTATTGTTTTCGTTTCTCGAGAGAGGGCAAGAGTGATCCTTCGCAATATCTTCAGGCTGACACATTACCGGTGTTAATGCTGGTTACAAGATAGATGAAGTCCTTCAATACTTCAAAGTTATCAACAGTGATGTGATGTCCAAGCCGCTGGGTCTCTTTGTTTGTTGATACTAGGTACTTTGTCTTGCCCTAGTTCACCGTAAGACACATTCGACTCGACTATCTTTTCAACTCTGAGAATTCTGCACTGACTGCACACGTGTTCATGCCGATTATGTCAATAACATCGGTATACGTCAAGAGCACTTCTTCGACTAATTGAACTATCTTGCCGATGAGCAACGCTTTCACCCAAGCCCTTACGATTGTTTTTAAATCACAAATATAAATTAAATAAATTATAAGTTTGAATAAACTTTTATATTAGCTCCTTATTCCATGGTTACCTGTACTATTTACGTCATAAACATACCGTCACATAAACGCGTGTAACTTTTCAATCTGTCATTCGTTTTGAATGACTTGGATACATTTGGAAAATGAAATATAACATGATATCATTCATTCCTGACTTTGATATTTATACAAATTGAATCTCGCTATTTAAAATTCATACTACGTATTTTTGGTCAGCGTCGTCTATATAGTCGACATAAAGATGTCTGTCTGTATATAATCTTTGAAACATTTAAGATTTTACTCTAAAATTTATTTCATAAGCAATGGATGGTCCTATTTAGCTGACATTTTATACGTATATACTTGTCCAGAATATAAATCGGCCTGTCTGCGCCGACTGTAAGGTTATTTTCTTCTTGTCTCCACAGCGTATGTAATTTGCAAATCACGTTAATGCACCAACAACAAAATTAGGTTAACGTATGATCAATGCAACTTCATCATTAACTTCCAACATACATACACCACTATAGTACTACGATGGTAAATCTAAAAGTCTCCGGAAACGACTACTAAATTTGTGAAAAATCGTAATTTCTCGTAACCATGGGTTGATTTTTATGAATTTTAAATGTAACCCAACTCAATAACAATACATTCACCAATTATATTATGCTTTTAATTGTGAAGCATCATCCGAAATCATGGTGCACATGCCAGTCTTAGTGACAAATTTCGTCAAGGTCGTCCAATGCTTCGACAACTTATTTTTTCTAATGATGGAAAAGACATTATAAAATAGTTTTTGTATAAAATCTGTTTATTTCCAGAAACTTTTAGCGAGACCTCCATATGCATATGCATGCACCTTGGATGCGTTTAACCATAATTTCTTTTGTATGTAAAATACATAGGTATACCTCATGCACACGTATTAACGTGCAGAGACAATATTAACAATAACAATTATGTTGCAATATGATATTATGCTTTTGGTGCTGATGATTTAGTAAAGTACCACTTTAACAACGGAACAAAAACATTCCTTCTACTTACTGAATACTGCACAGAATACTACTTTCCATCGATCATCACTGGTGATCATTGCCGAAAATCACCAATGTTCATGTTATGTGCGTGACTTTGCTATGCATGAGATTACATATATAATACATGTACATACATATGTATATATTTACATACGTATGCAAATGCGTATTAAGCTTGAATACCTTTTGGCTACTTCTTGCTGTTCGCCTTCGTGTTTTGCAGCTACTTTTTCATTATTCTTATTATATTAATATATTAACACTTAAACAGCAAGTGTCAAGTGAGAAATGCGTGCAGCATTTTAACGTCGTCGATTACGTATACTATACCTAACATATACAGGTATACAAGACAGTATATGAAAATAAAGGTTTGATATATAGCATAACTGTAAAATTGTGTGCTAAATTGTACTTGCAAATAAACTACACCATAAATAAAAGATATACAGTACCATATGTATGCAAACAGATGGTTAAAAGAACGAAAACAAATACGTAAGTTACGCTTGAAAGGTTAAAGTAACCCAATCAACAATTGACAAACAAGTTTATCATTGTTTTAATACTTATTTCACTAATAAATTAAGATACAACACACAACCAAAATATTTTGTATTAGTGAATTAGTTTTAATAATAAATAATAAATGAACATAACTGTAAGCTATTTGCATATGATATGATATTATTATGATAAATCGTTAACAATAATTTCGCAGGTGTTTTAAAAAATATTTGGTTCGTTGGGAAGTTGTATAACAATGCATGCATGCACTAAGTACACGCACCATCACAATGCACTATGGACAAATTATACCGTTTTCCTGGCCAAAACTACAATTTGGTAGTGTTTAAAAAGGCGACTTTGCAATGTCAATAAAAAAAATCTCCTTACAGTCGGCTGGGGCCGACCAAACTATACCCTGCATATGTAGATTTATATATAAAAAGTTTACTCGAATATCCAACTTTTCTTTTATTTCCACTTTTCGAGAAACAATTTTTGCATATACTACTAATTTACACCCGAAATATGGTTGACTTTGACGAAGTAAAAGGATTTTAAGATAATTCCGAGGCTTAGTATGGCAGCTATATAAAAAGTGGGCGTGGCTTACCACTTTCTAGTAAATCCAATTAATTTTTCAATGTTAATCCACACCTTAAATTTGGTGTCCTACGTTGAATAGTTTCTAAGTTATGGTGGTTAACATTTTTGTTTAATTTCCTCAACTTTGTATGGGAGCCCCAATAAGAAGTGGGCGTGGTACGCAGATTTTTCGCCAGATTATTTCCGACTACGATATTAATTTAAGTGTCAATTATGGTTATTCTAGACATAAGATTGCCTAAGTTACAGCTGTTTCAATTTAAAATTTGTATGGGGGCTACGATAAACACTGGGCGTGGTGCGCCCATTTTCTGTGAGCCTAGTTGCTCGTACAATACTAATCCACACCTTAAATCTCGTTATTCTACGCTGAATAGTTTGCAAGTTATAACCGGTAACATTTTTTTTAATTTCCGCAACTTTGTATGGGAGACCCAAAAAGGAGTGGGCGTGGCACATTGATTTTCTGCCATATTATTTCTGACTGCCGTGTTAATCTAAGTGTCAATTATGGTTATTCTAGACAGAAGATTGTAGAAGTTACAGCAGTTTCAATTTAAAAGAAGTACAGACACTTTGTATGGAAGCTACGCTAGAAAGTAGGCGTGGCTCACCCACTTTTGGCGAGGTTATATAGTAGTATAATATAACTCTATGTGCAAAATATTGTTGTCCCAAGTGGTATATTATGTGAGTTATAGCAAGTTAAAGATTTTGAAAATTTCGAGGTTAGTCGCTTTGAATGCTTGGTGTGGGCGTGGTTATTGACCGATCATGCCCAATATCAATCCCCTCCGTACCCTTGGATCATAGATTACTTATGCCAAATTTCATCGAAATAGCTCAATATTTACTCAAGTTATCGTGCGAACCAGCCAGGTGACAGACAGACGGACGGACGGACGGACGTACGGACGGACATCGTTAAATCGAAAATTTAATCGACGCTGATCACGAATATATATCCATGTCTATATCTCCGGAGATTCCTTCAAGTGGACACAAACATCTGACCGAAATGAATATACCATGCATATTGCATTATGCAGGGTATAAAAATATAAATAAATAAATATGTAGCACTGTAGCACTTATAGGCCCTGAAGGGTCATTTGGTCGAGCTTCTGTTCCATTACTATTGTGCGTTCTAAATTTTGGACAGCATTAGAACGGATCTACTTATTTTAGCTAGTTCCGAAAGGCAAACCCATGTGACAACACTTTTTCTGAGCTTTGTCGCAGAGTTATTTTTAGAAGCTTTTCCACGGCAAATTGTTACGGCCGGAAAAATTGCCAATTACTTGCCGATAGATGGGTACCGTTCGCAAGAAAAATCTTTTCGATGTTAAATATATGCTTCAGCCGGGGATCAGAAGGTCAACGCACTAACCACTCAATAGGGGCAAAAGTTGGTCATTCTAAATTTCAATATAATGAAAAATCTGTTTGGTGTAGGATAAGGTACTCATCAGTTTTATAAAGTCGATAGACCCCCTCATGTTTTAGATAGTTCTGAGGTTATTATATCTAAAATTAGTTTAGAAAACGACATTGCTTGCGTCTACCAAGTGAAGTTCTTTACAGTTGTTATGCTGTAAAGTCGCAGATGGAAATCTCGGGCCAGCTGATGAAGTCTCTAATATAAATAAACAAAACTCAAAAAATTCTTCATCATGAATCTCCAAATATTAAAATGCTATTGCCGCATTTGTTTGGAGTTTCTACGCTTGTGGTACTTCCTATTCTTTCTACTCGTCTATACTTTCGTAACATTTTCTTTAGAGAATATCGACAATCGAAATTAAGCTTTTTAACTCTATAATTCCTTTAATTTGAAAAAGTAAGAAGCGTTTTATAGCAGTGCCACACCCTCAACAATCGTTGGGTTAGACATATCCGAAAGAACGAAAATTTAAGTAGGCATAAAAGGGTAGATTCCCTTGTCGAACACAAAAATATGCATTCACATCGATACAGCCGTTAAGTTGTTATTAATTTTGGCCAGAAAAATGGCACATTTTGCCCATAGTACAATAACATGAACATTTAATATATATTTTTTTGAGACACGATTTCTACATAAACAATGACAAACCATAACAAAATATATAATAAATAAATAAATAAATATATAATAATAAAATAAAAATAAGAATTCTTAAATGTCTCTAATTGTGCAATTTTGATTTACAATGTGAAATTTGTTAAGCTACATACCTGTATATATATATTGTTAAGTACATACATCCAAATGTTAATACAATATATTTATAATACATCCAATACATAACTGAATACCTAAACATTTCTATATCACACTGCTTCACATTTCTGTGAGTTCATCAGCTTTAGAATTACATTTTTATGGAAATCAATATAAGATAATAAAATTAAAATATTTTTTCGATCGCTCTTCTAACACTTCATCAGCATAACAATTATATGAGTACAGTATATACTCTCTTCACCGGACAACTACTTGTATCAGAGAAGTAGAATATACTGAGAGTCTTACACGGTCAGTTAAAGTTTAATTTGAAAGGTAAGAAGATGTCCAACTGTCCGATTAATTTAAAAAAAAAATATGAGTACCTTTTGGAGAGTAGACTGTGGGTATTTGTGTCTAAACATGCACGTCTACATGTAGACAAATAAATGTTGATACATATATGTACTTATAATACCGCTCTTCATATTGCTGTCAATAATACGAGTATCATATAATAAATGTAGGTACCTACATATTTTCAATATGACTTCTTCTTATAGACATATTGTATAATTCGGGTATATATTGATCTTATCTACCAATCATGATCGTATCATGATTGGTATTGGTATATTCATGACTTGATTGTGTTCATTCGTTTTTGTTTTTTTTTTTTTTATAATACCTTACACTTCATTCGATGATAATTTCATTTGAATATTTTATTATCTTGAGTTGTCTTTCATACTCACGAAAGACAACTTATCACACTTTCTATGTGCACCTAAACGCATTCGTGTATTTGTTTTATTATTATTAAATATTATTAATATACTAATCTTTATGATTATGATTATTATTATCATTACTATTACTGGATTTGGATTTCAACAACTAAATATTCTTCTGAATTTTTCTCTTAGTTACTTTAATTAACATATGCATATTAAAATGGAATAGTTTTGAAAGAAAATTAAAAACAAAATATTTATATTTTTTCAACATTATTATTATTTTAATTTTTTTATTTGAATTTGTTTTTTTTTTTTTTTGCTTTGTTACTGAAAGTGTGTGGTTATTATAACGGTTATATACGCTAATCACAAATATATTTGTTTGAATTTTATATGCGGTTTTGGTCTTATTTAGGTGGTGTCGTACATATTTGAATACGAATGCTTCGATTTGCATGAATACGGCGCATTATAATGCTCTCATGCTGCGCTACGTCACATTAGATAATTTTTAGCAATAATTTGATGAGTTGGTCATAATTGTATAGATGTAACACCTACTTACCAAACGAAGGTAGGTATAATTTAGAATATTTTTCAGTGTTTCAGGAGCGAGATATTGGTGTCAACTCTAACAGTCTTTCTGACGGTCATAGTCTAAAGTATAAAAATTTCGATATTACCGTAGTTAATTCTATTTGAAATCCGTAATATAAACGTAAAGAAAGTTTAGCACTTAAGGGTTTTAACAAGAGTAATGTGCCTTCAATTGAAGAAATATTTTTATATTAAAAATATATAAATACATAATATAAACTAAAAATATAAGTACATTTATGATTTGTGTCTTATAAATGCTAACAAAAACCCGCCTACACCAATTGTATTTATTGTTAAACGCTCTTAAAAGCAATCTAATTAAAATTTGTTATATTTAATAGCCATTACGTATGTATAATGCATAATTTAATCGAAATGAAGATTTTTTCCTTTATAATCCGTAATAGCAGTGCTGGAGAGGAATGGGGTCACCTCAACTCGACCTTACCTAGAGGAAATCTTGGCTTTTTTTTAATTTAGTTACCGTTTTATACAGCTACTTACCTAGAGTACTATACTAAACTTTTATATACACTTATTATTCTTTAGCTCGGGCACCCAATATTCCAGCTCTGCCCATGCGTCATAGGAGATTGTTAGAAGTTTATTAAATTTCATCATTTTCTTACCGAATATATCTTATCACGATATTGATAAATAAGAGAAGAACTAATTTTGCATAAGTATTGTATTTATTTTGCTTAATGAAAAGACACATAGCGCTGCTATTCCTTTGTAATGTAAATGCATACAATAAATAAATTCCAAAAATTTACATACAAAATCCATATATTACAATCACAAATTGATATTTTTGATACACAATACTGCATATAATATACACTATATGTATATATATGTATATATATGTATATATATGTATATATATAAATATGTAAATATCAATGTCTATATGTACTATATATGTGTGCATATATAGGTTATAACACTTACTAGATTTTTCGGGTTATAAAAAATGGGAGAAGCATTAAAAAAATCAAAGACCGAAAATAAAAGTTAATAAAAATTTGTTACATACTTGCACACATAGGTTGCTTTTCTCTATCTCGCTTTCGGTATTATTTATTATTACTATTAGGGGAGCGTGGGTTTAGTTCGTTGCAAGAGTTTTTGTTTGAATATTTTATTAAAATACTTAATATTTTTCAAACTTATTTTGAAGGTTCACCCTTCAAAAAAAATTTGTTTTGTGTTTTCTTCTAATTTTTTAAAAATCAATTGGTTGCATATATGCCAGCTGTAGCAGGTTACCCAACTAATAAAAATAAAAAAAAAAATTGCTAATAACCATTAATTATCATTATAATACAAATTTAAGTACATCGATTTTATTTTTATATTTTTATTATTAAACAATTATTGCCACTCACCCAACTAGCATGACTTACAAATCTCTGAAAAATTCCTAAAGAGACAGAGCACTACATTCATTTACTAGCAAAAAGCAATAATATGATTCTTTTTATACAAAGAAAATCTACTCAAATAAAATTGACAAAATTTGACCAATTTCGAATAGAACACCTGGTCCCTAGCTACAAATGTGAAACTCGCCCCACGCTCTCCTATATATTTTCTTATATTCTCTTTTTGTAGTTTTATCAAATTTCATTTGGTTGCTACTAAAATATATTAACGCATTAATCTATGTGTGTGTGCGTATGTGTGTCACTATTTGTCTATAGAGCATAAATATTTCGGTTGCGGTATATGATTGACTTAATGAAGCGTTTATTGATTACATTGTGGTGCAACATTAAGAAGGGATATTGATGAAACTACTATTATATCGAATATTTTTGGTAGTAGATAGATATTATGTGTAAATTCTTATCAAAATTAAATTATTGTGCTTAAATTACTTTATGATAATATTGATATCATTAAGTGTTATTAACTTTAGTAGCTTACACATTTCAAACCAAGTCGTCCAACGTGCGGTGTTAATTATTATGGTTTTAATAATTTATTTATTATTATAATATGTATTTACTGTTATTTTACACTATATAGCATATGTATATATAGTATATATACAATACAAAGTTCATTTATGGGCCAAATTGTATGAAAACCATGTTCAAAGCAAGAATATAGTAGCAGAATTATAGAAATCATTTTGGAATCGTTAAAACCTTGCCACTTAAACTGCATTTGAAGCGAATAAACATTGCGACATCGTCTTTATAACTTACTGATACTTTTAGTTACACTTTCTGTATCATTATCCACTACACTTCGTGGACATTACAATTCATTGAGTGGTTGTTAAATGCAACCGGGGAATGTAATTGGTTAATTTTCTATAAAGGCTCTCTAAAACAAAGATATAATTATTATTCATTTACTATAAACTTGCTGTACAGAAGATAGTTAGGGCCAATAGGGTATTGTAATTTAATGCCTTTTAATTCTTAATATTACGTGGTTATAACCATTACTATTTACGAGTACAAATCGAACCACTTAACCATAAAAAGACTTGTACATAAATATTACTAAGAAAAAACTATAAGAAAAAGAATAGAAACCATGTGAACTATACATTGATATGGATACCCATTAAAACCAATTCTAATCTGATTTGTTGCAATGAATTAGAAATTAAATTGGCTAATAACATTTCATGTTAACTAACAATGTTTAAGGTCATTTAGCTATGTACGAGTACAAAGCAATAAAATGCGGTGAAAATGTTCTCACACTTACATAGTTCAGTATGTGAGTGTTTTCATTCAGCAACCCTATGTGTTTATACACATTGTATATGTATACATGGTATGTATAATATACATTTTATAAATAAGTACAAAATGTTGCATTTTCATGTATGTATGTAAACATTAGGATACCTCAACACAAAAAGTGCTGCCGTTACCTACTAAATATTCAGCTTGGTTTACACGTATTTTATGATTATTTCCAAAATATTTCATCTTTGTTCATGGACATTCGTGAGTTGTATCGTTAAAAATTCGGTTTTGTTTAAAACCCTAAGAATATTTTTTTTTTAAGAAATTCTATATCTAATTTCCAAAATGGCAACATTTCACTTTTTAATGGCAAGACAAAAAAGTGTTCATTATATCCTATCATCTTCCGCAACATGCTAAAATTAAATAGTTTTTGAGGCGCTATTATTAATGATCATTTCTTTGCTGAAAAGTAGCATAACGAAAATATTTCCCATACAAATTCCAATTTTTAGAGGATTTTTTGAAAACGATTCAGCTTACAAACGGTTATCACCAAAGCGAAATTCTTTTGGGAATCATAATAAAATAAATCAATGTTCATTTTAAGCTGGTAATCGATGTGAGGCACCCCAATGTATATGCGGGAATAACAACAAGGGTACCATCAACCGTATGCAATGAGAAAAATTACATATAATGGCATTTGCATTTCACTTTAAGTTGTTACTTGTTGCATCATTGGAGATTTATTAAACGCCAACAAAAGTTTGAAAATGCTATTGATGCGACGTCTGGAGTGGTTTTTGATTTCTTCTGCTACATTACTATTACCACAACTACATGCATTAGCATCGCAAATTCTAATGCGGCACTGTATTTCTTTCACTGATGCATCACTATCACCATTAATATTAAAGGAAATTGGGAAATTTGAACTTTGGAAGAGAAAGGGATTTTTAAACAATTTATGTATAATTTATGAATATTCAATGACAAGGTGAATCATATAATTAATATTAATCAAGCATATCGAATTTTACATAAATTAAAAAAAAATAGTAATAATAATCTACATATCGATACCTTTATATATTTTTTTTCAAAATCAATTTTTTCCCTGACCCCTTAAAATATACGAGAAAATAAGGGATTTATTAGCAAAAAAAAATATTACACTTTTCATACAAAATGTTGCTCCTAGAGTTGCACAAAAAATTGCCAAAAAAAAGGAAACAAATTATTTACATATACCGAAAATTTCGATGAGTAATAAATTTGCCCAGTTTCCCCTACACATATATAGGAGCTCGTACCTATAACATACAGCAGAATATTTTACGCTTTTTGCCCGTGGCGGCTGGCGGGAAAAATATTGCAGTTATATATATTTTGCACTCATGAGTGCAATTTGTTTCCATAAAAGTTTATTTCTCTCATTCCTCTTTGGTTCTTGTTTTTTTTTTCTTTTGGTCTTGTGAATCTTTCAAAATAGAATGCAAAAATATATGATCGCTCACTATGTTGCTAAGCATCTATTTAACTGTCTCTTTCTAAAATATGTAATATGTATGGGGATGTATTTCTTGCGGTTTTTTGATTTTTTTTTCAATCATCATGTGAGAGTGAAATGTTGCTTGGGGCGATGCGTACACGATTGCATAATTTATATGAGCCCAGGCGGAAAAGTAATGCTTGTGTAATGTGTTATATCATATACACTTTTCAACCATGGGAGCTCTGCCCTTTCATGTCAAACGACCTCTACCCTTTTAGGAAGATGAAGGCACGTCTTACAACAATTAGACATGAATTAATGAAAACACTTGGTATTAATATGTACCCGATTATGGGCATTATTAAATATATTATGATTTTTTTTGTTAGCGCTATTTGCATATTTTCACACTAGGAATATCTTATATTATTTATTTGTTACCCCCTATGCTATTTTTATATCAGACAAGAAATTTTACCATTCTTATTGTTGATACTGGTGCTGTTGCAATTGCTACATACTCTTGCATACATAAATCCTCTAATTGTACTTGTGCGATATTCTAATATATTTACAAATTTCTGTACAAATTTCACAAATGCAACATGTTAGGCATCATCGAACTCCCTTTACTTGAGCAAATTTATTAGTCGCCTTATGCTGTGAGCATATTATTTGGCCATAAATAACTTTGTTTTATGCTACAGCAAATACAATCAATTGCGGAGATACATATATACGAATTTGCACAACATGTTGCATGCAATGAGCAACCAGAAGAAGAAGAAGTGAGAGTTCATCATATACATATGTACGTGTGTATATATGAATAAATCCAAATTGCAATCATTATTTACTTTGGGTCATAGATAAAGTGTTATACCTACAAATTTTGGGTGAAACGACAGTAGCAGCTGCTGAATTTCATAGTAAATATACGTAGTGGCTGCAGTTAGAGTACAGGAGTCAAGAGAGCAATACAAAATTGTAGCTTAATTATTTTACATTAATAAAATGGCATTCACTACATTTCAACAAATTTATTGTAGTGGTATATAAGGTGGTTAAGGTGGTCCAGAATAAAATTTTTTCCCAAGATTGGGCTTGAGGCAACTTCCAAAATTTTTCCTTTTGCCGAAAGAGTTGGTGACACCAAACTTTACGATTTTAAGTACGAATTTAAAAATAGTATTTTGCATATACACTTCTTAACCAAACAATTGGTTAAGCAACCTAAGAGTATTTCAAATTTAAATTAGTTGAAAAAATATTACATGCGTCAGTCGTCATGGCAACAGTAAAAAATCACCAATTTATAAATTTCAAACGATTCAGTAGCGCGCAGACGTGTCATTGAGCACCCTGTATTGTTTATAGTAGAAAATTGAGAATTGGTATTAATATTACAAATACTAAAAGGTAAAATTTTAAGGATGCCCCGTTTTCTACGATGGAATATTTTTCATTCATACAAAAATTGGACCACCTTAACGTACATATGAATATATGAATATACCAACAAAACCGGTATTAATAATACCTTCCAGCTAGTACTAAGGAGTACAACGACAGAGAAGACAAATAACCGGTGGACACGATCTTTCACGGACAGTGTTCAGAGTAAATCAATATGTTTTGAGGGTCTTTACAAAAGTTCTTCTTACTGCGTTCTCGGCACACATGCTAGAAGAATAGGATTGGGACACCTAAAGAATGCCTTCTGCATATGCTGCAAAGATGAAGAAAAAGTGAAGATAATCCTACATATGATGTATACATGCCCGGCGTTCTGTCGCAAGTGCAAGTCACATTTAGGTTAGGTTAGGTTATGTGGCTGCCATCTCTCAGAAAAGCTCATTGTGATACCACCGGGCTTCTCTTCCAATACTGTTGTACGTGTTAAATTTGGACAGCATTAGAAGTAGGTCCTACTTATATTAGCCAGTTCCGAACGACAGAACCCTTGTGACATCACTTTAACTTAGTTTTGTCACAGAGCTCTTTTAAGAAGCATTCTTGGAAAATTGTTACTGACGGAAAATTGTCAATTCTTGCCGGCAGGTGGATACCGTTCGGAAGAAAAATCTTTTCGTTAATAAATTTTGTTATGCTTCAGCCGGGTATTGAACCCACATTTACAATTTTATAATTCAGATAACCTCACAAGCCTCACCTCTATGATGAATATGAGGAATCTCATACGTTACATCCAGAAATCCAATTCGTTCGAGTTAGTAACTTAGGAATCGATACCTTATCGTCCCGCAATGCACCTATGTTGGCCTAAGTATGTCCCTCCAGGCAGCCAACTTAACCTATCTACCTACCATTTCTCGTAGTTATTTTTAAAATGGTATCGTAAAAAATCGATCGAAAAATTGATCGAAGAAAATCGATTGCGTTTACTGATTTTTGGTGTCAAATTTACAAGGTCAAAATGTATTTAGACCTTATTTAGACCTTAATTTTGTGGTTTTTATAAGGAATTTTTAATTTAATGTGGAATTCTAGAATTATTAAGACCTTAATTATGGAGCCTTTTGGAGATTGGTACAAGGAAAATTTTATTGTTGTATTTAATTGAAGATGAAGATTCATGTTTTGTAACTGAGAAAAATCTATGTTTACCTTAGTGATGGAAGATGAACTTACGTTTTGTAGTTTTGTTTCTGTTGTTCTGTATTAGTAATACATATACTTCTATATAATATTAATATTGTAAGTGGGTGATCATAACACTGGTTATCTCTTTCTAGCATTTACATGTATAATTGTCTCGTTAGCTAATTTAATATATATTCGTAAGTAAGCAAAGGTTAAAGTAGACAATTTTTTCGCCTTTTTCATCTTCTTTTTTCATAGGTAAGAGTAAAATCTTAAATATAACTAATAATTAGATAATAAAAGAGTCAATTTTTTTTAGAAATAAAGAAGAATCATAATTTCTTGTTAGAACTTGATATTTGTAAGAAATTATAAATTTCTATATCGAACGCGGTGAGCGAATTTTTTTGCAGATAACCGTATATACGTTATGCACGTATAAAATCTGTCTTAACTGGATTCTCAATATAAAACGTTAGAAAGAGCACAATCTAATATAATCACGAAATATTCGAATTGTCCCTATATTAGGATCGCATCTCGTCAGGCAGCTATAATGAATAATATATCGAGATGTCTGAGTCAGAGATCTTTAATTATGTACGAAATTAATACTACGATCCAAGGGTATTGTAAATATGGAGTTGTGCCGGCAAAAGAACTAACTGCTGAAATTGCGAATGATATCGATATTGATTGTAAGCTTGAAATAAATACGAATGGAATACTGAAATATGCCAAAGTGCTTCATATTACGAAAGAAGATGGAGTCGTTGATAATAATGGCAATATAATCGAAAATGGTATACCCGCATCAGACAATCAATCATATTTTCTGGTACAATTGTATCTCAGCAAAAGATCGACTATGCATAAAATAGTTGAACGTAAACATTTGAAATGGGAATATCCACTTGGAAATCCATTCGAAAGCGCGGCACAAGTTTTTGTTCAACATAATGACGTATATCTATTGGGAACCATACTATATGTACATACTGAGCACAAGACAGCGTTGACCCAGTTGTATGCACTGAAAGCATTGACAATGCCTAAGGTAAAATATACGAACAAATTATGAATATGAAATATGTATATTTAGATAATTGGCATGAAATGTTTATAAACATAAAATGTTTCTAGGAACGTGCTATTCGTAATCACAGGATAATCCTTGGCAATCCCTGGATGTTTGTTGCAGGTAAACTTAGCGCAAACGCTTTGCTTTATACGATAATCCGGAAAAGGAATATGCATAAAGAAAAACACAATAGAAGAGGAAAAATGTACGTTAGTGTTGATGGTGTAAAAATGTATCACTATTCTATAGTTGCAAAATGTAATAGCTATTGGCAACCAATGTCGTCAATGAATAAATTTAAAGCTGTGAATAGAATTAGAAAGTTTCCATTGGGTAAAGATTTACCAGCCAATTTAAATGTGATATGATAAATTCATGGTTAATCACAGGGATAATGGTTAACTCTTTGTCAAATATATTTTCAATTTAATTTTTTTTTTTTAATACTTGACCCAATGTGCTATTGTAATGCATGTTAGTATTTCATATATGTCTTTTAAAATTTTGCTGTTCGTTTATTTTCAAACAAATACATATGTATACATATGTATATTACATAATAATTGTATGTGTGTATAAGTAAATAGAACTTTAATTATTATTTACAAAGAAGCCCTATCAAAATGTCTTATCAACAAATGAAAAATGTTAAAAATGTTGTTGAACTAATGAACCTAACGTTTAATCATTAATTCGTTTATAATAATAAAATGGGAAAAAAATACATTTAAAAAGTCTCAATAAGAATGGTTTTCTAAAATATCTACAAACTTATGTATTTTTCTTAAAAATTTTATTATCAGCAAAAAAAAAAAACAAAAAAAAACAAAGAAAATAAAAAATGAAAGAGAAACCAGGAACAATGGAAAAAATTATTTTTTTTCTTTTGTAACTCATTAATTATGTTTGACATGTCCGTTTTATATGCTATTGGTATTGAAATATGTAGCTCTACACATGCATATTCAAAAATTCAAAAATCAGGCACAAATACAGTTGAGTTAAAAATTATAGTAGTGAATATAGTTCTACCTGACATCCAAGATGCAACAAAATCAACAATTAATTAACTATTCAAGTGACCTAGAGGAGTTTTGTAGGCTGACAACGTATTTTCTTTTTACACCCAAAATTTGTTGCTTTGCTATTGAATGAAGTTTTTGGGTCACTTGCGATATTTAACGAAGATTAAATTTTCATTAATGATTGAATGAATATATTTCGAATTTTTGTGAAGAACCATCAACAACAATTTGTTGCAAGTATGCATTCAAAATGACCATAATTCAATAGTTCAATAGTTAATGTTAATGGGAAAATTGTATCAGTTTGTGTAAACATAATTAGAAATGTAATTTTCATAAAAATAATAAAAAATAGAAAAACCCAATTTTTTTTATTCTGTGGAAGAATCCATTTATTTATGAATTATATATTTTACTTTGATAATTGGAAAAAAACAAGTTCCAAATCATTCAAAAATATTATTCTACAAATATTATAAATTATTATAGATGTATGAAGTATGTAGTATAAGAGCAGTATAAAATTGAAGAATAGAGCACCCAAAAACGTCATCGTAAAAATAGAATATTTAGTGAAGTTTATTTACTTCATTAAAGGAAATTTTTCCTTTTTATTCCATTAGAAAACAATAAAATAAAAAATCTCGATAGAATCATTGGAAAATATTCGAAGTTATGTCATTCCTTCGCGAAAGCAAATAGTAACCAGTATATAGAAAACAAATATTGGTTGTACAGGGTATTTCAATAAAAGGTGTCATTTAAAATTTTTAATTATTTTTTCAATTGTCAACATACAACTGTCATTCGTTAACATTTGACAAAAAAGAACTAGAAATTTTCAGATATGGATCGAAACACGCTTACACAACGCATAGTGAAAATTCACTACAAAAACAGATGTAATGAAATTAATCGATAAATTCGAACGTCTCTGACAATTTAGTGATGTAAGGACTTTAACTCGTGCTCGTGCGACTAGGTCAACTGAAAATATCGCAGCTGTAGCTGAGGGCAGGTTTGTTTATTTCGAGACGATCACAAGAATTGGGCCTATTCGAAGACATTTTGCACCATATTTTGCAAAAAGAATTTGACCAACATGCTTATAGGGTGCAGTTCACAGTTCAATTGAAAACTTTAGAGCATGGAAAATGCCGTACATTCGCCCATTATGTACTAGAAATACATGAAGAAGATTATGATTTCTCAAACAAAATTATTGTTCATTCAACTGTGTGGGTACGAGAATAAGTAAAACTGGCACAGCTGGCGTTGAAAAAACCCAAGAGAAATGGTCGAACCACCTATTCATCCACTACCAATGACAGTTTAGTCAGGTTTTTGGAGTAACGGCGTCATTTTTTTGAAAATGATGCTGGTGCGACCATTTCAGTGAATGGATTTCGTAACCGAACCATGTTGAGTAACTTTTTTTGGTCTAAAATTTATGCTGTGGACGTGGACTATGTTTATTCCCATCAGGACGGAGCCACATGTCATATATCTAGTGAAACAGAAGCTCTATTACGTGCAAAATTTCCTGGACGTGTGATTTCTCAAAATGGAAACTTTGCGTGACCGCCATTAACACCGTTAACACCATTAGAATTTTTTCTTTGAGCCTACGTTAAAGATAAAGTCTACGTCAATGCTCCTGCAAATTTTGAAGCACTCACAGACAATATTAGAGCTGTTATTCGCGAGATACAGCTGCAACTATGCGAATATGTGATGAAAATTTTCATCATAAGAATGACAATATGCAAGAAGGACATTTGTGCAGATATCGTGCTCCATTACCATCCTCAGAGTTTGTACTGTGCTTTTTTCATAAAATTATTGCATTTTTTTTTTAAATTAAAATGACAAATCATTGAAAGACACTGTATATCTAATTAATTCCCCACAGTCAATCAATGAGTACAAGTAGCATGTTCTATAGGTACTCTTAAAGCCCATTTTCTTTATTTTTGCTCAATACAATTAATCAGTTGCTATGTGCCCATAAAATTAGCCGGATTACATCTGCACAAAAATAATTTTTTTAATCATTTTATTTTTCATTTTAAGAATGAGATCGCTCATTTTCTGTAATAATGACATAGCTAAAATATCAAATTATTGGGAAAACTCTGATTATTTTAACATGACATATGACGTTATATGACGTTATATGACGTTATACACTTACACATGGTTAATATGTATATTCACAATTTAAGTGATCCATACCATGAACGTCTATACTTTCATATTTTGTGGTACCATTGATCGAACTTCATTTTGACTTGTGTCATTATTGCAAACAAGAATATTTTTCATCGTCGTACTAAGGTAATGCAGTCAAAATTCATTATTCATCTTATTCATTTGTTGTTGTTGTTGTTGTTTTCTTGTTTTGTTAGAACAATAACTACACATATTTTCATGCAACATTGAAAATTTAAGATATTGGCTTTGACTCTTGATAACATATTTTCGAAAAATACGCGCTTTGTATTATGTCGTTATCGTATTGCAGGGAATAACACAACTTATAAAAATCTTCAAGTCACATATCATGTTTTAATGCATCCAAACAATAAAACATTTTTTTTTGTTTCGTTGTTTTGGTTTAAGGTGATCTCTCCTTTAAAACACATTAACATATGCATATGCACATACACATAACTATTGGCTACAAAAATAACAATAATCAATTTAACGAAATTTAAGTATGTTCATGATGAATTGGTTTATTCGATTGTACTGATGTTGAACATAATCGGTGATTGATATTCTTTGGGTATGAGAACGTGTATTTGGATATGTGTGTATGACTGTGTGTTTGTGTGTGGAACTTTCTTTGAAATTATGTATTTATATTTTACTCTGTTAAATTATTGATAATGTTCATATAAATTCACAATGTCTCAGATTTTCTTCTAAGCTAAGTTATAGGTGTCAAGAATTATGAAAATTGTATAAAGTTGTCTTTGCTGGACTTATTAGATATTATTCTATATGCTGTGAAAGGATCAAATTCATATATTCATATATTAAATAATTTTAATCGATGAATGGTATACAAATACAAATTATGTAAAATTAAATAATTTTCTTTTCAATCATATTTCTTTACCAAATTTATTCTTCTTTTATTACTCCTTGAAATTGTGCATTAAAAATAACTAAAAAATGAAAAAAGTTTAAACAACACAACAATTTGAATATTCATTTTTCTTAATTAAAGGTAAAATTAAATTAACGTGAAACCATGTACAGGTATGCATTGCATGTTGCAAGTTTCTAGACGGTCGTTCTTTATACTATATACATACTACCTATGTACATATATAATAATATATACATACACATACATATTTAAGAGCTACACACCATCCATGACATAAGCTCATCCTAATTAAAAAAGACATCTCGTTGTTGTTACCCACAGGTGGTCCATATATTTAGTATCCAATTACTACATTGTTCTGCATGAGATCACGCAATCATGTTTAACAATTTCATTTAGAGTTGGACTTTTTTAAATTGTACATACTAAATGCTCGTATGCGTGCATGTTCAAAGAACAGGTTTTAATTAAATTCTGTAAGTATACATTTTAATAATACTTTAACAAGAAAAGTATAATATTGTACAAAAACAAATCATTTATTTAATATTTCAATTTTACTTCTCTTAAATACGTGATCTTACGAAAAGAAAAATCAAAATAGTTGAGTTGAAAAATTGTAATTGATTTTTTTTTACTTAATTTTGCATAAGAAATCTATCAAAATAGTAGACTTGGGGTTTTCTACTAGTGCGGCATTGTGTGGTTTCAAATTTAATCGAAACTAAATTTGTGAGTACTTGCTTTAAACGTGTATGTGTGAATACAAATTATTCTAAAGGTTTAAACCCCTAGTTGAAAGAACTAAAATTGCTAAAAGAAGATTCTAGGATTTGGCGTAGTGTGCTTAAGTCTTTGACACAATACGCACGACAATACTTGATATGCGATGCTAAGAGACATAATCCATGGTATTTAGGGCAAATAGTGAGTTGTTCGGATAGAGAACACCGAGGCTCCAAATATCGGTCTCGCACCCAGTTCAAATTTCGTCCAGATTGTACAGTGTGGATATTCTTGTTATATCACTTATGATCCATTTTTGATACATTTGATGTTATTAAATCATATTGCGGTTTAAAAAACCATTTCATTGTAATTATATAAGTAGATGGATAATAATTAAATCTACAACAACGACACAAACTAAAAGTAATAATAATAATTACACAAATTTATAACTTGTTTTAACACTTGAAAGTGTTTTACATAACATGCAACACCATTCATATAAATATCAACATTTTTCTTTGAAAGTGGTATAAGTCCTTTTTACATAATACCTTATACAGATATTTTAGGGTTTGCATTTTGAATGGTTTGAATTCATAATGGAATCATTTTTAAAGAATTAGTCTCAAAAAGGAATACTATTGATAACCGCAAATGGACTTAAAACACTTTGAAAGTGTTTTAAGTCCATGTCCAAGTCAGCAAAATATTAAAATCATACATTCATAAAATATGGCTGCCATAGCTCAATGAACTTCGTGTGTGGGCCTTCTGAAAGGTAGGTTATGGGTTCAATCCTCGGCTAAAACACAACTTTAGCGGATTGAATTCATTGCTATCATTAACCAACTTTTATGCTAATTTTGGACTTAAAACACTTTCAAAGAAAACGGCTCACATATGCATATGAGTATCCATATGGATCTGCTTGTGTGGGTATATGTATATTTATGATGATTTAATTAAACGTTCAACCCATTTGCAATTGTCTTTGTATATTACATATAACATTCACTTTTTTATGCAATCCACCCAAAAACAAAAAAACACCATAAAAAAGATCAGAGAAGTATCAACATGAGCATAAAAATTTTGCATAAAAAACGAAATTATTTATGTCACATACATGCATATTCAATATGTAGGATGATGCTAACTCATTCACTCATAGTATAACAAAAAGCGTAGGATGTACAAATTTTATCGCATGGTATAATAAATATAGAGAAAAAGAAACCGCAGTGCGAGAAAATGATTCAAGAAAATGTTAAAACAATGAATGGTACGATGCCTACTAATAAGCACACCTTACAAATGTTTATGTACCTACATATGTTACATATTTATGGATCATATAATAATATAAAACACATCAGCTTGTCAGTGACTACAATCAGTTGTGGATTATCTCTCAACATTTCAGCTTGTCAACAGCAAATATTGCCAATTGTTTGGTTGTGTGTGTGTGTGAATAAAAAGTTGCTTTCTTGCCACCAGTGATTGCGTAAAATGTTGTAAAATAGTCCTCTGAAAATTATGTGAATATGATCAAAAATTAAATCATACATTTTGCGTGTTATATATGCATAACAAGTGTTATCAAGTCTATAACTTTTTGTCATAACAGCAATATGTTACCTGTGGACATATGGACAATATAACCTCACCCCTTAAGTGTACTGTATGTTTTCACATTAGAGTTCAAACAAAATTCCCCATGTAAGTGACTTAATCGCGCTTAGCTACTCTAATTGCTGACTAATTAATTATAATTTGACCTATTTTTTTTATTGAGAATATTCAGCATATTTTACCTATATTGTAAGAAATACATAATTTATTTAATATGAGCATAAATATACATAAATAAATGTACATTCAAAAAATAGAGTATAATCATAATTTGCAAACTCCTATTGATTTCTTTTTCTCATCTGCAACAATAATACGAGTACCTTCCTACTGTTGGAGACTTTTTCCATCCAATTATTTGACATTTCTACATAATCTTTATACACAAATCGCCATTACAATTGCTATTGCACTCGTAAATTTGAGTGCATTTCGTTTTTTGAATATCCAATTAAATTTATTTTCACTTTTATTCGTTAGTTGAATTTTTTGTTTGTTTTGTCTTTTGTGTTTCTTCAATTTCTTTACTAATGAACTAATACATTTCCTTCGTTTGTATGATATTTCATTTTAATAGACGGCATATTTGCGTGCAACAACGTACCATAACGATGCCGGTTAAAACAACCGAAGTGTACACACGTCCCACATGGAAACATATCAGTATACCGTGTCAGATGCAAACACATCCGAATCAGATGTGTACGCGTGTTCAACTGGTGCATGAGCAGGCATTCCGCGATGTAATTCGTCACAAAGCAGCCCAACAGGTCACGTATGATTGTTGCAATGGATGGATGAGAGAAACACCACATGCAGATGCGTGCATGAAACGTAAGTACATCTCAAATAACGTTAATTAACACCAATGAATCATATGCCACCATCAGATTATAAATCTAATTATTTAATCTAAGGTTAATCTAGTCGTATATGGTTTTCCCACGGCAGAGCAATTACGTTGTTCGCTCTTTCATTTGTAATTCGCACTCCAATCACGTACCGAATTACTTAGTTCGCCATACAAAATTTTGAGATCGAATTACCTCACTAATAAGTAATTTGAATTATCATGCGAATTAGGAACAAATCTTTGATATCACTAATTTTGATCGGAAATTTATCGAAATTAGGTGTCAATTGATATAAAAAAGCTGTCAAAATAAATAAAAGAAAACAATAAACCAATAAAGCTACAGCAAATATAATATTTTTCAATATGGATACAAAAAAGGAATTTATTAAAAAATTATTATGTCGAGGAGATTATTGAACTAAAGTAAAATAAAAATAAAATAAAAGTCAAATTAATATTGTATATACATCACCAATATAATTCAAAATTGTTTAATTTTTTAATAATAACATTTTGCACCCATTTTCTTGAAAATACAAAACAATAACAGAGATAGAACTGTAGAATCGAATTAAGAATATGCTGTGCGAACGGGCTAATTCACGATAGTACTTGGTCGAGCGAACAAAGTAAATCACAGTGCCTTGGGAAAGCTGTATTATATGAATAAATCTTATTGTCACATTTCACCCGATTAATTTGGGTATTGCTGTACATAAAAGGAACAGAAGACTTACTAGCGCTTAACAGACATGCGGTTAGTATGAAGGATTTATTACTGGAAGGGGTTTATGCAATTAGAACCTGAGTTATGGATCGGAGTCTATAACTCACTTTTTGTGTGAGTGTCCAGCCCTGGATCGACGCAGGATGACTCCTCTAGGTAGTCACTTCTTCCACGACCTCATCGAACTGGCTCACTGTCAGCTGGGCAATATTTTAAATTTCACCCTAAGCTCGGTTTGGTTTAACCCAACCTAACCTATAATCCCCGCTACAAAAAACCTTTGTAATTCGTTGCTCTCGTATAAAGTTTTTGATTTTACGTGTTAATTTTTTCGGAAAAAATTTATTTAGAATTTTACGAATAATTTCAATGTAAAAAATTAGTATTTTATTAAATTAAAGAAACTACCTAAAAAAACTTTTCCCTTTCTAATTACATTTTATCCTTAATTTAGCCAATATTTTAATATAATTGTAAAAAAAAACGTAAAATTGTAAGGTAGGGTGGCTGTCCTGCGACGCACTTAGGCCATTTGAAGGCCCATTGTCATATGGGTGCTGTAGCTCAGTGGTTAGTGTGTTGGCCTTCTAATCTGCAGGTCGTGGGTTCAATCCCCGGCTAAAGCATGACAAATTTAATATCGAAAAAATTTATCTTTCAAACGGTACAGAGTTCTGCCGTTCAGAACGGGCTAACATAATTAGGTCCATTCTAATACTGTCCAAAATTTAACACGCACAACAGTAATGGAAGAGCAGCTCTGCCAAAGAGCCCTTCGGGGCTTTAAGTGCCACATATTTTTTTTTATGAAAAAGATTAGCAAGAGTTTTTTTATTTAAAAGAAAATCCTAGATTTTCATTCATATGATATACCAATTTTGGAATCAAACACCGGCATTTTCATGTATTTACCGTCTTGATTTGATTTTTTACTTTAGTTTCAATTTTATAGAATTTGCCACTAATTAATTTCGTTTTACTCATTTATTTTAATTTACAGCTGCTTGCACAACACGCTGTTTGAATGGTGGCACTTGTTCCTCACCGGATTCTTGCACTTGTCCACCTGGTTTTAGTGGTAACTATTGTGAACATGACATCAACGAATGTAAGGAGGAGAAACCGTGTGATCAAACATGCATCAATACAGTGGGCTCGTTTTATTGCAAATGTCGTGATGGCTTTGTATTACAATCAGATCAACAAAGTTGTAAGAAAATTGGTAAGTTGGTCAATTGGACATTTCAACAATGTTGACGATCAATTCATATATACAATTTATGTACTATGTATTTACAATTTGTATTTTTCATAGATCTACACGATGATGATGCATTCGAAGCACGAGATTTAGAAAATGAAATTGAAACGGGTGTAGATGTTTCGGATCGATTACAAAAAATTGAACGTACTTTAGCTAATGAACGTATACAAACGAATGAATTGCACAAAACTCTTCAGGCCACATACAGTGTAGTGGATACACTGAAAAGCCGTTTAAATACTTTGGTGAGAAAATAAATATATGAAATTCTCTTCTATTCTAACACACAATTTTTGTTTTCTTTTAGGAAAAACAGCAACAAGATTTAAATCGCTTACAAACAAATCTCTATGCAACCGAATCACGTACCAACAAACTTGAGGGTATGGTGAATCTGCTAATGAAATGTCGAAATGGACCAAATGCCTATTGTCCGTAAATGGAGAACGAACGCATATAGGCTTGGGTTACCGGATTTATTTAGTTTACCCATAAAGTGAACACTCTGAGAACAGAACTGCATTTTTTTATAATTTACTTTACTATAATTAGTTACGATTTTTTTTAAGACCTACTACTAGCATTTTAGTACCGTCATGCATATTTAAGTATGCATGTGGTAAGCAAAGAATGCATATGAAATGTCTATGTATTTAGCTTTAATATATCGCTATCGCCGCCATACCTTTTGTGTAATTTATAAATACTATATATGTACGTCGTGTCGTATTTATGTATGTATGTGTCATTCCCCTCACTTCTACCATTAAAATTTATCATTGATTATCATTCATATTATTTTGATGGCTCTACTTGCAATCAGTTTTTGTAAAATAATTTGGAACTTTGTCGCTACCCAGTATTTATCAATTTACATTTGATTTGAAAAGAGAGCAAATTATCATCTATAAACTCATTGGCTCATAGTTGTACTTAAGTAATTAAGTTAAGACCATTTTAAAGTTAAATTGACTTATGTAATTGCCATATTTCCTATACAAAAATCTGTCAAAAAGTCCATTCTAACTTTAAGGTAACCTTAACTTTGAGTATAACTACGAACCAATTAATTTAGATATAGTAAATGCAAATACACAAGTGGTGCAAGAACAATGAAGAGAAAGAAAGCATCAAATAAATTAACTCCTTTTTTAATTGTAGTAATTATTTTTTATCTTACAATATACATATGTAGATGTAATTGAATTGATTTGTACATATTATAAAAACTACCTAGTAGATATTGTTGTTTTATTGAATCACATGCATTTACATTAAGGTGGATCGCATACAAAACCCATACAACCCCATATGGACCTCATGCAAAAATAAAAAGCTTCAAAATTTCGGTTCTAATTTGAAGGATTCTCGAAACTAAAAAAGCGTTTTTCTTAACCCAAACAAAATGACAAATGACAAAATAAAATTTTCAATAAAAGTTAGAATGTACTCTTATTGAATATATTGTTACGTTTTGATATTGTGAACGTTTAATTCTATTTGAATCAACCTTGTTCGATCACTGGATTCTGTCAATAATAAATGCAACACTTATTTTGTACAACTATATTCATCAACAATTTATTGAATCAACGCTATTTACAATCAACTATTTTGATGTACTTGCAACTTTTGCCTCTGACACTCCAGAATCTTCCTTTATCGTAGTCGAGATTCATCTCTTTCTTTCTCGTTGACTTGTTCTGGTTATCGCCTATTTCTTTTTTTTTTGACATTCGTTTCGATGCTGCCAATATTCGTGTCATTCACAATAGTGTCAGTCACAATAGTGATGAGTAACCAACCATCGATACTCGTTACAATATGAACTAATGTTGAAAGCAGTTCCTATAACAGACTGTGATATTTTTACGGGGCTCATATGCTCATTTTTTATATACGCTCCGTGGAAAATCTAATTTGAATAAATTTTCCAATACTTGCTCTATACACCGGAGGTTGAGTCTTCCTTTTCTGGATCGTCCTCCAGTTGGTGCCGAATAGAACGCCGTCTGGGCTGGAGAATGTTTTTCCGTTCGCTCCACATGACCTAGCCAGCACAGCCGCTGGATTTTGATATGCTTTACTATGTCAATATTGTGCCCACCCAAATCATTTCTTTAAGCTAGGTTACTGTGGCAGCGGCTGAGCTGGCTAGGTCATGTGGAGCGAACGGAAAAACATTCTCCAGCCCAAAAGGCCCGCTGTGATAACACCAAGGTTTTATACGCACAATCGTAAGCTAAGACAGTATTAGAAGCGACCTACTTATATTAACCGGTTTCAAAAGGCAGAACCTTTTTTAGCTTCGTCACAGAGCTCTTTAAGAAGCATAATTACAAGACAAATTATTACTGTCACAATAATTGCCAATTGCTTGCCAACAAGTGGGTACTGTCCTAAAGTGATATTCTTTTAGAAGTTCAACACAATAACCACTGAGCTACAGCACCCACATACAGTGAGTACATACAGCTTAAAATTAATCTTAACTTTAACATATTGTTACATTTTTTATTTTGTGAACGTTCTACTTCTACTACGAATCACTGGAATCTGTCAATAATAAATGTAACACCTATTTTGTCCTAAGTATGTACATATGCTTAGTGTTTAGTTCGGCGGCCTTTGATCTGTATGTCGTGAAGCATAAATTTAACATTGAAAAATATTTTTCTATCTAACAGTACCCACCTGTCGCCAGGCAATTGGCATTTCTTCCGGCAGTAACAATTTGCCATGGGAAAACTTCTAAAAGAATGCTGTAAGAAAGCTCAGAAAAAGTTATGTCACAAGGGTTCTGCCGTTCTGAACCAGCTAAAATTGTAATAGCACATAGACAATATTAAACAAATTTACACGGCAGCAATCAGCTGTAAAAAGTAAAGTAGAATAGAAATAAACAAATTAAAAATATTTTAATTGTAATAAACATTGTGAAGACTCCCTGAGGATGACATGAAATATGTCGAAACGCGTAGGAGGAAAATGAAATCGAAACTTTAATTTCTCAATTTAAAAACGACCACGAAAGCCCACTAAGACAAGCACAACATAAGAAGTTCCCTTCTAATACTGTCCAATATTTAACTCGCACTACTGTGCCGAAAAAGAAGCTCGGTCAAAAAGCACTTCGGGCCTTATAAGTCCTACATATTAATTTTTTTTTTTTATTATATGCAGCACCAATTTAATTAATCATTATTTGTATTTAGAATCACTTCTTATTCTATGTTCAGACGAGAAATTGTTCAATTTCAGCTGAATTTGAGTTGAAATTTACAATTTCGAAAATCAATTTCGAAATTCGCATAATTATCTCACTTTCATTGAAATTGCGTTAAAAATCGTAAAACAACCCTGGAAATGACAGCAATTTCCTTCTATTGTGAATAACTTGTAAAAAAAGAAGAAGCAATGTATAAAAATAAATAGAAGCAAATATGACACATATTGAACATGAACATTGCATTAATGTAGTTCAAATATTATCTGCGACAAAGCATAGAATGCGTAAAAGGTATGAAACGCATAGAACGCGCTGATGCGAAGATTCATGATGGACTTTTAATTTAAATTGGTCTTATAGCCATGGCATAATCACGAGATAATTAAAACAGCTGTTGTCTCAAATCAAACTACAACCAACTTTACACATATTTTGTTTGCGTGCCCAGAAGAATGTGTGTAATGAAAGAACAAAGGTAAAATATACGATATAAAAGGATATTATTATTCTTTTCCGAGAATTTGTACTTGCCTAAAATTTAAATCGTGAATTTGTTTTGTGTTTATCAATATTTAACGGAGATAATATAAATTGCGTATATATGCGGGCTCATTTAAAAGCCATCTGAAAAAGAGAAACGAAGTATATGTCATTGATATAGTATGTGGACTTTCGCTTTAATAAAGTAAAAGTTGCGCAGTAATAGAACGAAGAAAAATTGCAAAACTTAAACGTATACGGAAAACGATTTGATTAAGACGATCTCAAAATGGCATCCGGAGATAAAATTCCGCTTAAACAAGCAGAGGTATCAGTGCGACGTTTCAATGACCTTGCTATTCCGCATCATTTGGGTTTATTGAAAAATCACCGCAGCAACATCGAAAAAAGTCTAGCTTTGGGCGATTGGAATAAAATTAGGAAGGAAGAAATCAATGCAGTGCGCGTCATTAAACAAGTAAAGAATTTACTACTTGAAATGGATATATTGCGTGATAAAGTTCGTGACGAAGATGTGGAACGCTTCGATGCTATGATGGAAGTAGGCAAGCAGAAGGCATTCGAAGGAATGAAAGAATATTTAGGTTTGCTATTATAATGCTATAATAAAAATACATAAATAAATTCAAAATATAAAACTTTTAGAATTACAATTGAAATCACCGACGTCAACATTACGTTCTACAAGTGGCGATAGCATGGATGATGATTGTTCAATTGATTCATTCTTACGGCCCGTTGAGATTGGTAGCACCATGGCCCATCGGCAAACAATTCCACAAATCGAAGCAAATTTTGAACAACGAGAGCATCAACTCGCTCAGCGTGAAGCCTGCTTAGAGGAGTTGCAAAATTTACAAAGCGAAATACGAGATCTAAATGGCATGTTTCACAATATGCGCGAATTGGCGCAGGTACAGGCGGAAAGCGTGCAAGCTATTGCAGAAAATGCAGAGGAGGCACTCGAGCAAGTTCAAGCAGGTGAAAGTCACCTACGTCGTGCACTTCACTATAAAAAATCACTATACCCAGCGGTTGGTGCGTTAATAGGCACTTGTGTTGGCGGCCCCATAGGATTGGTAGCTGGACTGAAAGCAGGTGGTTTGGCAGCAGTTGGCTGCGGAATTTTGGGATTTACAGGTGGCTCTGTGCTTAAAAGTAATCCCGATGTTATGCATGGCAATATTGAAGAAGAGTATTCGAATGAGCAAATGGAAATGGAGAAGAAAGATGACTGACATTTAACTGTACGGTCCGGTAACTCGTCAACTTGGTCAGAAAATAGGCGTGGACTAATGCCTTCCGCAAGGGATATGGGCGAACGTTTGGATCCATTGGCAAAAGCAACCACAAATGTTATATGCAGTATGCGTAGTTATTGTTCCATACAGTGAGACTATTATGATTTTATTCTTCTTATTTTTATTAATTTTTATACTTTTGACATATATTTATACACATACATGTTGTGTATTCTTTATGAATATCTCATAGATAAAACTACCAAATTTATTATAAGATATTGGCTTTAGATAATTATTAAATGCTTCAGAAAATGAAATGACTATAAATATTATAAATGTAGATGTAGCACATACGTAGCTGTTTTTTATTCTTTATGCATATACAATTTTCAAATAGTGTGTTTATTCCTATTAGAAGATTATGATTTATAGGTACCTATGTGACGCAGAATGCCTTCTAGGCGACATTCCCATGCATGTATGAAATTAACGTTTTCGCATAATATTTGTAATTAATAACTCTTTGTACTCCTTTTATTTAGTTTGTAATTTTAATCCTCAAGCGTTAATGTTTACAATACAAAATAAACACTAATTAAACCTGTATGCTTTAACTTTATTAAATTACATTGACCGAATTAGTTATAGAATATGAGAGCAAGGTTAAATCAACAGAAGATAATGTGGATCAATAATTGCTATAGATAGGCAATTAAAATAACTTTACATATACAAACATCAATACTTCGCTATACGGCGTGGTAGTTTGTGTGTTTTCATCTATATGACAAAAAGTCGATTTCAATTGATTCTAACTTTAACTATAACTACGGGCCTATAAGTTGAACAGCTCACTCCACAAAGTACCACAATTTAAAAAATAGTGTGGCATGGGTGTATTATAATAACAGCAATATCCCAACAAATAACAATTAAGCTCTTTAGATCTACTTCTACAACCTCAAAACAAATATGTTCCATATTTAGTTTTTGTATATAGAAATACAAAATTTATTTCAATAATTTTCAATATGTTCAACTTGCATCAATTCAACTGAAAAAGTCATCTTACAAACTATGTATACAAAAATCGTTTTTTGATACCTACAATGGAACATTGACTGTAGTCCATCGTTGTCTGAATCGCTTCTTACGTGCATATTCCTTCTTTCGTAAGTGCTTTGCTGTTTTTCTCGACTTAAACCAGGGTGGATGTGTTCCATGCTGATCCTTCAGAGTTTTTGTATCGTAAATGTGTACTTTGCCGGTTTTCTCATTGACAACAGTGACCTTCTTGCCCTTTTCACGTTCCTCCTGATATTCATATTCCAACTCTTGCTCTTCCTTCGACAGTTTTTCCTATAATTATCGTACAAATATTATTAATTTCTATACTATATGATGTAATTTAAGTACTTTTTTCAGTTGTTTTGCAGTTTTAACAGTAGCAACCTCTGCAACATCTTTCATAACTTCCTTGCCATTAGCGTCAATGAGACCTAACGTCTTTTTCAGACGTTCTAGCTCTCTGACCTCATAGCGCGCCTTTTTGATTTTATTCATCTCATCACGGCGTTTTCGCGAACGATTTGTACGTCCCATTTTTGGAAATTAATACAATTAAAACGCAAATAAGAACTGCAAAATAATAATAGACACGTGTGATTGGCCGCAACGCCAATAGAGAAAGGTAAATGTCAACATTTCAAACAAATTCACAATAGATCGATTTTGTAGAGATTCAAAAATTGTTTGGAGAGTTGGTTAATCAACGTAAATGGCCATATCACACCAGCAACATTTGTCCGAGAGCGCACAAAATTTTTGGAATCCTATAAAAAAAGAATGAGTAAGATTGAGGAAATCAATTTATTGTCTAGAGAGGCAGCAGCGTTAATTGAGAATAACGACGCACTTAATCCGTTCAAAATACTACCCTTACAGACACCATTATTGCGCATTAAGTAAACAGCTGATTTGCTTGTTTTATTATTTTGTAAGTTTCATCGACTAAAAGTGGACAAAAGACAACAATTACGATTGGTAGCTGTGTTATTAGTATAACTATTTGTTACTGTTGAAACTGCTGCAAAATATTAGATTAATGAGTGCAATATCAAACAGCTCGACAGACACATTTTGATATTACTTTTTTCACTCGTAAAGGAATTATTGCAGTTGTTTTTCGTTTTGTGCATTTCAAAATTCAGCGACTACGTTGGATAGGTCATGTGAATGTAAAAACATGATTCAGTCCAGAAAACGTTCTATTTGGCATCTGCTGGAATACGAATGACAGACATTGCTGGCGAAGCATGGTTAATTCGGCCTAAATCGATTTGGCTTGCGGTGGCTACATATGATAAGAAGAAGTATAAGGTTTCTTTAAAGCGGGTTTTAGGGGGGTAATATTAAAAACACGGTCCTTTCATATTAATTCGTCATTTTACTCTGCTTCGGCGAGTAGAATGACAAATATACCTATTTTCTTCAAGTACATTCCTTGGGGTAATTAGGGTATTGCACTTTCAATGCAATTTGCTGTCAATGTTTTTCTGATTTTACACTCTTGTCGATGTTTTAATTCACGCTATAATTAGTTATAAACAATTGCACTATTCCAGCAAACCTATTTGCGACTGAAGTGGTAAACATATTGACTGTGATTGCATGGGCTTCTTATGCAGGCGCACGAACTCACTCCAGGGGGTCAATTCTCGTTCTGTGATAAAGTGAAGTGAAAAAAAAGTTTTCATTTTCGTTTTCACAACTACTTTTCACAAACACTTATTTTGTGATTCTGGTTCGTGGTGTGAAAAGCGTGTTCCATTACCAATGTAATCGTGAAACTATTGCAACTGTGCTATTTAATATCAGAAACAAATGAAATGAAGTAGAGAAATAAGTAGTTATAAACAATTTCACTATTCCAGCAAACCTATTTGCGACTGAAGTGGTAAACCTATTGACTGTGATTGCATGGGCTTCTTATGCAGGCGCACGAACTCACTCCAGGGGGTCAATACTCGTTCTGTGATAAAATGAAGTGAAAAAAAAGTTTTCATTTTCGTTTTCACAACTACTTTTCACTCTGTCTTTTCACAAACACTTATTTTGTGATTCTGGTTCGTGGTGTGAAAAGCGTGTTGGAGGAAAGTGCACTAGCGAGCATCAGAAGGAGTATTTAGTAAATTATTTGGAAGAGAATCTTGATATTGCGCACGATAAGTAAGAAGTTTTATTAGGTTAGTCAAACTTATATTAATTACACATTTACAGATTTTTGACTGCAGACGGTGCCAAATTTCGTGAAGAAAAATGGAAAGATATAGCGGCGAACCTTAATGCTCTTGGGGGGACCCAAAAAGATGGTGTGAGATTTAGGATGTATTGGAGTGACATAAGGTACTTCATATTAATTTTTTGCCGATTAAGATTTTTAAAGAAATATTTCGTTTCTATATCCAAAATTTGGTATAAATGTCATTAATTCGTCAATTAACTCCAAGCACAACACTTTAGGGAACCTATATAATTCCTTGAAACGTTCGTTGGTTGTCACCTCAAAGGGATTTTGGTCATCGCGAAGTCTGCGTCGATTGTAAATAGAGTTTATTAAATAAATTGTTGCTGTATATAGTTGTATAAAATAAGTGTTGCAGTGATTATTAACAGAATCCAGTGATCGAACAAGATAATTCAAATAGAATTAAACGCTCACAGAATAAAAACGTAACAATTGGTGTCAGAAGTGGGATTCTGTAAGGATGGTGAAAATTGACCAACTGAAAGTGGACCAGCTTAAAAAGCTGTTGGTAGAGATGAATCTATCGTCATCAGGTGCAAAGGCGGAACTGCTGGTGAGGCTGAGGCAAGCCATGGAGGCTAAGGGTATTAATGTAGAAGAACATGAGTTCTTTGAGGAAGCCGAGATACATGCAGTCGTACACGCTGAGGAAGAAAGCAAGATAGATTCGAGTGGTCAACTAATGGAACTCATGAAATCCATGTTGCAACAACAGCAGCAGCAACTGCAAGGAATTAATGCGAAGTTACAAGAAAATGTGTCTCGCATTGACTCCAAGTTTCAAGAACATTCGGCTGAATTGCGTATGGAAATTCAAGAAGGTTCGGCTCGACAAGAACACGTCATCGAAAATCTACAAAAAGGAATTGAGATTAGATTTCAGGAAATTTCCGGAACGATTCATGAAAAAGTCATGGATCTGAAGGAACATGTAGATGACTTGGAAAATAAGTTCGAGAAATTACAGCACGAACTCAATCAACTAAAAATAAATGGACCAGCCACATCAGTGATTAGAGATTCAAGTACAATCAAACTAAAGCCACCAACGTTTGACGGAAGCACGCCATTCAATATCTTTAAGCTTCAATTCGAGACAACAGCTTCAAAGAATCAATGGGATGATAGCGACAAGACTGCTGCTTTAATAGTCGCATTAAAAGGTAATGCTTCCGAAGTGTTACAGATGATTCCAGAGAAAGATCGTGGTAGCTACCAATCACTGATGGACACACTCCAGCGAAAATATGGAAATGAATACAAGAGTCAATTACATCGAGTGGAATTGAGATCGCGAGTGCAACGGAGTAATGAGAGCCTTCAGGAATTCGCTTCCGATATTGAGCGCTTATGTCATCTAGCGTTCTCCGGTAATTCGGAAGAGTTCGTCGAAAAAATCAAAATAGAGGCTTTCATAGATGGCATACGTGATGAAGAGACAAAGCGTGCCCTAGTCATGTCACCAAGGAATACTTATGCCGAAACAGTCAATAGTGCCTTGACGTTTGAAGCCGCCAGTTTGATGTGTCGACCAATGCCCCGGGTACGCCAACTAGAAACAGAAACAGCAGATCTGGTTGAAGCAGTGTGTCAGGCATTCAAATCTGTAGTGCAGCCTGAAGGAAAAACAACAGGTCGACACGAAAACAAATTTACTGGTAAGTGCTTTGTTTGCGACAAACCAGGATACATGGCGCGTGACTGCCGTTTACGACGAAAGCGATCAAGATCCAATTCTCCAGGAAGACAAAAGAAGGAGAATAAGCTGGATAGCGATCGCTCCACCAACACAAATCCATCGTTAAACTAAGTTGAGTCAGTTCAGCGGGGCGTGAACTGACTCCAACAGTGGGATACCCCATCATTCACATTTCACAACTACAGCGTGAGCCAAGCAGCTTGACTATTGATGGAAAATTGGACAATATGGAATTCATGTTAACCCTGGATACTGGTGCATCACATTCTATAATCAAGAGCGATTTGGTAAAGAGGTTTGGGCCTTTAATAGGAATAAAATTGCGTACATCAACGGGTGAGGATGCACAAATTCTGGGCAAGACAAAGAAACGAGTATCTAATGGAAATTGCACGTGGGAACATGAATTCATTGTGGTCGACATCATCGATGACGTAATAATTGGTGTTGATTTTATGATTGACAACGGATTTACGTTAGATTTAAATCAACGGATACTACGTTATGCAAATGTCGAATTACCATTGAACATCGGTTACAAGCGGAGTGGAAACATCAAACGAGTACTGGCATGTCAACGCCAAGAGGTTCCAGCAAAATCAAAAGCGGTGATTTAGGCACAGATAAATGTGGATGATGGGACAGGCAAGTTGTGGTTAGTGGAAGCAGATAAAGAAATACAAAATAAAATCATCATACTTGGTAGGACGTTAGTAGAACCTAAAGAAAATGGAATAGTACCGGTGCGAATATTAAATCCAACTAATACATCTACAGTTGTGAAGAAAGGAATGGTTATTGGTTATTGCCAGGAAGTTACTGCCGTAGTAGACTGCGAAAAGGGTTCGTCGATAAAAAGTGGAAGATCAGGAACTGATAGAGCAGAATTAAAAGCGCAGATGGAAGAATGGGCAGGTGTGCTTACCAACCAGCAAAAAGAAAAGGCTTTACAACTATTGGAGAAGTATAGTTCACTCTTTTCTTCAAATGGAAAAACTGGAGGACGAATAACCATCGTGAAGCACCACATTGACACCGCTGATTTTAGACCAATTCGTTAAACACCACGACGAGTTCCATTGGCCAAAAGAGACGAAGCCATTAAGCTGATTACCGATATGCAGAAACAAGGTGTTATTGAACCATCAGCGAGTCCATGGAGTTCACCAGTTGTGCTGGTAAAGAAGAAGGATGGAAGTACTCGATTCTGTGTTGATTACAGAAAGCTGAATGATATTACGAAAAAAAGGCAGCTATCCACTGCCAAGAATCGATGACACTCTGGACACACTATCTGGTGCGAAGTGGTTCTCAACTCTTGATTTGCAAAGTGGCTACTGGCAAGTGGAACTTGGTAAGGAGGACAAAGAGAAAACAGCTTTCAGTATTGGCGATGGTCTATGGCAATTTACAGTCATGCCATTTGGTTTATGCAATGCGCCAGCTACTTTCGAACGTTTGAGGAGCGTGTACTCAGAGGACTACACTGGAAAACGTGCTTGGTGTACCTCGATGACCTTATTGTGATGGGAAAAGATTTTAACGACCACCTGGAAAAGTTGAAAGAAGTATATGAGCGTATACAATCAGCAGGGCTTAAACTGAATATGAAAAAGTGTTCACTCTTCAGGCAAGAAGTTAAATATCTTGGTCATAAAGTAACAACAGAAGGGGTACATACCGACGAGGAGAAAGTAGTGCAGTTCAAGAATGGCCTATTCCGTCGAATCTTCACGAACTAAGAAGTTTCCTAGGCTTATGCACCTACTATAGACGATTTGTTCCTGGATTTGCAAACATCGCCAGCAGTCTGCATGAGTTAACAAGAAAGAACAAACCATTTGTATGGGGCGAAGACCAACAGAAAGCATTCGAACAACTGAAAGAAAGACTCTGTTCAGCACCAGTATTAGCGTATCCAGTACCTGGACAAAAGTTTGTGTTGGACACAGATGCAAGTGGCTATGGAATAGGTGGTGTGCTCTCTCAGATCATAGATGGGCAAGAAAAAGTAATAGCATACTACAGTAAAATTCTGTCGAAGCCAGAAAGAAACTACTGTGTCACTCAAAGAGAGTGGCTCGCAATACTGGAATGTGTAAAGTATTTCCATAAATACTTGTACGGTCAGTCATTTCATCTACGAACTCACCAGGCAGCGCTAAGGTGGTTATTGCAATTTAAAAACCCAGAAGGACAATTGGCGCGCTGGATTGAAAGGCTGCAGAGTTATGATTTTACCATCGAACATCGTAAAGGAGGACATCACGGCAACTCGGATGCTCTATCTCGTCGTCCTTGCAAAATGGAATGTAAACATTGTTCTCGAGTGGAAAACAAGGAGCACATTGTCGACATACGACTTACGAATATATTGCCGGAGGAGTCATGGACCACCGAACGAGTGCAAGAAGATCAGCGGAACGACCCAGATCTCGTAAAGATTATAGAATACAAGGAGCAGGGCATACGTCCAGATTGGCAAGAAATGACTAATGAGAGTCCAATAGCAAAGGCATACTGGGCGCAGTGGCAAAGCCTGCACTTACGAGACGGATGTTTATTCCGAACATGGGAAAGTGAAGATGGAAAAATTACTTATGATATTCTAGTGGTACCCAAGGCAAGAATAAATGAAGTGATAGCTGAGTATCACAATGCCTCCAGTGGAGGGCATTTGGGAATCACCAAAACCGTCGAGAAAATAAAGAAACGATTTTATTGGGTTGGATGTCATGACCATGTCGCTGATTGGATTCGGAAGTGTAAGCAATGTGCAATGGCCAAAGGTCCCACTAAGAAAAGTCGAGGTAATACGCCAATACACCGTGGGTGCTCCATTTGAGCGAATTGCTATGGACATAGCTGGGCCATTTCCAATAAGCAACGCAGGAAACAAGTATATTCTGGTGGTTATAGATTACTTCAGTAAATGGCCTGAAGTATACCCCATTCCAAATCAAGAAGCTAGTACAGTTGCGGATGTGTTCGTGAACCAATGGATTACTCGTTTTGGTGTACCGATGGAGTTACACTCAGACCAAGGTCGAAATTTCGAATCAGTTGTATTCCAAGAGATATGCCGTATGCTGGGTATATACAAAACTCGTACAACACCTTTGCATCCACAATCTGATGGCATGGTAGAACAATTTAACCGTACCTTGGAGGAATATTTGAGAAAAATCGTAGATAAATACCAAAGAGACTGGGATGTATATATACCAATGTTCCTCATGGCATATCGATCCGCACAACATGATACGACGGCTACTACACCGGCAATGGCAATTTTTGGAAACGAGTTAAGACTGCCAGCTGATTTAAAATTTGGAGTTGTAACACCAACGAGATCAACCGAAAGTAATTATACTAGCGAAAAGCGGGAACAGTTGGATGAAGTACATCAGTTCATCAGAGAGCGGTCGCAGATGATAAGCGATAAGATGAAGGCCAGGTATGACTTGAAAGCAAATTCAAAAGGGTTCTATGAAGGAGAGCTTGTAATGCTTCATAATCCACAACGAAAGAAAGGCCTGTCTCCTAAACTGCAGACTCATTGGGAAGGACCATATGAGATTATAGCAAAGATAAATGACGTAGTGTATCGTATTCAACGTGCCTGGAATAAAAGAGCAAAGTTTAAAGTAGTGCACTTGGAGCGACTTGCGCCATATCGAGGGGAAGAATAAAAACTTGTTAGGGAAGAACAAGGTTAAGAGGAGGGCAGTGTAACGAGTATCGATAGTTGGTTACTCATCACTATTGTGACTGACACTATTGGCAGCATCGACATGAATGTCAACAAAAAGAAATAAGCGATAACCAGAACAAGCCAACGAGAAAGGAAGAGAAGAATCTCGATAAAGGAAGATTCTGGGGTGTTGCCAACAGAGTATAAATAGAGCCAGTGTTGAGAAGTTGAGAATCAATCGAATTTCGAACGTGACTGCGCAAACATCTATACAGAGGCAAAAGTTGCTAGTACATTAAAGTGTTATTGTAAATAGTTGATTATAAACAGAGTTGATTGTAAATAGAGTTTATTAAATAAATTGTTGCTGTATATAGTTGTATAAAATAAGTGTTGCAGTGATTATTAACAGAATCCAGTGATCGAACAAGGTAATTCAAATAGAATTAAACGCTCACAGAATAAAAACGTAACAATATGAACATTTTTGACAATTGATTGCACTGTTTCACAGAACGAGAATCGTCAGGGTTATGAAAAAGTGAAAAGTTTCGTTTCGTTCCACTTTTTTTCATATGAAAACATTTTGAGGTTTCTTTTCATATTTTCGCTGAACGATAATCGAAAGTGCCATGAAAACGTGAAAAAAACATTTCATTTCACCGTTTCACAGAACGAGAATTGACCCCCAGCACTGCGACATTGCAACTCAACGACAATTGTCGCAGTGGTCGACTTCAATGTGTTTCTTTTTTGACATGAGACATATTGAAATGTTAGCAATTAGCAAATTGTGTGTCGGTTACGATAACATCGAATAAATTTTCCAAAAATAGCACACAATTACTTTCATTAAACGTTTCACATATTAATGCATTATTAGTACTTCGAACGAATAGGAAAACAAGACAAGTTACATTAAATGTAATTATTACAGGGTTGCTAATTGCTTACATATCATTTTATCGGCAACATTAGTAGAAATGATGATTTTTCCTACTTTCTATCCCTGAGACAATTTCATTGTGTTCGCCCTGCAAGACCCAAATAAAACCATAGCATAAAAGAAAAGTGAGGAATATTGTATTTATTGTTTTCCTACTTCTACAAGTTTTTTTTTATTTTTTTTACAAGTTATTATTTCCTCTCAGTTGCTTTGAGGAAAAAATATGACACGAAATTCTACAAATAGTATAACAATAAGATACTCGTATGAATAGTTTTGTGATTTTTCCAAATTCACCATTTCATACTTAAACGACTATTGCCACAATTATTTACAGAAATAAATCTGTATGTAAATATTGGCAAAAAACGAAAAAGGGGAACTTGAATTAATCCACCACGAAAAACAAACGAAAAGGTATAAGAGAACAGTGCGAAGAACCAGTCTATTAATATTAGTCAATATGGTATTTGTATACAAACAAAAATCAGCTGAGACATTGATGTGTGAATGCAATACAGAACAACGCAAAACAAACCAGGGAAATTAATAATAAATTCAGTTTATGCATATAGTTGGAGTGTTGCCACATTGGTAGGCATTTTTCAATATATTGTGTATTATTGCAATTCCGATTTGGGTTGAGATTTTGGAAATTTTAAAATCATATAAATACAGCTGCTACACCCAATCCAAATATTCACGAGCCCAGTAGAATTCTGTAGAGAAATATTTTGCATAATTTTTAGTATAAAATTACTAGATTGAGTATAGATTTCTTAAAATTTTTGAAGCTTTTGTTATTGTGAATTCAAACATTTTTTATTAAAGAATCTAAACAAAACATAATAGATTGTTATTTGAATAGAAAGTAGTCCTATGTTAATTTAAGGGTGTGTGAGAAATATCATTAAATTTTTGAGACAATATTTGGTAATATAATTTGTATTTGGGTTGTTCACAATAACGTGAGTTCCCATCAACATAAAATTATTGAAGTTAGAGCTAGTTATCCTCATCGTTAACTCGTGATACAATCCAAAAGGGGCATCAATATTAAAAAAAAAAAGATTTACAAATATGTGTCTATCCACAAATTAATTGACTTAAATGCACAATGAATATCAACGAGTTACATTGTTGATATGCGTCGAAAGTATGTTGTTGATATATGTTAAAAACGATAAATATACGATTTCTTGAATATAGGTGCATATTGATTTTCCATGGTGTGCCGATGAAGCATAATTTTTGTTTAACATTTTTTGGGGTCAAATGCAAATTATTAAATGGTAACATGGCAGCAATGGTTTGTTATGTTTTGCAACTCATCAAAGAAAAACAATCGAAAAGTAAGGCAGGGGGAAGAATTATATACGAATATAACAGCAATTGAGTGAACACGAAAGAGTCGTAAACAGAGAGAAGTACAATAGAAGAGTGAGAGAACAATATAGTAGAAGAAGGAAGTAGCAACAGCAACAACAACATTGAACTAATAAATGGATGGAGAAGGAAAGAACAGAGAAAACAGAAAATGAAGTTACTGGCATCATCACCTTCAGAGCTACACAGGAAATTAAAAATAACGAATAATATACAGTCATCATTCGCTCGTCGTCAGTCCGAACGTAACAAAGTGTTTGTTTTGCTTGTGGTTTTTGTGTTCTCACTCTCGCTCTATTGAAGTGTTTGCTTTGTTGTATGTACATATGTAATAGAATTGCCATAAATAAAATATAATAATTTGACTAAATTATTATTAGTAATAATAATAATCAATTGTTTGATTTATTAACAATATAAACAATTCGACAGCATTAGCATAGAACAAAAAGTATAAGAGGAGAAGTTTAAGAGAATCAACCAAATTATAAATAAAATTTGAATTCGAAAATTTGTGATAAAACAAACTTTTAACGAAAATTAGCTAAAATAAGAATAAGAACTTTAGCTCACTACAGGAATACGAGACGCACAAGACAAGCCAGTTAGCAATTAATACGGTAAGTCCTTTTTTTGTTTTCTCTAAATTTGTATACATTTTATTATATGTAGGTATACAAAGGTCCCCTCAGTGCAACTGAAAATTATTAATCAAAAGTCTCTAGTTTTGTGGCTGGAATAAATGCTCTAGTTCTATAACTAGAGAAACTTCGATGCGTAAACGCAGCAGGTCATCACAGTTTGGATTCGCCAAGTAGTGTATATATACCATATATGTATGTGCCTACGAAGATTCTCAAATTTGTAAACAGTTTTTTGAATTTGCTGATTAATTTTTCTATCGTGAATTGGTCCCGTTTACGGTTACCAGTTGATGCAAAATCGCCAGTTTCTTAAAAAAAGGCAAAATATACATAAATGTGATTAAAAAATTTTTTTTTAAATTTGGTAAATTATGATAATGTCAATGCAAATACCTAATAACATATCATGCCATATCAAAACATTTTTGAACTCGGTGTACAATAACTGCACTAAAAAACTGCTTTGTATGAGAGCTACATAAAATGGTAGGCGTGGCTCGTGTTACGAAATCATTTCTCCTTCTTTTCATGATGTTATATGGGAGCTACCATAAATAGTAGGTTAGGTTGAAGTGGCTGCCCGTTTGCGCAATTCCACTTATGCCCAAATAGGTCCATTGTGATGCCGCAGTTTGGTCTCCCTACATTCCCTCGAAACCACCTTGAACTACGGGAAAAATGGTATAAGTTTCCCAGCGGTCATTGATATGTCTTTTCCCATATGTCTCTGTGGCCCAGCACCCAAATGAGGTGGATGTCAAACTCTTCGAGCATCATTAAGAGATGCCCTGTTATGACGAGTTATAGTTGAAGTCAATAAAATGTATTCTAAGGCTTTAATTGCTGCTCGACTACTACATGAAAAATGCTTCAGTGGCATGGTCTTACAACTTATTGCCTGATTACATGAGTACAATGTAATCTAGAGTTCCTTACCCCGCTTTTCGAAATTTGTTTCAGACGATTCCTAGCAATCTAGTTTCCTACGAGAAGCTCAGTCTGGTTGAGCGCGTTACTATATAGTGCGGTTTGTATTTCCTAGTAAAAAGAATAAGTTTTGACTTATTAGGTTTGACCCCCAAACCACAGCCTTTAATCCACTTCCCTAAAGAATTATTTACGTGCTGCAACACCTCGCTTGTTTCAGTATCTACCGGAAGTATGTGTGCAAAACGTATTTTCAAAAGCAGTTCTAGAGTCCAGCTGCTGCACAAAGTCCAGGTATCACCAGGATTCTGTAGATAGCTTCGACTACTGGAGTTCCTTGAAAGGATTTTCTTAAGCCTAGTTGCTTCTGGGAGCTCTTCTGCGAATCCGTGATAGTTACCAGATAGTTTCTATATTCCTCCCTGGTTCCTACAAGTACAGCTTTGCAGTTTTGGGTTTTGGTGAGTGTTCCACCATCTGATCTAGCTCGATGGTTGTGGTGGGTAACTGTAGAGAATTGGATACCGAGAGCTCTTGGATCATGTGCTTGTGGATACCTCAATCCATCGAGTGGAAGTTCCCAAAATTTTCGGATGCAATTAAAATGTTGAGGCGCGACAACTCAATTTCCATTTGGACTTTGTATTATTAAACCAACACCGTTGAATGCCCCCTTCACTGGCAAAGAATGATCGAAAAACTAGTTCAAGAGCATACCATTTATATAAAGTCAAAGTTAGAGAAGAAACAATTGCTATTTTAAAACCGGTTGATAATGATGATTGAATTGAATTTCAAATATATTAAAAATATTATTTATACCTACACAAGCATCTAGTGTAAGAACTTGTGACTAAACCACTAGCGAAAATGGTAGTAAACTACAGACAAGTTGAAAACTTTTGATTTAAACTAACGGCAAAGCAATAGAATTTAAGTGTAGCAAAAAAAAAAAATAATAATATATAGATGAAGCAAAAACAACACCTAGAACAAAGGAGGAACATACATAGATAGAAGCTGAAATATTGATTGTTCCCCCAGAACTAGTGAATTCAATAGTATTATGTACCAGCACAGTAAGCATCAGCACAAACTGATTGGCTAAATAGGTATATAATAAATAGTCACAACATTCAATTGACTTGTGCCCAGGACAACGTAATGCTAACATAAACTGATTGTTTTTAGGGGAAAAAAAAAGAACTGTCCTAACAGCGAACTGGTTATTTTAACATTACATTGTTCTTGGCACAAATTAATTGTCCGTTTTGAATTGTATTTTCAACTACTTTGAAAACTACAATAGTTTACCTAACAACTAGTCGAATTCAACTAATTGAAAACTAATTTTTAGTCGACTAGTCCGTATATGTACACATACATATATGTGTGTATTATAAATACTTTTTTTGGACTATACATCAAAAGTGCAGCCAAGCATATTGTATTTTTCCCTTTTGTTTTATTTTATTACAATTTGTTGTGGATATTTGAACACAACTTGCATACGAAAGAATACGCACATTAGACCAGTTCACATTTGCAGCATGAGGTGAAAGTTTTTCTGAAAGAAAATAGCAGAAATTTTATTTTGTTTTTTTTCAAAAACCCATTAAGAAAAACTGTACATAAAAAATACTATTTTGAAAACGTCATGCATTTTGAGGTCTAGCCTAATGTTAATGAATCTGTATAACTTCATATGTACATAACATATATGCATGTGCGTATGTAAATAAATTCATAAGTGGTTACAGTCACACTTTTGTGATTCTTTTGAATGGTGAAATTATTTGATTACTCATATTTGGGATTTTGAAATAAAATACACACTAAATGCACACTATGATGAAATAAAAGAAGTATAGAATAATTAGCGGTCATAATACTGATTATGTGCACATTAAGCCGTATTACGATAAATGGCGCAACAAAAAATTGCGTCATTTGAAGTAAAAATTAATAATATGTTTTATGACATGATATGAATTTATCTATGATTTTACAAAATATTAATCAAATACAATTTTTTTTATTGATTTAGAACAGAGTAGAAAAACATTATATTGACATTTAACATTTTCATATGATAAATTGCATTTGCAATTATTTGTGTTCATGGTAAGTAGCAGGTGTGGTATGTGCATCATCACCAGCAGCGACGATGTTTACAATCAACAACACAAACACTACAAGAAGTTCCATGAACATTGAATAGAATATGCATTTCAAACCCAATATAAATCAATTCATCGAAAAACTAGTATTGACGATTGTATTGTTGTTTTAACAATTTCGCAATCGAATATAACCAATTTGTGTGCCTGTATTACAATTGGCATTTGTAATAATAAATTTCATAACTTTGGTTGTGGGACGTATTGTGATTGAAAATTGTGTTGTTCCAAAACATAATAAAATTTTTTCTGAATAGAATAAACCGTCGAATATTTAAGAGATGTGACATTGAATCGAAAGACTAACTCTATATAGCTATAGGGAGAGATATGTTCACAGACATGTTTTTTTTATAGTTATGTGGGCGGAACTGGCCTAAATCGGTCCTACCTTGCATGGAAGCCAGTCGCATAAACCTATTTAAAAATTGCTCATAAGTTTTTATAGATTTGTTGGCAACAAATACCGTTGAACAAAGTTTTCGTGTAACAGTTCTGTGCTTTCAAATGAAGATCTACAAAAATGCTGATATATCAACCATGTAGGCCATCCCATATTTCAAATTGGCTCAACTCATATTTTTCACTCTAAGTACTCGAAGAAGCAAGTGGAATAATGCTTAGCTTTGCTGAAATTATAATCAACTGCGGCTATGAAAGAAATACAAAATTTTAAATAATTTGGACTGAGTCAAATGGGCAATTAATTTTAAGATAATTGGATGATAGCAGCTCACAAATAACAGAATACTTTTTTAAAGATTTTAACTGCCTAGACCGACGGCAGCCTAATTCCGGATTACCGAGTTAATTCGAATTAACTCGGGCATTAACTGCAGCTAATCTGCAATAACTCTATGAGTTAATTCTCAAAATTTAAGAGGATTAGGGCAATTTGCGATGGCAACACTGCTGAAAATTAACAGCTGTTTTCTATTGTGAATTTTTTCTCGATGCCACTTACAAAATATTAGGTGTGTTCGCTAACAAAAAACTTTCAACAATTGTTAACGGTTTTCAACATTAAAAGCGTTGGCGAACAAATAAATCCAGCTGTCAATTACTAACTGTGAATGTCAATTTACAAGTTTCTGATAGTTTTCAGCTCACGTACTTCTTGTAGATTTTCTCATATCGAGAGTGACAGATGACAGAAATTGATAGTGATAGTAATGCAGACCTAATAAAACAGCAATCAGCCGTCTGTCAAGTTAATATTTTATTCGGCTTAAGTGCGCCGGTAATCCGGATTAACGCTGCCGTCTGTCTAGGCTATAACTTCTACTAATTCTATAATACTCATTGTCCTCTTTCTCTGTATGGATAGTGATAAATATGAAAAAAAAAATCGCTGGTGCACCATGATAATATTGTCATTTACGAGTGATTCCTAATGACACTTCCAAATGGGTATCGAAGTGTCATTTATCAGTCTCCAAAGTATTATCACAGATTTTCAGTAAAAATAAGATTTCTACAAGGGTGATTGCATAAAGGTGATTTTTTGAATGTAGGTATCTTTTAAAAACCTCAGGAAGAATCATTAATGATTTTCATAGTTCATCATATTACATTGGTTATTGTATATACGATTCAATTTAGCCACTTGTGCTGTGTCATGCGCTGTGTGATTTGTAGCGATGCGTTTCCATAAAATATTCTCACAAAGAGAATGAGAAGACGACTACCACCCACCTATTAACTAAATGACGTCATGAAATTAATACATATTCAGAAACAGTGTTGTATATGTGTGCTTTTTGCTTTTTTGCACAAGAATTCCAAAAGGCCAAGGCTATGCTTCCTGTTAGAAATAGTTTGTAGTAGTTAGATGAGAGAAAACACTTCTAGTTTTATACAGAATACTACACACAGTAGAGCAAAGTGTAATCTTCTGCATATTAGATAACATCAATATTTTTTTTCACTAATCATTACCCAGAGCATATTTCTACGTGTTCAAAATCAACAAAAGCATCAAAAATCCTCTATGTATACGCTTATATTTAGCTAGCTCATTGCCAAGGATATGAACCATGTATACACATACATAAATATGTATTTGCAAGTGCATACTACCGCTATAGCAGATTCGTTTGCATATTCTTACACAAAAAGTGAAAATTCCATTTCCCCCATTAGTTTTATCGATTCACGTAATGACCTTAGAAAATGTCATTTCCCCATGATGGGTTGGGTGGGTGTTACACACACACACACATACATATGTGGGTACATACTCGCCTTTTCTAATGTCAATGGTGGTTGCGTTTGTTTGTTATTTGGCCGACAAAATCCATGTAAAATTCTTTTTTCATTCTTTCTGAAAGTGAACTGAAAAATTAATAATAAAATATAAATGCAAGTATGTAATATGCAGATATATATTTGAAATTATAAAAAGAAATTTTAACCGATTTCAAGGACACCACCTGAACGAGCGAGCGTCAGCTAAAAGTGCCAAATACATCCCACATTTTCATTTTGATAATCATGAATGAACATCTTATAAATAAATTATATATAATAGAATCATTATACAAGGTGCTATCCTAAGTAAACAGAACTTAAAAAAAAAAACAAACACAAAAATAAACATTTTTTCTAAATGATTTCCATCACGATTTACACGATAAAGAAGCAATTCTCGCATTTTAGGCCGTCTGTAGGAATGTCCTTCCAATTGATGGTACAAGCCTTTGGATGGTCTTTACGTCCTTATAGCGTTTTTCTTTCATGGACAAATGTATTTTTTCAAACAAACAGAAGCCGTAGGGAATATGCAGAGTGGTTGATGGTTAAAATGCGATTTTTTGTGTCAGATGTCAACTTTCTTCTTCACGGTATTCTGGCCGAATACGACGAATGCGATGTACCAAAAGCTTGCTTTCAAAACAGGAACATAAAACACAGCACTAACCGTTTGGCCGGATGGGATAAATTCTCGGTGAATTATGCCCTTCGAATCGTAAAATAAATAAACACTTTTGACTTTTCCAAACAAATATTTTTTTTCGGATGGGGCTCGTCTGGGTGCTTCCATTCGACACTTTGATGCTGGGTCGCAGGACGTGTTAAAAACACCACGCTTTGTCGCCAGTTACAACGTTGCACCAGAAATTTGGGTCCTTTTTCGCTTCTTTAAAGATGTTTTTCGATAGTTGAATTCTGAGCAATTTTTGGTTGTCAGTCAAGCGTGAATACACGTTACGAAGACCCAAATGTCTGGTTAAAATGCAATGAATCCTTGATTTGTTGATATTCAATTCCATTTCCATCAATTTTACCAAAGATTTTGGCTGATTTTTTATCAATTCACACACTTTTTGATCGACTCATTGGTGATCATAAATTTTGGCTGATGCAGATGTTCGTCGTCATTGAAGTCTGCACGAACATTTTTGAACCGGTTATATCACTCATTTATACTGCTATGGGATAGACAATTATCACCATAAATCTGTTTTATCATTAGAAACATTTAGTTTTACCGAGTTTAAAACAAATCTTAATATTGGCTCTTTGTTCCATCGTCGTTCTTGTACCGACACTGTCAACACACTGACATTTTAGGCATGATATTTCTGCTTTTATTTATCCAATTGTCGTGAAATTTTGACAGGATGTCAAGGAAGGATATATTTTTCGCAATCACCCTTCAGTAGGTGGCGCCAATAAAAAGGGATATTTTTGAAAAATCTTTGTTATCTTTGAGACACACCTTGTATTTGCAAAACAATTGATCGAGATCGTGAAGACCAATACGAAAGGTATTTTTTAGATTTTAAAAGATTCTGAATATACAGGGTTTTTTTTTCAAGAGATGTATATTGATATCAAAAACACAAGCGTTGGGAAATTATTTTTTTTAAAATCGCACGATGCGCACGATGAGAATGCAATAGACCCTTCACAAAATTCTGGCTATGCCACTGCTTTCTGTTTAACTTTTCTTGTAATGGACGTTCATCATATGTTTTTAACGGTGAAGTGCAGGTGTCAATTTCAAAAAAAAAAAAACTCTCAAGTACACGAAAACCACGAATTTATTGTATATTAAGCTTATTTTTAGTTATCTTAGTTATCTTATTCATCGCCGTTTGCCAAATTAATGCAATATTTTGATATTGTCGCTGATTTTTTCACATTTTCCCCATTTCTGTTGGTAATTGTTAAAGATAATTTCGTTGTTGGCCCAAAATCGAATAAATTGAATATCTGCATCTATACATACATATATCTGTGCATGGGTATCTGTGTACATAGATAAGTTTATATGTTTGTTTTTTTTTTTGTGCTAAATTATTGGCTGAAATCCAAAATCGAATTTAATGAAATACTTACCATATTGTTAATTATGCTTTGGACTGTGAACATTTTTTCTAAATTTTATGTATATATTTGTAAGTACTTAAATACATATGTATGTATATAAATAGTATTGGAAATGTATCATATATTCATAAGTAAATAACAACATATGATATATTGCTCATTTGCAAGAATGACATAACTTAAAAAAAAAACATTTTGTTGACAAGCTTAAAGTATTATACGTAATATTATTATTTAATATATTGTTAATTTTAACACATTGATCTAATAGGTAACATAAAAAAAGCGATACATTTAATTTTTGTGCCAATTATTTGTTATAATATAAGTAGATCCCTTCTAATGCTGTGCAAATTTAACACGCACAACAGTATTGGAAGAGAAGCTCGGTGGTATCACAATGGGCCTTTCTGTCAACTAAAAATGGCCCATGTATTTTTTGTTCGTGGATAAAAATAGATTAAAGATATGGTTTTGCCTATTTTGCCAACACGAGGATTTATTATAAGTAAATTTTAGAATGCTAATGTCATTCTTTATTTACATAACTCTAATATTGAGTTGTTTTGATACATATCACAACGAAAGAGCTATACATGATGACTATGATGAGCCTATGATCATTATTTACTTGTTGCAGCTGTTGCTGTTAAATTTAAGCTACTCGAAAATAAGCGATCAGTCGAACTAATCGAAAATTGCTGTTGAGTAATGCTTTTCAATAATGCACATTGAGAAAAAAAAATATATATAAATAAATAAAATAATAATAATAATAAACTAACCATTTCACTATAAGAACAATAACAAAAAACGTAATAAAAATTTAAAAATTTCCGCTTTCCAATGCATGTGAGCATTATGTGATTATTAATGGTTCAATACAAAGTTGTTTTCGCTCTCACACCACAATATTCTGTACACATGTATGCTGATATGTATGTAACCCTTTTATGCCCTAAATGGAGAAAAATCGTAAAAATACTGCTGTTCAGCATCTTTGAAAAATAGCACAATAAAGACAAAAACTTTTGGTTTCTTTTGTTGTCGTGTAACGAAAGTGATGAGGGTTCGACAATGGGATACTTGAAAGAAAGAATCTTTGGCAAATATTTGTTCTTCTGTATATGCAGGTATCATATATTTGCTTAACGAAAGCCACAAACGAACCAGCATCAAAACTGTAAAAAAAAATACAAAAATCAAAGACATAAGAATATAAATAAAGAAAATCGAAAATACACCACAACAATACGAACAGGTACCTACATCCAAGATGTATTAAATGTGTGTAAAGTCAAAGGAGCACAAACATCATAAACATGTTGCGGATACAATTATCTATCGTATACGTCGTAGAGCATGATCCAAGATATTCATGGTCACTACGTTTGGTGATACGTGTACACAGGTAAAGAAAAATCATACATATCCAAATACAAAGAATATTCTTTCAGAAAACACGGCAACAATATCAACAGCTGATCACTACATATAACTCGATGATGATGATGATCATTATTACTATGGTGTTGAATTTGATCGTTGTGGTCATTATGATGGCCTAGCTATGCCAACAGCAAAAAGTGACATTAAGATGACTCACCAAAAAATATGCTATTTTTATTAACGACAGATGAAGCTTGTTTTATTTAATAATATTCAGAAAAAAATATTTCAGCTCGATAAAAAGCCAATTCTGAACTAAAACGTTTTGAAAAAAATTAGCTTACTGTCCAACTTATATCCTGTATACCTAGAACTATATAAAAGCTTAGCATGTTCATTTTTTAAGAGGTTTAATGGTATAATGGAGGTTGGAGTTATCATTCATTACCATTTATTTTGTTATAGGTACCTCTACAATTGCTAAAGAACATGACTGCGTTCATATAATCGTATATGTCTATATATAAATACATTATAAGGTATGGGTAATTGTATATGAAACGAGTCTTAGTTGAGAAGAAACTCGTTTTTTTTAAATTATATATTTTCATTTTATTTACGTTTGTGCCGACATCAGCTGATTTCTTATTTAGTCAAGTGTGAATATGTAGTAAATGGTGAGCAGTAATGGAGAAGATTTTTTTTTTAATGCAAACATCAACATGCATATCGTATGTGCATAAATATGAAATACAATATTTGAATTAACAATATTAAAAATAGAACGTTTAATTTCAATTTAAGAAAAAATGCTATATGTAAAAGTCTATATTGAGTGTTCGAAAAAGTTCGGTATCAAATTGTCGCTAGAATGTAACATTTTTGGTAATATTAATTGCATCTAGCTTTATTTGAAAGATTACATTTTAAGCTTGATTTTGTTAGAAAACATTATTAAAAGTTTACGGAGACGATGCTGTATATTTATATATAACAAGGTGCGACAATTATGTATTAAGACTGCCTCTAGAAAACACAATTAAAACACGATATCTGCTAATTTCGAAATATTCTCCTCCTGATTCAATACACTTGTTTCATCGATTTTATATCGATTTTTCGGAATTGCCTCCAGTGTCCTCGTTGAAGCCCGTTGTATGGTCTGAATGTCATCAAAAAAGCATCCTTTCAACTTCAATTCAGTTTTGGGAACAAAAAGAAGTCACACGGTGCCAAATCAGGTGAATACGGTGGGTGATTCAACACACAGACCTAATTCCGAGCTAAAAATTGACGAACAATGAGTGCTGTGTGACTCGGTGCATTATCATGCAACAGAGACCAAGTTTTGGGATCGCGGTATTCTGGTCGAACACGACGGATTCTGGACATCAAACGCTTCAAAACTTTGAGGTTACATGCGGAAGTACCTGTTTGACCAGTTGGAACAAATTCTTTGTGGATAATTCCTTTGCTATCGAAGAATGTGATGAGCATTGTTTTGATTTTTGATGGAACTTTTCGTGTTTTTTTGGCTTGTGGTGAGTTTTTTGATTTCCATTCCGCACTTATACGCTTGGTTTCTGGATCGTATTGGAAACACCTTGTTTCATTACCCGGAACAATTGTTTTCAGGAAGTTTAGATCATTTTCTGCAGCTGCAACCATGTCTTTAGAATGACTGACTCTCATTAATTTTTGGTCCTCGGTCAATGTGTGTGGAACAAATCTCGCGCAGACCTTTGTTTTGCCCAAATCCTCGTAAAGAATGAGTCGGATAGTTTCTCTGTTGATGTTTAAGACCTCTTCCATCATTTTCACTGAAGCATTGCGGTCTTTTGTAATAAAATCACGAACTTTCCGCACTGAAATTGGCCTTCCTTCTTTTATTTCATCTTCCAGCGACTCTCTGCCATCCACAAACCATTTATGCCATATAAAAACATTTGATCTTGATAAACAAGCATCGCCATACGCTTGCTGCATCATTCCGAATGTTTCTGATGCACTTTTACCAATTTTTGCGTGGAATTTAATGACCACTCTTTGCTCTATGTTAAAATTTCAACATCAAACGTCAATAAACATTAAATGTCAACCAAATGCCATGAAATTGTGACAGTTAGCAGAGAAAGGTTGAAGCTTCAAAACGCATGTGCTCACACATAGATGGAGCGCTTGGTTGCTGAGGTATGGTTCGAGTCTTAATACATAATTGTCGCACCTTGTATGTATATATTATATTAAGACTGTTTTATACATGAGCTTTCTTTTACACCAGTATACATACTATAAGTTAGTAATAAGTATGTTGTTATACACAATATATTCCACCCTATGTAAATACAATACGTACATATTTCGAGATTTCAATCAATTTGTTATTGTTGTTGTTGTTGTTGGGCGAGCTATGACCTATGGTGCATAGTATGAGGTGTGGACTTGACGACGACGCCTCCCATTTCAATTTGCGCAAACAAATCGAAAAATTTATGGTATGATGAGTTTGTAAAAGTTATGTAACAAAAATATTTATTGTACAGCGTAATGCTGCCTGCTCCTGCTGCTCTATATATTTGTCGGTTGTTGACACGTAAAACAAGAAGAAGAAGAAGCTACTGAAATCAAAGAATTGCGCAAAACTTTCGTACACTTAGTAAATGTGTACTACATAGATATACTCACAGTGATGTAGCCAAGGGTGAATAAGGGGATAGATCCATTTAATTTGACTACATATTGTTCCCCTAATTATAGTCTTTTTGTGAATGCAATAATTTTATAAAATTAATGTAAAAATTTAATAGTTATTGCGGTAAACTTATTTATTTTAAGCTATTATTAATTGAGGTTTTAACAACATTTCCTAACAATAGTCTACCGATGGAGAAGTTTGAGTCAAATTGGTTAAATTACATGAATGAAATGAGTGAAAATTAATTCAATATTAAGTTTGCAGCAAAATGACGAACTAGAAGAAAATAGTGAAAACATTCCATTGCATTGTCCATCATTTCGATTAAATTTAATCCTTAACACAATTCGGTAATAGCCTAGACAGACGGCATCGTTAATCCAGATTAACGGCGCTCTTAATCCGAATAAAATACTAACCTGACAGACGGCAGTATTTCGGATTAAGTAAACAGCTAATTGCTGTTTTATTAGGTTTGCTCACTTACATTACTATCACTATCAATTTCTGTCATCTGTCACTCTCGATATGATAAAATCTACAAAAAGTACTTGAACTGAAAACTATCAGAAACTTGTCAATTGACAATCACAGTTCGTAATTGACAGCTGGATTTATTTGTTCGCCAACGCTTTTCATGTCGAAAACTGTTAACAATTGTAGAAAGTTTTTCATAGCGCACACACCTATTGTTTTGTAAAATGGATCGAGAAAAATTCACAATAGAAGTTTTTCAGCAGTGTTGCCATCGAAAATTGCCCTAATCATCTTTAAGGGGGTCTTCTACCTTGTTGGTTCAAAAAATTCGATTTTTTTTTTCAATTTTCCAACCCAGAAGGTGTTAGGAATATACCCTTAAAAGGATATAACTGAAATCTTATTATTTCGAGTTTTTCCGAGCCGTCGAAGACAGTTACGCGTGCTCTTATCGCAGCGCTCTTCGCGACCACCTAAAAGCTGGCCCATCGCGTTTTTCTAAAGTTATCTGACGTTCTATCGAATACCTGATGTATCTGTATCTATGTAATCTCTGTTATGCATGATAAATTTTTCGGTCCATTCAGTTTGAAAGAAAATTTAACGTCGGAAACATCCCGCTTGTTATATACATGAATATCTTTAAATGCGATTTCCCAAAAGTTGCGTTTTTGTAACTGGTTGACATGATATCTCGAAAACTAATTGATTGATTGATTGAAATTATATATCAAAATTTGTGAAAAACATGTGGCTATCGTCTGACAGATACTTTTTAGATTTTTTTTATTTAAACAATTTTTACAGATGTTTTTAACCCCGAAAACATTAAAAAAAAAAATTTTTTTTTTTAAAGTTGCCTGTTCTGCGAAATTTTCAAATTTTGAAAATGCCATCTGTCAAACGATAGCCAAGGTGATAAAAAAATTAAATCATTTTGGTTTTTTTGTTTCAGACGATTTTCATGAGCTAAATCGTGTCAACCATTTGTGTATGCATTTTTTGCAAGGGACACTTCAAGGTCAAGTCACGGTCAAATCGAAGACAGTAAATTTTCAGTAAAATTAGTGTTAAATGTATTTATATAAACAAGTTGAATGCAACAAACCGCACCTCGATTGCGTTTTTAGTTTTCCTATAACTAATATTCAAAAAACAGTGTCAAAAATGAAGCCACAAGGTAGAAGACCCCCTTAATTTTGAGAATTAACTCGTTGAGTTAATGCGAATTAGCTGTAGTTAATGCCCGAGTTAATTCGAATTAAATCGTAAATACGGATTAGCGCTGCCATTTGTCAGGGCTATAAAGATAAAATCAAGTAAGTGTAAAATGTTCTTACTTGAAATTCCTCGTATTTGAATAATGATGAATCACAAATATATTTGAGTATAAAAGAATTTCGAAGTTAACACTTCAAAAAATGAAAAGTATAAACCTGTTAAACATTAGAGAGAATACGAAAAATCTGACGTTCCTGACTACGCCACTGTGTACGATATATTGTAAGAAATATTAAGGAATTTTAATTAATTGTATTTTCCGTAAAATTGCAAATATTCTAACATGATAACTTTTGATATCAATATTGAAGGTTAAATTTCAAATAAATCGTTTTAGAATGCATAGTTGTATATACGTAGGTGTGCTATTTACATTGTGCAAAAATTGCTAAAATAATTTGAAAAATGAAAAATGTTTGCATGTTCTTCTTGTAGAAATTACAACCACCCACCTCTCACCCACAAATAAAATGCAAGGACATTTGAAAAACTTCTACGAAAAATATTGTCAGTAAAAAATCTGCAACACTGGATAAATAGCTGCCGTTACGTAAATGAATAAACCCGGAAGTAGAATGATTTTTGGCTGATTCACCATAACTGTATATTAATAATAAAATTTACACAAAAAATCTATAACGAAAAGAAACGAAAGAATTATGTATATCGAAAAATACAGTGGGAGAGTGATAAATATAGCTTAAGAGAGAACATTTAGAATATGCGCAGGATTTATTTTGTAAACAAACGGTTTTATGAAAAATACACGTATATAACATATACACAGAATAAATGGAGTATGGAGACAAAAATCAAAAGTAAAGAAGAAAACTGGTGGAGGAAAAATGAATTTTTATTTCTTCTCAAAATGAATATGAGAGAGTTTTTCACACAGAGTTTCGACTCTGAGAGTAACAAAACAGAAAACAACTAAAGCAAATTTGTTGATGAAATAGGAGGTAGAAGTAGAGAAGGAAAATATTTAATAAAAGTAAATAAAAATGAATGGAAATGTAAATGAAAATGAAAAACTAACTAAAAAGGACAGTGCTTTGTTTGTAAACAACATTTACATTGACCGAGAATTGGAATTTTCTCTCACATTATGATAAATATGTAGGTATTCGTGAATACATACGCGATAGAATGAAAATACACTTGAAAAATTTTGTAGAATTACATAATGCTGGTTTGCTTCTACAGAGGCCTAGTGGTTCTATATGTAGATATAAATATATGTATACATATGTATTATTATTTAACTCTCATGGGTATGCATACATACAGTGGCTCCCAGCTTATTTCGTACAGTGACAGTTTAAAAATTGCTGCAGTCGTAATTCCTAATATAGCAAATATTTGAACAAAATATAAATGCCATTTTAGAAAGGAAGGTTTGTTTTTTATTTTCCAAAATTTACTTTTTCAAAATTTTAGTGTTTGACACTATAAAAAAATAAAATAAGAAAAAAATAGGAAAATTCATGTCACAGCTTATTTCGTACAGTCTCTTTAAGTTCAAACTAAAAACAAAGTAAGTTGATTTTAATATTTAGTTGACATCCCTTAGCGTTAATGACAGCCTGGAGTCTATTTGGCATTGAATCCACCAATTTTTGAGTGATGTCTGGTGTGATTTTTTTCCATTCTTCCATCAGTACCTTCTTTAGGTCTTGCTTATTAGAAATCTTGTGTGTTCTTATTTTATTGTCCAAAATAGACCAAAGATTTTCAATCACATTCATGTCAGGTGACTGTGGTGGTGGAGACATCAAGTGTGGGCAGTTCCAAATAAGCCAAGATTGCACAATCCCAGATTTATGTTTTGGGTCATTATCTTGGTAGTACCGAAATTCTTCCCGCAAACCCAGTTTGTCTGCACTTTGAAGTAAATTGTTTTTCAGAATCTCGAGGTACTTCATTTTGTCCATTGTTTCCTCAATAAAAACCAATTCACCTACTCCGGCTGCTGACATACAGGCCCAAACCATCACGCTACCGCCACCATGCTTCACTGTGGGCTTAAGGTTCTCCTTGTTTAGCTCGGTATTCGCTTTACGCCAAACATATGACATTCCGTCCGAGCCAAAAATATTAAACTTAGACTCATCCGCGAAAATAACGGTATTCCAGAACGCAGGAGTATTAATAATATGCTCTTTGGCGAAGTCAAGTCGGCGTTGTATATTCATTTTCGAAATGAATGGTTTCTTTCGGGCTACTCGACCGTTCAAGTCATGATTGCGCAGCACACGTCGGACAGTTTCAGCACTGGATGATTTTCCTATTTCACGCTGAACCTCTGCAGCCAACTTCGGAGCGGATAACTTTGGATTTTTCTTAATTTTTCGTACAATATAACGCTCGTCTGATGCGTTGAAAATCTTATTAGGTGCTTCTCTGCAATTGTTCTCCAACCGATTTTCGCGAATGAAGCGTTGAATGATGTATTGGACAGTTGAGGCACTTAAATTTGTCATTTCAGCAATTTTTCGCACACTCTGACCTTTCCTAAAATGGTTAATTACCAGTTTACGCTGTTTCATCGTTGTACGACGACCCATAACGCTAAATGTTTAATTTACAGCACTTTAACTATTTAAAATAAGAATAATAAAAATTGTTATAATAGTTAAAAAGGTCCAAAAACTCATACAATTCAAAAAAACTTTGTAACTGCGCGGCAGAATGAAACTTACCTACATTGAAGTTTGTGTACGAAATAAGATGTGAGCTGAAAATCAGCTGATCAATAGTTTTTCTCTCTTGCATAACAAAAAGAAAAATTTTTGGGGTTCCCCGTTTTCTTATTAGGTTTACTAAACACATACACAGACATCTACATTCAAAACTTATCGATAAGTTTTTTAGTTTCGATGTTACAGCCATGTACATAAAAATATATACACTGTACGAAATAAGCTGTGAGCCACTGTATATAGAATATATAATCCCAAATATGATAGGGATGATATTAGCATTAAAATATGTGCTCGCATATTGATTTTTTTCTCGGTGACTAAACGTACAAGTTTGTGTGAATGCATTTGTGTTAATCCGAAGTTTTTGTTATTTTCTAGATTTATACATAGTACAACAAGGGCTATAAATATTTATAAAATATCCCGACTATTGGCTTTATTAAGCGAATAATGGCAGATATTTTACGATTTGGTTCAATTCAATTTTATTGAAAAAACATCAAATTCCTTTCTTCTGATATTAAATACCTATTAGAAGCTAGAAATCTCTGTATGAAAAATATATAATGTTATTGTATTGAAAAACTCTTACATAAATATATGGGTGTCTTTCTAAACGCATGTTGCTTTGTAGTAATACATTGCAACTTGTTCCTAAAAGCAACCCTTACAAATTTGACAATGTATTATGTTACCAAATGCATCATTGTTGTTATTGATAGGCAGAGAAATGCAAACTGCTCACCCATAAAAATTTCCATGCAAAGTATTATAAAAGTAACTACACAATATATCAATACGGTATTAAAATTTTATTTATAAATTGTAAACATATGTACGTTTAGAAAGTCAGTCTATTTTATAAATACTTTGGCATTCTCATAAACATAATGCGCATAATTTTCATACAGAATTTCGTATTATTGATTATTTTAAGCAACCACTATATTTTGAACGATTAAAAGGGGAATAGAGATTGCGCATTCGGCAATACTTCGTGGATTGTTTGTTGCTGAAATATTTGACAAAAAATTGCACAAAGTTCAATTGCATTAGTTGATATTTATTTGAAGTGAAGTGAAGTGTAGGAAAAAAAAATACTACTTAAAATCCCCCCTTCCATCGTAGTTTGGTCCTTCCTCTTCATCATCGACGTCCCCAACACATGTCCAAAGAAAACATATTGTTTCTTCAATACGAAATCGCTGAATTTTAATGCACTTAGCATGGATCAATTTAGGACTGTATTTGCCTTCAGTGCAAACAGGTTCGAAGAACTTGAGCTGAAATTTATATAGAAATGTACGAACATTATCTCATTAGGGGAAGGTAATATGTAAATATAGAAATGTTGTAAGCTACATACAGTATTTCGTTTTGTCGGATGAGAACTCGATTTTTAATTGCTTCACTTCCTAACTAACAATTCATTAGTTTTAGACTAGTGGTTTTTACTATTGGTATATACCTACATATCTAATCATTTTTCTATGTTATAAATACATACATAAAGTATGTTATTTTTTTTTTTAGTTACACTTTGATGTAATTGTTGGCGCATCATGGGGGGTATTACTCATTGTTAAATACACACATTCCACAACCACATACTCAGCAGTATCTTTCTTTCTATTTTTGTAGTTTTCTAAGTGATAGTATATATATATATATATATATATATATATATATATATATATATATATATATATATAAATATATATATATATATATATATATATATATAAATATATATATATATATATATATATATATATATATATATATATATATATATATACATATATCCGGGGTGTGGAACACAACTCCTTTTCTGTTGAAATTACCATCAGCATTTCGCATTTTATGTTGTATCCAAATATCGAGCGTCTTTGCGTAGCCTGCTATTGATGTTTTCTGCCTCTGCTATCTCCTGAAAGCTTGAATGTCATGTTCCACCACTTTCAAAAATTCATTGAGTTTTTCAGTGATTGGCCAGTGATTGGTGATACACCAGAGCGAGGTATATCTTTGACACTGAAATTTCTGTAACGGAATCGAGCAAACCACTCGATTCGAACTGGGTTCGCCGTTCACTCACAGCATTCGCATCGTAAAGCGTACAAAATTTTGGGCATGTTTTTGTTGCGGTTTTACCTTTTTTCAAGTTAAAAAATAAAAAAGGATCACATAGCTTATTTCTACAGATATTTCATTCATTTTCAAATCAATATAACTTTTTACACAAGCAACGAATTACAGAAACATATTTGTTCTTTTCATGATTTTGTGAGCTGATCCAAATGTGATTTGAATGCTTCTCCACCAGTCTATATTCATTTGTAAAGTAATATAATTTTTATTAATCTTGTTTTCTTTGCAGATATTCCGATTTACCATATACATAGGTATACTCTAAAGGTTAGTCGCCACAAATATGATTATTACAATTTTGGATTAATTATCTATTACGATGAAATCAATAAAATAATTTTCTTTAGTCTTTAGTAAATTCGTTGTATTTATTACCATTCCCTTTGCTAGATATAAGAAGGATGATGAGGCATTTTTAGTTCTGGTTAATTATTACCCACTTTTTACAATTTCTTCCCTGATATTTTTATACGTAGTCCCATTTTTTGTCAAATGTCAACAAATGACAGTTGTATTCTGACACCTGAAATAATAATGGGAAATTTAAAATGACCTCTCTTGTTGATATATCCTGTGCTACCGAGTAATCATGAAAATAGTCTATTTGTACGTATAACAAAGATAATTATCATTTGGATATGTCAAAAGAAAATGATTGTTTGTCAAATTTTCATAGCATTTATTTATTTATATTCGCAAAGGCAATTTTTAGAGTACCTTGTTGTAACAGACGGGTTTTTATGCATCTGTATAGACACGTATTAAACCCATTTAATACGACCCAACAATAAATAGATTAATAATAATTTAATAAAACAGATAAACCCCAATATTTTGTTTGTATTTGTTTTGTTTTTTAGCTTGAGACATTTATATATAGCTATTTTCACACTTATGGTGATAAGACAATCATTACAATGACCCTTCTTTTAATCATTACTTATTGAAAGCTTCACTCATACATATATTTCTATATATCTACATCTTGATTTTTTGAATTTATTCCACTGCACTATGGAACACTTTTTTGTCCAATATTTAAATATTCAAAAATAGTTACTTGGTGTATGTTTTTTGAGTGCAAATATCGTTTAACTGAATAACTGAGCTAATAAAGGGGTTTTCATTAAGTGTGATATGATTTCTTTGAAACACACTAATTGCTGAGGACATTCAAATGTTTTTCATTTTATGTGAAGTACAATCGAAACAATTAAGTTTTGGATACAACATCATTCAAATGGCATCCACGGCTAATTTTGCAGAAACGTTGTCAGTAAAAATGTTCAAAACTCAGTGACGGGACACTAGCTGTTTTGGCGATTTTTAAATAACTTCACTTCGGATTTTACTTTTGTGAAAAAGACAATAATTTACTTTGGCTAAATCTAATATTAAAACCAAATACTATGATTTGTTATTTCTTTTTGTTTTTGTTTCAAAAGTAGGAAGTAAAACACTATTTTATAATTTGTTCGTGATTATACACACACACGCACACACACAGACATACACACACAAAAATCAATGTTTTTTAAATAATTTAATTCTGTTTCATTTATCGCGGACTTATTAGCTTGCCCTCGTGAAACAAAAAAATAAAATTAATTTTAATAAGCGTCAAATTTATTATTGAAAACAGAGTTGTTTAACAAAAAGTGGGAAATACTCGTATATGCAATATATTTGTTTGAACAAAAGCTGACACCAAATAACTTATTTATGTCGATTTTAGAGTTTAGACTAGAGCCATCGTAGACACCATACCACCGACGTAACAGTTTTTCAATATTCAAATATTCAAAATTCAATATACTCTTGACTATTTGAGTGAAGTGTATAAGAAAGTTTTGGAAGAACTAAGTGTATGTGTTCAAGTAATTGTGGTCAAATATCCTACAGTATACTGTTGTCTATTATCCGTAAGCCATTCGTTGGTGTGCTAGCGCCAGGCCTGCTTATCGTTATCGCATTCTGTTGTAATGTAAACTTTATGTCGTTTTATTTCAATATATATTTTCCCCCCTATGTTAGTGTGCAAATAAAAATGATGTGACATCTGGTGCCACTTGTATCATATACGAGACTTGGTGGCATATATATAATATGCTTGCACCCACAGAGTCGTCAGAGATAACGAATTTGTGTTTTCGATTATATTTAGTAGGGATATAAATACTGTTACAACGTTGAACACATCCATGCCAATAGAAGAATTGAACATACTCCGTTATTTTCACATGACTTCTGAAATATAACGTATAAAGCGTTAGCAGTGGTGTAGCCAGGATTGAAAAAAATAAATATCTATATATTATTATTTTTCTTTTTTAACAAGTCCATCGGCCAAGGGATCTATCCTCCTGAACCCGATGTTATAGCGCTCTTTAAGAGTGAAATGAAAAAAAGGTGATATTTTAAAACGCTCCTCCTAAAACTGTTTGAGGAGACGAAAACAGAAAATCACGGCCCACGAGATGAAAGTTTCTCAAAAGTTCATGAGCCGAATTATTGAAAAAAGACTTGGGATTTGGGAATTTCAAACTGTGTACCGGAAATTTGTTGACTGAAAAAGAAATAAAAAAAAATAATTAGAATGAAAAATAAAATTCTGGTGAAGCCCGCTGATAACTTGCACAGAAAAATGTTGTTTAACGATGAGAATATTTTTACCGCGCAGAAAAATTTAACACGCGAAATGATAGGGCGTATGCATGGTCATATAAGAAAGCATCTGAATTGATACCACGGGTCGGAAAGGATAATCTAAGCTAAAATCTGGAATCTGGTAAATACAATCATTTTTGTCATTGAATGAATATATTTCAAATAGGCATTATAGAATGAAAACCACACCGAAGTGCGTATGTTTTTCAAAAGTATGTTTGGTTTTCAAAAGCATGCCTATCTCTCTGTCTGATATATCGCACGTAGAGTATTAACGTTTCGATATTGTCGACATTAAAATGTTAACAATTTTTTATACTACGCTTTTGTTCATTGTAGCATTTTGTATTTGATTTAAATGAGCAGTTAAACAAAAAACAAAAAATCTACAAACCTAAATACATGTTCTTCCTCTTCTTCAAATATCTATTTGCTGTAACAATTGATGATTGTGGCAGATGGCAGCTCTTGATTATTAGTAGGGCATAAAATAACTATGCATTATGTAGATTAACAAGTGTTATGAATAGCATCAAAAATATAGAGTAGCAATTTGTATGCGAAGAAATATTTTATATTTTATACGTGCAAATGTATGCATGATGTATGACAGTGTTGGACCTTATGTGGTTGGTGTCATCATTTATTATGAGTTGATTTGCTTTCGTGTTATCGTCATATGGTATTTAGTGGAACACCATACATATGCTTATACTATAATGTACGTATCAACATTTCGCAGTTTGAGTTAGAGTTATATACAAGAAATAAAAAAAAAAGCTTAAAGTGAAATAAAAAATTCAAAATGAAATTTAATAAATAAGACGGGCTTGTTGTTGTTATTGTTGTTATTGTTATTATTATTATTATTATTATTGTTGTTATTATTGTTTTATTGCTATTCAATGAGGTCAACAACAATAGATATTCGTTGCGGACGTGTTTTTGTTTGCTCGGTGTATTTAGTTATTTTCCCTAGGATCAAGAAATATACGTATGTAAAATATTATTGTTGCTACTAATCGAAAATATCGCGATATAGACGGTCAAGGTTTGTTTGTAAACAATCCTATGTATCTAAGCATCGTGATGATTAGCAACATAAATGTTGCGAAGCAAATATCCCTAAGTCACCAATCACATTAGTGGCTACTATCACAACACCAGTCAGTAGTAATAAAGTGCAAATGGGAGTTGATCGTGTCAAACCACCAAAAGAGGCGGCAATACAGACTGGTATGAACCGCTACATTTTAGTACAACGTAATCGTAGCCCTACACATTGCATTGGAAACACTTCCACAAATCAATTAGCACTACTCGCTAACAAGCCAAATTCCATTGATCACAAAGATGGAAAAAAAGTAAATCGTCCACCAATTTACTTTCGGGAACGTAACTCCAATCCCTTGATTAAAGCACTAACCTATACAGTAGGTCACAAAGGCTTTCACGTTGTTCCAATAACTAAAGGTAATATACACGAGACAAAAATACAATTTTACTCTGAACCTGGATATCGTAAGGTAGTGAAGTATCTTGAAAAAAAAAGTTCTGCACAAACTAACTCAAGACTAAGAAAGGGGTCATTGTGATAATAAAAGACATTGAACCTGATATGTAAACAAATGATCTTCTAGACGTCCTACGCCTACAAGAAGGTTTTAAAGTACGATCGGTGAAGAATATACGCAGTAAGAATAAAGTTCCACAGTTTCTCTACAGAGAGCTTATAGTCTTGCAATCTTATATGAATTTTTAAGACTTATTTGTGAAGAAGAAGACTTATTATTGAAGATATATAACATATAAATTAATATTCAATAATTATGGGAAAGAAGAATAAGAGAGAAATAAATCATTAGGTGTCCATTCCATAGACAAAATGTTATGAAACTTTCACATTTCACCATTTGATTGTTTGTTTATTTCAAATTTTTCTTTTCTTTTTATGATTTAGTAATCTGTTTTAACGTTTGCCGCAGTATACACAATAAATACATATGTATGTATGTACGCAAAATGGATTGCGTTTAAATTAATTAATTTTGAGTACTTTCTAAGCTATGGTAAACATTATTTTTTATTTCAATATGGGCATGGGTACATGTAGATATGATGTTTACATATATATGTATATACATATACACATACACACACATACATATGCATATATACATATATATATATACAGTTATATATATATATATATATATATATATATGGGTGTGTGTATATACGTGTTTGCAGATACTACGTAAATATAGACATCAACATTCGAGAATTTCGAAAATAGCAGCAACAACAACAACAACAACAAATTGTTTTGAGATGTTACTAATTTTTGTTTGTTTTTTGTTTTTGGTTTCTTTTACGTAATTATGTGTTGTTTTTTTTTTTTGAAAATTTTATATTTTCCAAATTATTTTTACCAATTTTTGTTTATGAATGTTTATGTATATTTTGGGGCAATGACGCCAAATATATATTATATGGTATTTGTTTGTATTAATTTTTTCTTAGTATTTTTAATTTGTTTTCATGAAGCATTTTTATTTATGTTTTCATTTTTTTGAGGTGTGTTTTCGAAATAATTCACATTGTCATTCATATTGTTAATATATAATATGTATGTATATACATACAATAATATTTTTATGTCGTATGCTTGTTTTCTTGTATACATATTAAAATGTGATCTAAGCTGGGTGCAAAAATATATCTAAATTCTAGTTAATTCACATATGCAATATAAGGAAAAGTAGATATGATATTAATTAGAGGTACGAGTTGATTTTGTCGTGTTTGCTGTCCGTCTGTCTGTTTTTCTATTCCCTCGATAACTGTCATAATTATAGAGCGATCGAGCTAAAAATTAGTAGATAAGAATACTTTCACCATATGTAATATTGTATGAGAGAATGAGAGAAATCGTAACAAAATTGCTCCCTTAGAAAAGTATGTTTTGGAGCTCGAAAATGTTTTCATTGTTATTGCGTATTAATTGAAAATTCGTATATCAGGTTAATATCACCAGAGAATGAATATATTTGAAAATGGGCGTAATGGGATAAGAAGCATGCCTATATCTCAAATAAAAGTACATATATGTTATGTTTGAATAATGAATATATGACGAAGAATAGTTTTAATTAATGATTTATTTCTGTTATTTTCTAAGAACGACGTCACATTTGCAATCTTCTCCAAATATTCTCAAATTTCAGCAGAATTTGAACTTGGTGTTCCGTTTTCTTTCTTTTTTGCAACTGACTTTCGTATATTTATTTATTTTTTATATACTTATTTTAAAATTAAATCACAACAAATTGTTATTCTTTATATAGAAATTATACTTTTTATGGTATTGGATAATTGAAGAAATGAAACTGCATAAAAAAGATAAAAAAGAGTACAATAAAATATAAAAAAATATCTTATTTTATTATTATTTTTATTTATTTATTTATTTATTTATTTATTTATTTGTTTAATAAGTATTTGATGTTCATTTTAATTTCTATATTATTGATGTTCCGAGAAACGTTTTCCTATAATGTATAAATGTGAATTTTTTGCTTTTGTATCACCTTGAACTTGTCCCTGAAATTTCATTATATCGCTTGTGTTTCAAGTATGCACTATACTATATGGATCTATGTTATTATATTTAATTATTTTTGTGTGCGTTGGTATGTGTATGATTTTTTTTGTTTTGTTCTTCTGGTATTTGAAGAAAAATAAAACAAAAAACGTTTCTATTCGTGTTGTGTTTTTGTTTCTTTCTGGGATCGTGTTTGTGCTCATTTTGTTTGCTCATTTATAGTTTCGTTGACAATACTAGTTTGATTTATTGAAATTTATTGAAATTGAAATCAAATTGAGTGCAAATTAATTTTATATTATGGTGCATTTAATTGCATGGGGTAAACATTTGATTGCTTGGTTCACCAAAAAAACATAAAATTTGGATCACTTCAAACAATTCTTCCCGATAAAGTATAAAACTATTCCTAATGTGCACCGTCTTATTTTTTCAGTTTTTGCAAAACCATCAATTTTATATTAGGGTCCCCCTAATATCTATAAGTATGTTGGGGATCGCTGATATTTAAAAGCCTGGGCAGATAATATTGATTTTCAGATATTTCTCTTTTTTTTTTGTAGTCCCTTTAAGGGGTAGGATGTAGGGTGCTAGTATGTTCAGAGGAAAACGGAATAGGGTCGGTCATACAATTTTCCCCTTTAGGGGCAAAAAAAACATGCGGCAAGTAACCGCTCATAGAGTGGGCATTAGTATTTTCACTCCAACATTACCTTCAAATATACTTACCGCCACTTAAGGGGACTCTCATGTAAAAAAACCGAAAAAAATAATAAAATAAAAATCGAAAAATAGCCCCATAACTGAAAGGAATCGCCTCAAGAGTGGTGAATTGTATGACTGAATCCTATTAATTTTCCTTCTGATCGTACTTAACTCTTATATCTGCCCCTTAAGCCCATTCAAATTGATCGAAAAGCACCAGAAAATCGACAATCACCCATAGAGCGGCAAAATTTAATTTTTAATTTTTCCTCCTGAATGTTTCCTCCGAATATATTTACCTCAACTTTTTAGGGGAGCTCCCCTGTAAAATTAATTGTTTTGTAGAAACTAACAGGTGAAAGAAAGGTCCAAATAAGGAATTTCTTGTTTTTCGTTAAGCCAATCCATCGAAATAACAACTAACAAATGCTGTAACAAATAAATGAATTAATAAATAAGTCATGGGATTAAGATGATCATAATCTGATGAAACAGGTGTTTATTTCCTACTGCATTTTTCCATATTTTAACTAAATTTTGAAGTTCGAGACTGAGTCCTTTCATTTCCGTTCGATTCGACCACAACCTATCCAACCACACAACCTTTTACAATAAAATTTGTTTACGATATTATTAAAATTTATCGGTTGTAGCTCGAAGCTGGTCTTTGATTCGAATGGAAAAAAAGGTTGGTTGAAATTTTGAATAAAGATTTTATTTTAATTTTATTTTTATGTTTTATATTATAAATGAAAATAAAAAAAAATTCATAGAAGTAAAAAACAAAATGAACTTATTAAAAAATGCCTTATTTTGACATAACAAAAATACAAACATTGGTTTCTTTAAATTAATTTCTATATCTCTACTTTTTCTCCATATAAGCTTATCTCAGTAATGCTCCCATCTCTTTAGACCATCTATACAGAGCTTTTAAAATGTCCATTTTGAGTCTAGCGTGAGCAACCCGTTGCAACCAACGCTCGCAAAGCTCTCTCATGTCTAAATCTTGACATATTCCTATCCTCTGGCATTTTTCTCACTTTAGTTCGGGGAATGTTTAGCACTAATTGTTATCATAAATTTTTGAACATCCAGAACGATCATAACATAGTTCCGCAAGCTGATAAGGTCACGATGAAATTCAGCTACCCAAAATTTCTTGATGGTAACTGATGGTGCCTTAGTACACATCGACCAACTCGTCTTTGATTTGCGTTTCCATTTTTACAAAAGTACTCACATCGACTCACGTTGTCAAACAACAATTGTGCGCTAAAAATTGTTGAGCTTTTTGTGAGTACCTTTCAAAAGATGCGCAAACACATTCCCTAACTTTTTTGTTGACTAATCTTGCCATCATGTTGAGGTCGGAAACTTTTCAGACCAACTACACATTTTGAAAACTTGCCACTATGATACTGCTTTTACGTCATTAAGTTAACCTTCGTTTTAAAAGATTATTAGATACAATTGATGTTAAATTAAAATATTGAAATTTTTATATGCAAATTACTGATTACATTATCACTATATATGTACATATATTCAATTAATTCCACTACCTACTTACGTTTTATTAGTAATATGTATTTTCTTTTTGTTTTTTTTTACTATTAACTGAAATGATTTAGCAAAAAATTCAATTAAGCGCAATTAAAATACTGAACTCGTATATCAGTAAATAATAATTCCACTTTAGAAAAAAAATAAAAAATAAATTACAACAATGAATTGATAAAAAAAAACGAATAATCATTGTTAGTCTAGTCGTGTGTAGAAATTCACAATGGTGGTGAATAATACCCCGCGATCGTTTGTCTACCAAAACACAACAGTATTCCATTAGTCATGCGAGAATAGCAAACTTAATTGAGTACAAAAAACAAAAAATTAAAAAATGATGAAAACAAAGAAAACAAAAATACAATAATAACAAAGAAGAAACACTAATCTAAACGTAAAAACAATAGTCAAAAGAGTTATGCTTCTCTTCTCTTCAAACTCATTGCTTTTGTTTATCAAAGTTGTTTGCTTTAAAGCTTTCTTCGTTTATAGTTTGTTTTTGTTTTACAAAGCAGAAAGCAGAAAAGGTCTATCTCGCAGATACGTTTGTTTCTGTTTACTTAAAAATATGTGTCACGGGAGCGTGAGATGAGCCAAAGCGCTGAATTCGATCGTTTCATTTACTCACTTTACAACTAACTACAGTTGACTTCAATATTAACATTCTACTATAATATTGAGCTCTCCCTCTCTCTCTCTTGTGACTTGTTGTTTATTTTGCTTTTTAATTTAATTTGTTTCGTAAACATCATCACGATCACTACGACTGATCTGTTTCGATGATTATACGATGTCAAAATAATGCGTATTTGCTCATTTTTTGGTACACTGTATGCATAATATGTGCCCACCATTGTTATTTACACCAGCAGAAATTTGCGTTTCTGCGCTTTTAGCTAAAATATTGTGACACAAGTTAGAGCAACAAAAATATAGATATGCGTATTTATGAGAAATGATTATAGAACTTTCTTTGGCATTCACAGTTTACACATCAAAAGAAACACAAGCAAGCTAGCTGGAAAGCAGTAAACCAGAAAAAAAAGTTCAAATTATTTTGCGATCATAAATAAATGTTTTTACAAAAAGTACACACGTTTAAACAGTGCAACTGAAGTGCTTGAATATAGAAGTGAAAAGAATAAAAATAAAGTAAATAAAAGTACAAATTTTTGATCATTATACTATTTTTTTGTGTGTTCAGAGTAATAATTAAATAAGGTAAATTAAAAATATATTGCTAACTTTTACATTCGTAGTAGCTATAAGCGAAAATATAAATTTGTATTCAATTTTTTAGTAACAATTTTTTTTTTACAATAATTGAAATTATTTTTCCCGCGAGTGTTTTATTTAATTGCGAACAGTGTCTTTCAACGAGAGGTGTCATTTTAAATTGCAAAAAGAAAATCGAAATATTTATGTGAAAATTGTGATTTTATTTTAATCCAAAGTACAAAATCTGACGACTATTCTTGCCCATTCTTTTGGTGAAACTTTTGATCACAATTTCATCTAATATTGTCTGTAAGTGCTTCAATATTTGCTAGCCTAATAGTCTAGACAGACGGCAGCGTTAATCTGGATTAACGAGTTAATTCGAATTAACTGCAGCTAATCCGCATTAGCTCTAGAGTTAATTCTCAAAATTAAAGAGGATTAGGGCAATTTTCGATGACAACATTGCTGAAAATTAATAGCTGTTTTCTATTGTGAATTTTTTCTCAATGTCACTAACAAAATTATAGGTGTGTTCGCTAACAAAAAACTTTCAACAATTGTTAACAATTTTCGATAGGAAAAGCGTTGGCGGACAAATAAATCCAGCTGTCAATTGCGTGTTTTGAATGTTAATTTACAAATTTCTGATAGTTTTCAGTTCGCGTACTTCTTGTATATTTTCTCATATCGAGAGTGAGCAAAACTAATAAAACAGCAATCAGCTGTTTACTGAATCCGCAATATTGCCGTCTGTCAGGTTAATATGTTATTCGGATTAAATGTGCTGTTAAACCGGATTAATGCTGCCGTCTGTCTAGGCTATAATGGTGTTAAGTCGCACGACCTTAGCCGGCCACTCAAAGTCTGAATTTCGAGAAATAACACATCTAAGAAATTTTTCACGCAATAGAGCTACTTTTTCACCAGCTGTGTGGCATGTGGCGCTGTTCTTGTGAAAATGTACGTCGTCCACTTCCATAGCATCAATCTCTGAGCAAACTAGAAATCAGTCAACATCGTTCGTTGACATCTCTTATTGAAATACCCTGTATGTTATTGTTTATTTTTTGTTAAAGAGCGTATTTTAGTGGTTTTAGTGTTGTTATATGCATTTTTGTATTTCAGTTTATTGACATTATAGACACAGACTCAAATAAAACTCAAAAACAAAACAAACAAACAAATGTGTACGATATGTAAATGGATGAATTTTGCAAATATGTTATATTAACAAAGTTTCAATAAATATAAATTTATATGTAAGGGGGACAAGAAATCATACACACGGTCAGTACGAATTGTTCGTACCAAGTGCAAGGGAGCGGAGCTACTTATGATCCAAGTGTACAGATGCTATTGAGTAATTAAAGTTGTCTTTTAATTTTACCTACGATAGCAATATTTGGCACATAGATTGATATTATACGGCGTAATGATAAAAAATGATTAATCAATTAAGAGATTAATCGAAAATTGAATTAATCAATGTACAAATTATTCGATTAATCAGAATTTTGATTAATCAACACATTTTTTTTTTAAACGCATGTTTCGAACGTACTGTTATATTCGCAATTTTCAACATTATAATTATATTGAATGCGAATAATTTTAAACTGATTAATCAAAATTCTGATAAAACGAATAATTTCAATTTTTGATTGTTCGGATTGATCGAAATGTTGATTATTTGAATAATTCGTATTTTGATTAATCAAAATTTGTGATTAATTGATTAATCAGATTGTTCGATTAATGATAAATTACACAGCTCTAATTATTTATCAAATTGTGAATATTGACCTTTGAACACACGATCGTAGAGACATGAAAACAAACGTCAAACAAACGATACGTACACACTCTTTATTAACTTGTTTGTGGACGGTCTGCATTAGTGTATGTTTGAGAGATATTAATTTGCGTACTAACGATTTGCACAAGTTAATAATTTGATTATAATTACTAAAGTAGCTGTGATTAGATGAATATTATTTTCTGACTTGTAGTTTTTAATCTCTTATAAATATGTATTTTAGCCACGGAATGGAAAAAAATATTCCGCTACGATATTATACACTATACCGTCTTTATAGTAAAACTGCAAATACCTACAACTATATTTGATTGTACCCGAATATGCAACAGTTTTGAAATAGACCTTAACTTTTTAAATAATCTCCATCATTACGTACTGTAGCGATTAAATACTAATGTACTCAGAGTATAACCAAACCATAAGTAAAGCGAAAGAAAGCGCAACACACACGAATTGTAATATCAAACGCCAAACGAACAAAGCTAAAACATTACATACAACAAACTGACAACAGCGAAAATAATAAACAAAAAAAAAAAAAATAATAAATACATACTACAAACATATATTGTACATAAGTACTCGTACGCGCGCACAGATTCAGATACTATTATTTCTTTGTTTATTATTTTATTTTTTGTATTATATTTTCATTCGTTCGTTGCTTGATCTATGCGCTTGTATTGGGTTCGTTCGAATGATTTGTATATATATAGTTTTTTTTTCGGGGGTTTAGAAATTCAGATGCGCTTCCGTTCGATTTAGTTGGCAGTGTTGTGTCGACTTTGCAATAACTAAGCTCAATAGTGTGCGATAAACGATCAAATAGTGCGCGTCCAAAGTAGTTGAAAGAAAATTTCTGTTTTTTTTTGTTTGTTTGTTCATAAACATCATTTGTTGTTGATTAATAACCAACAACATTTTATAGAGGTGAGCAATTGTGCTTGTTGTTTTTAAGAGTAAAAACAACATGTAAATAAATAAAATGAAATTGTATGTTACAAAGAAAAAAAAACTTGTTTAATAAATAAATAAAAAATAAAAAAATTTCATTTTTTCAAAAATATTCATCACAAAGAAACATGAATAATAGAAGCGTTATGCTCTTGCGCGCTAGTTTTAAATGTACATTTGGTTATATAATTTTATTGCTAAGAAAATTAACAAATAAATTCTTAAGTACACGACCAAGGTCAGCATTTACGTCATCCAGCTTTTATGAATATATGTGTTACAGAACCACCAATGTTTAAAATTAATAATGTTTATTTTTGACCTCAAATCACAATTATGAGTAATTTCCAGTTTTTCACTTTAACATATTCGATGTTGAAAATAAATATAAAATAATTTAGAAAAACATTTTAAACAAAATAATATTTTGCTATTTTTGCTAATTTGACCTTCAACAATTGAATGATTCAACAGATGTACAATATATTTGTGTTCAGTAATTAATACAATATATAAATTAATTATAATTAGAATTTATGTACAAATTATAGATAATTTCAAAAATGCCATCTGAAAAGTCTGCGACCTGTGACAAGGAAAAAAAAACACAAATTCTTCTTTCATATTTTATTCTGTTTTGTGCAATACAACTTGCAATGTTTTTAAGTTTAGCGAATTAGTTTGGATATTAAAGCAATTCATAGTGTAGTTGTTTTTGGTTTGGATATTGGGCTTATAAATTATAGCTGCAAAAAATATATGGTGGCGCCATCTTTTGGTTGGGTCAAAGACTTTTCGTATGGCCTCTTAACAATTATTCAACTAGTATCACTTAAAGTAGTCTAAACTTATGTGTTTGCCTTTCTTGTTTTTTTTTTCTTTTTTATCATGCACTACAGTCTAGTCACAACGTCTAGCTTTATCAGTTGTATAGCTTTACAAAACAAAAATAACAATAACAAAAATAAAAATAACAAAGTACAAAATTCGTATACCTACGAACATGAGTCCACTGATAATGTATTTGAGTAAAAATAAACAATTGTTTTTTTACAATTTTTACTTATGACTTCAATAGTTTATTAACGTACATATAAAAAAAAACAACTATTAATAAAGTGAGAGAAAAAAAAATGCAGTGAAAATATTCAACATATGGCACGTTTTTGTAATTAGAACAATGCACACAATAGCTTATATAGTGATATGATTATTATTATTCCTATTTTTTTTAAATTGGTTGTGCTATTAACATGTGAATTAATGGTAGGAACAACAATCCCAGATCATTTGAAAGATACCGCAATATCGTGGCTTTTGGAGATTTTTTACCTACATTCTACATTCATAATTTTCTTTTGGAATATTCGCATCAAAATTGGTCATTTAATTGGACCCTTGCTTTGAGGTTGGCAATGAAAAGCTATAAACTTAAAAATGATTACAAAATTGCATTGAATCGAATATCACATTACAAGTTTATAATATTTTTCAAAAAAACTGATGTACAATATGCGGATGCTTGTTTTAAAGTAGTGTCTAATTTCGAAATAGCTTCTGGAGATATACATTTTTCTATTTCTCACTTAAAAACCATCTTTAACGTATTGTCAGTCCAATTGCAACATTTTCCTTTGAACTCTTGAAAATTGTATTCCATACTTCGGATGGTGGGTGCCGTAGCTCAGTGATTAGTCCATTCTCCTTTTGTAATGAAGGTCGTGGGTTCGGTAATCAATTGAAGCGCAACTTTAAAATCGATAAAATTTTTCTCTCGAACAGTACCCATCTTTCGGCGTGGAAATGGCAACTATTGCAGTAGTAACAATTTGCCTTGAAAAAGCTTTTAGAAGAGTTATGTGACAAAGTTCAGAAAAGGTGATATCACAATAGTCCTGCCGTTCGGAATCGGCTAATATAAGTAGGTCCCTTCTGTTACTGTCCAAAATTTTACAAGCACAACAGATTTATTTCTTTTTAATAGTTCCAATATAGAAATCAGGAATCGGAACGCTGTAGCAAACTATCAGACTTATCATTAAGCATAGTACGTTTCCAAAAGTTTTTCAAAATATCATCATGTGAAGCGCAATATAATTTCTTCCCTGAAAGGGAGCAAATTACTATTAACTATTACTTACTTATTACTATTAGCAATTACGATAAACCCTGGAGAAAGCCCAAATTCGATTATCTATAAAGTTGCTTTTGAATGCACTGATTGAATTTCAAAATGATTGAGTTAGTAATTTTAAATGAAGCAAGTTGTTTAGAAAAATTTGAGAATTGCATTTCGCGGATAATTTATTATAATTTTTGATTGTTGCTACTTTGAATGAAATTTGTTTATGATACCGGGACTACGAGAAGACTAGCAGTCCTAACGCACTTACATTACGCATGTACTATTTATAATAGTTGTAGCTATACACTCAGAAAAAAATCGTGACTATAAGAATTCCCATTTAATTTATTAGTATTTTAGTAGAAAAAAAAAACGTAATAGCATATAATTGGACATTTTTTTCTGAGTGTAGCCTTTATGTGCCCTACAAAAGAAGAAAGTCTAATTGCTTAAAAAAAATATCTGTATATATCGTATATTTATAACCTTTTATAGGCGACAATAAATATAAATTGTGTGTCATATTTGTACATATGTACCTACCTACCATTTTGCAGTTTGTTTACACTCTTTTTTTTTTTTGTATTTTTGTTTGTGATTACTCGAAATTTTCGTTGTTTACTAATTTACTATTTATATATGTTATATACTTTCGTCTGTTGATATCGTATATATGTGTATATGTGTGTATCACAAGAAAAGATTTGGAGAGGGGTTAATCAAGTTAGATTGCCATAATTGATAGGCAAGTGATGATTTTACCCAACCATTGCACATAGAAGTATATTTATTAGGGCGTAGAATGTTAAAAAGAGTCGACCTATTTTAGGCAAATGACGAAATTTTACCGTGACATTTATTCAAAATATTTTAGAACAAATTTCTTAATTTTTATTTACAATAATTGAATTTTCTTTATTTTCTATTTTTCAGGTAAGAATATTTCGTTGAATTAAACAAGATTTCGATGTAAAAAACAAGAAATCAAGAAATGTAAGTGACACTGTCTAATATAGATTAGCTATCGCATATGAGTTGTAGAAAAATTAGTTAGATATAAGCCTATGTCGTGCTCAGGCGAAAAAATAATGGAGCAGCTTGCTCATGAGCTGTATAGTTAACATGGACTGATTCAATAATGTTACATATTTTCTCTTTTAATTTTCGCTGCAAGCTAGTTCTATTAGTGTACAAGGAAGGATAATATTTTCAAGAATAAACTTTCGGGTCCATCTTCATTTCATTATGATCATTTCAATTGCATTACATGTCTAATATAAACGAATGCAAGTAACTAATATGAGTTAATTTATTCTGCATTGAAACGAATGAAAAGCTCTAATGGTTTTACATACTAATTTATAATATTGCTAATTTTTTTCATAAATATTTAGTACCTATTTTTGTGAAGTGTATAATTTTTTCCACTTATTATTATATTATTTATAACAATACTTCGTATTATGCATACATATATACAATTGAAATATTTAGTATTGAGACAATAATTCACGTGTATTATTTGTGATCCTTGTCAGATGAAAAATAAATAATACGAATAAAAAGACTAACACTCTAATAATAATAATAATAATAAAACAAGAAAAGTAAAATATAATCAATTGAAACAAAAACGGCACACTTAGATTGTGCCAGAAGCATTTAAGTGTAAATATACAATGAGTGCATCACAATAAAACGTACAATTAATAATAAACAAATAAAAAAAAAATTGTGAAAAGCAATAGCAACGACATATACTATGTACCAGTACATCTAAACATCAATTGATTATACTTGATCTGTCATATTGACATATTGCTGTACTAACTGACTTACATACAAGTAGATGCATTAATGTATAGTACTTACAATATACAATTACATACAAGTATAATATAAATTTGTCTGTTAGATATCACAATTAAAACAATCAAAAGTGTTTAATTAATATAAATTATAATTATTATATTATCTAAGCAGCCTTTGTATGTACATAACGATGTACGTAGTTGCGTGTAATTCTTTTAAAAATATGATTTCTACCATAAAACGATTTTGCATTTATGCCAACGCAGAATTAATATATTTATGTAGACGAGTACTATTCAATGTATATATACGTATGCTAAATATAAAAATAAATAAAAATAATAATGCAATAATGCTTGTATACATATATAGTATTGTTGTATGTACTCCAATATATTAGCGTACACATTTAGAATATTTTAAATATACTAGTGTATAGTATACGTACTTGCATAGCTATACAAGTATATGCAATTTTGCACATATTTTGCACACGCTATTGAATCCACACTGAATTCTAATTCGAATGCAAGCGTGCGAGCGCGGTATGTCGAATTATTTTGCACAATTATATTTTCCAATTAAACACTACTACTGTTGATATGTTCCTTATAAGGGCAGCATATAAAATATGAACACCACAAATAAGCACTTTCAATCGACTAAGTATCGCTTAAGTCAACCCACGCATGAATGTATGTAAATATATCCTCTATATTTGCTTTAATAAATCAAAGATGCACTGCAAAAAAACAACAAAAACAACTTATATTTCGTGAAAAAGGTAATTTCTTCGAAATGTTTTGATTGGAATCATGTTGTAGACGGTTCTTGAGATTAGGTTAGGTTATGTGGCTGCCCTCTCTCTCTTTGAGGGGACACACTTAGGCCAGAAATGCCCATTGTGATATCACCGAGCTTCTCTTCCAATACTGTTGTGCGTGTTAAATTTGGACAGCATTAGAAGGGATCTACTTATATTATGCGGTTCCGAACGGCAGAACCCTTGTGACATCACTTTAACTTAGTTTTGTCACAGAGCTCTTTTAAGAAGTATTTTTGGCAAATTGATACTGGCGGAAAAATTGCCAATTCTTGCCGACAGGTGGGTACCGTTCGAAAGAAAAGTCTTTTCGATATTAAATTTTGTTATGCTTCAGTCGGGGATTGAACCCATGATCAGAAGGCCAACGCACTAACAACTGAGCCATGGCACCCACTTCTTGAGATTACATTCTTAAATTTTTTATCTTAATTACTCTACGAACTCATCTTATTTGGCTAAAATCGCATACTACACCCAATTTGGAGGGCGTTTCACTATCTAGAAGTAATTCTACACCGCAAACTCAACTGGAAAAAGAATATCATGTAGGCAAAGGTTTGAAAAGGCCACCATAAGAATTTACGCCTGTAAAAGGTTGATAGATAGTAGATGGAGATTGAATCTAAAATCAACCTGTTGCAAAGTCATCACACCTTAAACCGGTCGAAAAGATACAAGGAACGGCAAGCATTTCCACTGCAGGGACATTCAAGACAATATCACTTGAAGTGATCTTATATTTCTCCCCCAATTGATTTACTAAGTAAACGCATGGCTGCCAGCTTGACCTTAAAGTTCAAGGCCCAACATCAATGAGCGTCAAGATGTTCTGGGGACGATAGGATTATTAATTACTGTCATACCGTAACCACTCTTAACCATGCGAAGCTAAAATTTTTATTTGTTAAAAAGTTCCAAACTTCCTTACCAGAAGGAAGAGGGATGTTTGCCGAACTACACCCACATTTTTACCGATTGCTCCAAGCTGGATGGAAAAGTGAGCCGAGATGCTTATTCGGAATTCTGTAATTTGTTCATTAATTTTAGCCTGCTCGATCACTACTGCTTGTTTCAGACAGAGGTCAAAGCAATAAACATTACATTAGCTTGGATTACCGAAGAGACATTGGTATTCTGATGCTTGTTTACCGGAAATCTTTTAGCGAGATGACAACATACTGCATTGGGTAACCGAACGCAACAGTATGAACGGAAACTGTAGAGCGGACGAGCTCACGAGACAGGGCACGAAAACAGTGTCAAGTGAGGAAATCAGGTTATTGGGGATCCCAGTTGCCTCATGTAAACTCAAACAGGATGAAATAAACTTCTCTGTCCTCCAAAAAAGATGGACTGAATCTTTCACCTGTAGGACGGCTAAATTATTGTGGCCCCAACTCAGTAAAAAACGCACTCAGTACCTTTTTGAACTTAGATAGAAAGGCACTGTAACTAGGCATTTGTTATGTAACTGCCCTGCACTATGCGGAATACGAAAATTATTTTTAGGTCATTATTACTCTGAGGACCTAGGTCCTAGAGATTGCATTAGGTGACTTTTGAAATGTTGTTTGAAATTGATTATAAAATAAATGCAGATATGACAGTTTAAGCTGAAAAAATTCCATAATTTTGTGTGAGAGCTATTTAGAATAGGGGGCTTGGCATACATATTTCAGGCACGAAAGAGTACTTAAGCTATGGCGGTCCATATTTTTAAAATATTTCAGTATTTTATATGGAAGCTACAATACGTATTGGGTATGACGTTAGTGTGTTCGCCTTCTGATCTGTAGGTCGTGGTTCAATCCCCGGCTGATGCATAACAAATTTAATATCGATAAGATTTTTCTTTCGAACGATACCCACTTGTCGGCAAGCAATTGGCAATTCTTCCGACAGTAATAACTCGCCATGAAAAAGCTTCTTAAAGAACTCTGTGACAAAGCTCAGAAAAAGTGATGTCACAAGTGTTCTGCCGTTCGGAACCGGCTAAAATAAGTAGGTCCCTTCTAATATTGTCCAAAATTTAAGACGCACAACAGTAATGGAAGAGAAGCTCGGCCAATGAGCTCTTTGGGGCTTTATGTGCCACATATTTTTTTTTTTTTTTATTTTTAATACTTTATAAATTATGATTGCTTAAAATAAAAATAAAAAGTCTTCGACTGCGACACTTGTACATGGTATAAAAATACTCTCGTAAGAGTCTTCTTTTATACTTGTTATCTTTTTATGATAAATTTCTTCTGCCGAAATAATTGTAAATTGCTTGAAGGCAATTAAGTACAATTGGAAGAACAAAATTTCATTCTCACTTAGTACAGAAGACCAATAACCGTTAAATAATTTATTGATATTTTACTACCTGAAGCAATAAAATATTATTTTACAGTTCAATTACATAAATTTGCCTAAAACTTTCATTCATCACCATCATCATCATCATTATCATCACAATGCCAAATGGAAGATAGTCATAAGAAAAATGAGTGTAAAATAAAAAGATGAAACAAAAATCAACTCTGACATTTTCGCACGCAAAGTGTCAAAAGTTTTAAAAGCATAAGGAGAGAGAATATAATTTAATTCGCAAAGCCAACAGGCAAAATAAATGCTACTGGTGTTTATTTATTGATTTTCGTTGCTCTATAAGTATCATACTTATGTACGTTTATATTAATAGGATCAATAAAAACTAAATGGCTGCAAGGGGCATAGAAAAATAAACCAACCCTCTCGTATAGAGTTTTAACATTGTAGCATAGTAGCAGGGTCGATAGAAAAAAAAACACTTCATACTAAGAGTTATACTGGTAGTCAGTGGCGTAGTCAGGGGGATTAGGGGCATAGATCGCACGTTATGTTCATCCATGGTGAACTCATTTTGCTAAAGCTAAAATGAGATTTCAAACTAGTTCACTTCCAATAGTTGTTAAATCAAAACTACACAATGAATTTATTTGAAGCTTTGAAAGTAATCGTTTGACATCTGACTTCCAAGGGATATCTTAAGAAAACAAAAACCAATCCAATCAAAGACTCCGTAAAATAATAAAATACTTAGTGCCATTAATTAAGTAAGCTTGCAATACAATATATGCTATATGTATTTATACTTGATACGTTAAACAATAGCGTTTCCATATTGTGCTAAAATGTGATTCGATTAGGTTTTGTTGATTTTGCACTGTCGATGTTATTGCTGTCATTGCACTTTATTGACTTCAACTCTAAGAACAAAATTGCTTCTTCCATGCTACTTGCTGTGCTACTGTTTGTTATGTGCAATTGAATTGTACGATATTATATTATTATACGAATATTGTATTTTGATTACTGCATCTCAAGTACTATATCTCATTAGAGTGGTTCAAACAAATGCGATTTATCACCGTTGTACTTTTTTTATGGGACTAAACAAAGGAACGTATTTATGCGGATAATACTCAAAGTCTTGACGCTCTGAGATCAAATATCTGTCAAGTTATGACCGAGATCTTGTCCGATATGTGCCGGAGAGCCATCGGAAATTACCTCATAAGCATCAAGTACTGTAAGAGGTCCCGCGGAGGACATTGGAATGAAGTTGAATTTTACACAAATTCTAAACAGAAATGTTTTTTATTTACGTTTACTTTTGGAACCATAAAATTGATAATCCAGTACTAACTATCAAGAATTTTCCACTAAAAAGAAATACAAATACATACAAGTCTGAATGAGCCTAATTTTTTTAGTAAGTAACATATATTGGCGAAAGAAACTCCCAATTACAATTGAAATCGTGAGTTGAGATTAAACTGTGTAAAATGAACTGATGAGTTTGTTTCAGCTTCAATTGACTTAGAAAACGTTGTGGTATTGAAGAGCGAAAAGAAAACAAAAAAAAAATCATTAAAAGTAATAGGGAAGCAAAAAAATAAGAAAACCATGTGTGCCACTGGCGGTGGTTTTGTTGCTTTGGCCATAAACTTAACCATTATTTGGTTTTATTTAGGCATATAATCGTATATAACAGTACTTCTAGGAATATGTTTTCACTAATACATACATACAACAATAGTCAATAATATTGTGGAATATGGTTATATTGTTGCTACCATTGTTTATTGGACTGGTTGTTGTTGTTGTTGTTGTTGTTGGTTAGTAATTGTTTGTTTGTGCTACAATAATTTGTTGTCATTGTTGTTGTTGATGTGATGGTTTTTTCTTCGTAGTTGATTATTTTGTCATTAATTTGACTATCGCTGTTTTTGTTATTGTACTTTTTTGAGGTCAACACCATCAGCACCAGAACAATCTATTAAAATCATTTGAAATGAATTTTCACGAAAAATCAATTGAACAAAAGTGAATATTGTACAGTGGCTTACATATTTGGGAAGTTTAACAAAAGTTCATTAAATTTATTGAAAATAAATCATTATATGTTCATATTAATATCGGTTTTGTTTTCTTGGTTTTATATCTTTAATGTTTATATATATTTTTTTTTAATATTTGTCTACAGATCAACTTCCCAAAGCAGTCCTCAAAAGACCTTCCATCGGTTAAAAAATAATAATTTGTGTAAATAAACAAAAATAGCATGGCGCTAAATCTGCTGAACATAATGGGATAGGCTTGAAAAGCCTCAAGCCTCAAGAAAAATTATTTCTCATCAATATTCCAAAAATTTTAAATCAAATATTGCAATATTAATTATTTTAGATTTCGTCAAAAACCAAAAAAAAAAAAAAATTCAAAACCAACTTAGAGAAGTTTTGTTGAAATCCTCGTATATACTATACACACATTGCCACATTGCTGAGTGAGAGGAAAAAGTCAATTAGTTTTCCTCTACACGTTATACCATATGTACGAGCTGTATGTACATGCAGATTTTTCATTTTCTTATTTTATTGTATTATTGATATTATTATTTGAAACTTTCTTTTTGTGTTTTTTTGTTTTCTTTCAATATATATTTGTTTAATTTTACTAATTTGATTTTTATACCCTGCATAATGCAATATGCATGGTATATTCATTTCGGTCAGATGTTTGTGTCCACTTGAAGGAATCTCCGGAGATATAGACATGGATATATATTTGTGATCAGTGTCGATTAAATTTTCGATTTAACGATGTCCGTCCGTCCGTCCGTCCGTCCGTCCGTCCGTCTGTCTGTCACCTGGCTGGTTCGCACGATAACTTGAGTAAATATTGAGCTATTTCGATGAAATTTGGCATAAGTAATCTATGATCCAAGGGTACGGAGGGGATTGATATTGGGCATGATCGGTCAATAACCACGCCCACACCAAACATTCAAAGCGACTAACCTCGAAATTTTCAAAATCTTTAACTTGCTATAACTCACACAATATACCACTTGGGACAACAATATTTTGCACATAGAGTTATATTATACTACTATATAACCTCACCAAAAGTGGATGAGCCACGCCTACTTTCTAGCGTAGCTCCCATGCAAAGTGTCTGTACTTCTTTTAAATTGAAACTGCTGTAACTTCTACAATCTTCTGTCTAGAATAACCATAATTGACACTTGGATTAACATGGCAGAAAATCAGTGTGCCACGCCCACTCCTTCATGGGTCTCCCATACAAAGTCGAGGGAATTAAACTAAAACTTTTAAGCTCCATAACTTACAAACCATTTAGCCTAGGACAACGAGAATTAAGGTGTGCATTAGTATTGTACGAGTAATTAGGCTCACAGGAAATGGGCGCGCCACTCCCACTGTTTATCGTAGCCCCTGTACAAAATGACTGAAATTCTTTTAAATAGCTGTAACTTCTGCATACTTCTGTCTAGAACAATTATAATTAATACTTCAGCTAATATGGTAGTCGAAAATAATCCGACAAAAAATCAACATGCCACACCCACTTCTTAATGGGGCTTCCATACAAAATTTGGAAAATTAAAAAAAAATTTAAACCGCTATAACTTTCGAACTATTCAGCGTAGGACAACCAAATTTAAGGAGTGAATTGATATTGAAAAATTAATTAGATATACAAGAAAGACGTAAGCCACGCCCAATTTTTATATTGCTTCCGTACAAAATCTCGGATTTATCTTAAACATTAAAACACCCATAACTTACTAAATAATAAGCCTAGGTCAACCCATTGCAACCTAGGTAGTTTAGTATTATAGGCAGAAATTATTCCTCAAAAATTGGTGAGGTAGCCTGGTTCTTAATGTTGCTCCTATACAAAGTAGTGGAAGAAAAGGAGTATATATAGTAGCAAACTTTTTATATATACCTCTACATATGCAGGGTATAATTTGGTCGGCCCCAGCCGACTGTAAGGCCATTTTTTTTTCCTTTTGAAATCCTCAATAATTTCGGGATCAGAAAGAATCCCGAAAATTGGCATCCCGACTACAATTTAGATGTTGATTAAGAACAGAGTAGATCATAGAAAGTAAAATGTATATGTTCATACGAGTATGCCTGCAATTTATAACTTGAATGAGTTATTAATGTTTCATGTTTCGTTGTATGAAATGGTTATACTACTTACATATTATATATATCAATAACATAGGTGCAAAAGTAATTATTACAAAATATATATGTATTCATATTGTTTTTGTATTTCTTATTGCTCAATTAAACGATCACTTGTGCCATTTTCAATGCGACACACTCGTGACATATGCAGCCATACAGACTCGCAGATGCATATAGTTACATACTATAGGTACATTGTATAGATACAATGTATATTGTATATTGTATATTCTTTCACAACATAACAATGAAGAAATAGTGAGAAAAAGAGGCAATCTCATTTCAAGTGAAAAAAAAATATACACGCTACGCCACACGAATTAAGACTATAATATAGTAAATATAGTCGACTAGATGACGAATAAGAAAAAACTACCAATATTAAATAGATAAATGTGGGAAGCTGGGGAATAGTGGGATAAGCTTTTTCGTCATTCAAAAATTGCTTAATGTAAGATTTACAGAACCTGACAATTTGTTGAATTTTGTTGATATTTTACACCCATACATTTACAAGTTGCGGTTAGTTTTAGAGGGGATTGCCTGTAAAAGAGGCCACCATTGGAATCATTGAAGCAGGTATTACTAGAAGCTGTACACAATTTTCCCATAAATATCGCCCGTGCAGCGATCAATGAGTCGGGAAATGGCGATCATTTCGAATAATTTTTCTTTATAGTTTGTACTTTACTTTCTCTGCCATAATAAGTATCACAAAATTATTCAAATCAAACCAGTCTATTTTTTGTTGTTGTTTTAGTGTTAAAACCATCTTGTATCAATATTTATGGCAAGACTAGGTAAATGATCGCTTGTTCGTTACCTCAAACTCAAAGCTGTAAAAAAGTTGAGGTCATAGCAAGTGTTTGGTAAGGTAAAAATTTTCATCTGAGATTGGTTTATTTCTCGTGTCAAAATGTCGGTTGCACTGTGTAATCAAGAAAACCATTTTAATTTACTGGTGTAAAAATCTAAATGAACATATTTATATCATGCACGTATAAATTCACATACGTTGCATTTTTACGTTGCTTTTCATCACAGCTGACTTGATCGTGTTAGTGATAGCTATAGAGTATGTAAACTCAAGATTCAAACTACATTGTATAGTATATGCTTTTCACTTTTCACAAAAACAATTGATTGATTGATTGATTGATTTGCAACAGCATGCATTGTCATCAGTCAAGCTTTAGTTGTTGTTACATAGTACATAGAAAGAAACATATGTATATATGATCAAAAAATACAAATCCTTCATCATTTTTCAATAGCCTCAGCAGCAGTAAGAAGAAACTTTTAATTAAAAGTAAGGTGAACAAAAATTTATTACAAATTTTACGGACGAAAAACAAACAATAGAAAATATAAACTCAATTATTTTATTACAACTACTCATTACTATTGTTATTTCATTGTACTTGGCATACACCGTCATTTTTATTACGATTTTCGTATTGCATTATTTATTGAGCTGTACTCTTGGTTGTACAGCGTCTTTCAACGAGAGTTATCATTTTAAATTAAAAAACAAGAAGAAAAAAGAAACGCAATATTTTGTGAAAAGAGGTACTAATTTTAATCTAAAGCACAAATTCCGAGGTTAGTAATGGAACATAATATCTGCGAAATATCCGCCGCGACTCTTCTTACATATGACCATTCTTTTGATGAAAATTTGTCATCACATTTTTGCATAATATTAATCTCTAATATTATCTTTAAGTGATCCAATATTTGCTGGAGCATTAGTGTAGACGTTAACTTTAACATAGCCCCAAAGACAGAAGTATAATGGAGTTAAGTCGCACGATCTCGGCGGCCACTCAAAGTCTCCGTTTCGAGAAATTATGCGTCCAGGGAGACTTTACAGAGTTTTTGCTCTTACGAATACTTTTAAACTCATCGATCCCTTTCTCTATAGTATTTATCTAGCATAAATCCACGGCTTCCACGGCAAACGAAATTCAATGTTTATCATCTTCTAAAAAATTTAGAAAATCTTCCGCCTTAACTAACTTCTCAAACTAAAGCAACACGTCATTTGCTAAAATTTCAACATATGGATAGACAACAGGATGATAGTTTTTAGTTAGAGACGCTAGCTTCAATGTTCTCCTACATCTTTATTGACTATCATACACATACCACAGTATATCGTACTTTTATATACATAAATACCTACAAGTATATGTACGTGGATGACGCAAATGCATTGTTGCATAAACCACATTTGAAACATAATAAATCTAACCTTGACTTTGCAAATATGCATACATCTGAGTGAGCCTGCTCATACCCAGTGAGATTTAATCTGCTAGCAGCGATAATTGATAGCACATTTACTGGTCCCATCATTAATGTAGAAGAATATTTATTTTCAATTAGAATCATACTTTTACTCGTATAATACAGGAATAATTAAGTTCCGATTATAACCCAATAAAGAAAAGATTCACAAAATACTCTTTTTTGTGTCTTATTTAGAAACGTTTCGCTCATATTTCGAAGAATCCTAAATCTGAGTCACAATAGACTCCTAAATATGAATAATAATGAGTTTTTACATATGGATCATAGATGACTCATACATTGGATATACAATAAATTCTTCGTGATGACATTATGAGCACTTTAGACTCTTTTATGAACCTGAAATTATCTTATTTATGACTCTGGTACCTCATTTTTGAGTGGTGTATGGGTGAGGGATCCTAATTATGAGTCGTAAAAGACTCCTAAATATGATAAATAAATGAGTTTTACATATGGATCATAGATGCCTCATACACTAGATGTACTATAAATCCTTTCTGGATGAAGTTATGAGCACTTTTAGACTCTTATGAGCCTTAAATTATCTCATTTGTGACTCTAAGTCACCTCATTTTTGAGCGGTGTATGGGTGAAGGATCCCAATTACATATGGATCATAGAAGATTCATACCCTGGATGTACTATTAATCCTTCCTGGATGAAGTTATGAGCACTTTTAGACTCTTATGAGCCTTAAATTATCTCATTTATGACTCTAAGTCACATCATTTCTTAGCGTTGTATTTTTCGTTATTAAATTAAATTAAGTCTTAAGTTGGCTCATTTTGAGCTTTTTGTGAGTGGTCAATTATGTTGCTAAGGAACTTATTTTTGGAATGCTTACTTTTGGTATTTTCTTCTTCTTTTTATCGGGTTTTATGTACAATCGTTAAAGAACACTTTAATCAAATTTCTTTTCTTTGACTGTCACTTTGTAAAAGTAATCAATGTAAATAAATAATAAATATATATTCCTATTTCTTTACAGATCGAATACGTCACAACAAACTTAAAGCAACAACATTTAAAGTGCAAATAAGAAAAAGACTGAATAAGCGAGCAATCATTATCATAAAATAAGCAATACTTTAGAAGAAGATCTCCAATAATATACTAAAGAAAATTAATAAGCAATAAATTATTGCCATTAAACCAAAGAATTTGAACAAAATTCAAGAAAACAAAAAAGGTACGGAGCAAAATAAAAGGGCACATTAGAAGCGAGCGCCATTATTACAATCCACTTCCTCTGTGAGTGTAGGTCAGATCGTTCGTATAATGTTTAAAAGTATTGCATCATTTATATTTGGATCGAATGAAACTACGAATAGTGAAGTTAATCAAAATCCGAAGAATAAGGAACAAGAGCAACAGCAATACGATCGACCACCGCGTCCAAATCGCATTAAGATTGATACGGAAAATACCATACAAGTGACTTCGTCGACGCCATCAGTAACTGGTACGAGTACGAATAACGTTGCGTTTCAAAATAAACGCGGCAAGAATCGACGTAATCGTCAAAAACGGAACGCACTAATACAGCAACAACCATCGAAGCCAACGCAATCGATTTCGAAATTATTAACATCGAGTGAGAGTTTTGACGAGGATTTTGACGACAGCGATTGGTATATTGTTGATAGAGAAGAAGGTAAGGAAGGAGAAGTGTGCTAATCACAATTTGATTATGAAATTTATTCGATGGTTTCTTTTGTTTTGTTTTGTAAATATTTCAGACGAGGAAGGTTCACTTCCTCGCACGGACTCTGACGAAGAGGAGGGTAAGCCGCATTTGACGTCTTCCCTCAACGCTGTACAACAGCAGCGTCAACGTCGTCAACATCAACAACAACAACAACAGTTACAGCAGCAGCAGCAGCATCAGCAACATATCAATTTGCATTCCTATAAGGGCCCACGCCCACATCAGCAGCGCAACTATTTGCAAAGGTCGCGTATCAGCGGCTCTCGTAGTGGCGGTGGTGATATTGTAAATTTCTCATCATTAAGTCCGCACAGGAGCTATGCTGGTGGCAACACCAGCAACAGCATTTACGCATCAGCTGATGGCGGTGTTACTCAGCCACTATATGCTGTGCCGCACAATAGCAACGATGCGCACAACAGCAGTGGCAGTGAATGCAATGTACCGATGGATGGATCGTGGTTCATAACACCACCACCATGCTTCACATCGACTGGACCAATCAATATGGTGACCTCACCATATGAGAATCTATTAATTGAACATCCAAGGTGTGTACTAATTGTTGTTGTTTTTATTCCCGTACACATTTATACATTAAATTAGTTGTACATCATTGATGATTGCTTTTTCTTTTTTATTTTTCATTCAACAGCATGTCAGTTTATCGTAGTATTAGGTCAGCCCAAGAGGCAGCCAATAGTTCTTATATTGATCTCGAGGCGAAAGATATTTCGCCTACACCGTCAGCAACATCAATAGTTGAGGAGGCTATTGAGATGGAGCAAGAGGAGGTTCAGAATGATTACGATGAGGTAAATGCTACCACAGGAAGTATATATTATTTACATATATGTATATTTTTTCATACAATAATAGCCATATTTTATTTGACATATACACAATTAGCGGCGATGTCTATTTCTTCTGAGCTATTGCTTGTATATAAAAAGCGAGAAAAGATGCACTCACAATTAATTTCAAATTAATTGAATTAATTTTCTGCCATGATATATGTACCCTAGTATATTTTCAAATTTGACATCATTGCTAATTGTATATAAACCTCAAATAGAACTCGGCTAATGTCACGTTGTACTTTCTAAATATTTATATTTTGTTTGTATCTTTTATGTATGTATTTGTAGCGTGCTCCTCGTACGGTTGCTGTACATCAGCGTTCAGCGCGTGCACGTATTGATACCTATAGTGCAGCTCAACTGAAGCAACAATTATTTGAGCGCAATGGCCAGAAGGTAAACTCGAAACAGCGATCATTGATTATGCATATCCAATTCATATCTATAACTACACATACATATACTTTCATTAACATATGTAGTAGGCATATATGGTAATAAGAAAGTGACAGTGAAATTGACGGCTAGCAATATGGGTACCACAGTAAACTATAGTAATTAGTAGAAATAATTTAGTTTTTGTGGGTACCTACGAGTTAAGGAATTTTGTAAAACTGACTTTCAAATTAGTAATGTCAATTTCACTATTACTTTGTTTATTTATTAATATATAATATATATAATTAATATTTATATTTATATTAAATTAATACTTTCTTCTTATATCTATTTATTTAGAATTATGAACAAAAGGCACGTGAGCAATTGCGCCGTGGAGCAATTTGGCGCGCTAATAAGACACGCGACTTCCAAAGTAAGGCAAACCGTCAACGTCGCGCCGATATGCAACACTTCAGGGTAGTCAGCGGTGCTAATAATAATCGCAAATGCTATTTTTAAATACTAACAACAACAATAACTACAAAAACATGAACAAACCAAACATTAGCAACATTAAAAACAATAAATTTATAGAATGCTATGATAATTTCATACATAATTTCATCATCAGTATCACAAGCAACACCAACACCAGCAACACTCCTGTCCCTACTACAAATAAAAACAGCAACAATCAAATTTTATTTAAACATTAAATATAATGCTAATCAAGTAGAACAATATTATACTTATTTGAAGATTGATATAAATGAGATAATGACAACAATTAAAATTAAAAAAGTATAAAAAAAGAAAAATAAAAAATAAAAAAATGAGATAAATAAAAAGAAAAAAAAAATTTAATATCACAATTGGAAAAAGTTCAAAAAATAAAAATATTAATTGAATTAAATAATATTAAATTTTAATACTAGAAAACAAAAAAATTAACAAGATAATTTTAATGTTCACATTTAAAATTTTAATATTTCAATATACGTATATAAAAAATAGTATCTTAAATAAAAACAAAGAAATCAATTAATATTAAAGAAAGTATATATTTTCAAAAATTTCGAATTTTGAATTTCGAACTTAATGTTAATTTTTATTTTAAATACAAGGTTTAATTGAGAATTTTATCTTTTTCATTTATCTATAGATTACTTAAACATTTTTCGATATAATATGATTGTATAATTTTTAAATATAGTTATTATCCTTTGGGTTTACAGTTTCTCAAAAAAAATATATATTTAAAGTAAATCTATAATACCTAACATATATATCCACATATGTAAATGTTTGAAAAAATTGAGAAAATAATTTAAAAATGATTTTATTCAAATTTAGATGTTTGTTGTATGAGAGAATATATAATGCTTTTTATGGAGAATTTATTGTATTGTGTTAGTTGATGAAAAACAAACTTGTGTGTATGTTGATAAAAGAAAAGAATAATAATAACATTAAGAAATCGCATAAGACAAAACCGAAAATGCAATAAATCATAAAAAATTAACTATTTATAATACAGTCTGTAATCCATAGTAATAAAGAGTCAAAGGATTTTATGTTTAATGAAAACCCATATTTGTTTTATTTGAAGCTACATATTTTGGCAATTTACGTACACATTATTATTATTATTTATTCAATGGCAATTTACCAAAATATAATTGTTCACAATTACCAGTCGATTTTTATTGATTCAAGTGATTGATTGATTGATAAATATATAAATATCAAATTTAACATCCATCCGTAGTTTGAATGGTATTGTGGCGCACTGCCTAATTTTCGACTTAATTTCGAAAAAATATATGCTTGATGCTTAGGAGCATGAAAACAAAAAAGTTAAGTCAATGGTGTTGTCTTTTGTTTTTTGTTCTTTTTTGTATTTATGAAAATATTTAGAAAATCACTAGTTGCAAAATAGCCAGGTTAGATTTACTTAGAGTTAGAGTTCGTTGCTGGACAGGATAACGAAAGAAAGGTTACCTTGATGAATTCAGAAAGTTCGGGTAGACGAAGAGCAAGCATTTATATAACTCATGCTTATAACATCATATCACATATCATCACATATCAACTTAAACCTCGGATTTTAATTTCCGGTACTCAATGAAAACACAAAACAAAAAAACAAAAAAATATAAATCGTGAAGAAACACAAAAATAGTTACCACAAGTAGTTACTTAAAACATGCTATTCATCTATATATTTTTTTTCATCATTTTTCTTATTTTTGATTTTCGATACCATTTTTCCCATTATAATCATTGGAATACAAAAATTAACTACTATTTATATACACCTAAAGCGCACACCAAGAGTTGTGGAAAGGATCACGCCGAATCACGATCAATTTAATCACGAAAAAAATGCTTCAGGAAGATTTCTACTTTTATCAATATTTTCCTGTAGGTATAATTATTATGCCTTGCATGAGGATGATCAAGGTATATACATTTCAGTCAGATATTTGTAAACACTTGAAGGAATCTCCGGAGATATAGAAAAGTATATATATATATATATTCCTGGTCGGCGTCACCTAAATTTTCGATTTAACGATGTTCGTCCGTCCGTCTGTCCATCACCTGGATGGTTCGTACGATAACTTGAACAAATATTGAGCTATTTTGACGAAATTTGCCATATTGGTAATGATCGGTCAACTGCTACGCCCACACTGAGCATTCAAAGCCACTAACCTCGGAATTTTCAAAATCTTTAACTTGCTATAACTCACTTAATGTATTTACAATTTAGGATAACAATATTTGGCATTTGTCAGAATTATGATATACTATTATATAATTCTGCCGAAAATGGGCTAGCCACGTCCACTATTTATAGCGACTCCCATACAAAGTTGGGGAAATTTAAAAAAGTTTAATATAGCCCTGACTTCCCAACTATATTAAAGTTGTGGATTGGTATTGCAAAGGTTTATTTAGAAGCGATTTATTGCGAGGCTTCATATTCCATATAAAGCGTCGGAAGTTGATATATGTCTAAACCGCCATAACTTCAGCAGTTTCCAACTTAAAAAAAAAACTTTTTTTTATATGAAATTTAATATTTTCGTTTGGAAGGTAATACTTTTCATTAGCTTATTTACAGTCGAAAGTATTAACTGTCATTCATTTTCTGATTTCATCAGTGTCTAGACAAGGAGTTATTATATAGTTATTCAATAAAATACCGAAAAAAAAGAAAAAAGTATCGATCCTCAAGTTTTCGGGTTTGTTTGATTAGTTGAAGTGGTGACTCATCCATGAGTCCAGTTAGCGCTGTTTAGAAACCTTAAGAGGTTGCTGATGTTTATTTCCACCAACTCCTCAATGTTATTGAAGAGTGGTTTAGCTAGGGTGTTCATTCTCTGCTTCCAAAGGGCAGGGCATTTACAAAGGAAGTGGAAGACCGTTTCCTTTTCTGTGACAGAAATCATTGTGGGACATTCCCATTTTGGCCCCCTGTTCTCCGATGAGCCAGAAGCCGGTAATGACTGCCGTCAGTCTAAAGACGTCTTTACGGTTCCTGTTTATCAGTAACATTGATTGTTTAGGATTGTATGTAGGCCACAGTGACCTACTAGTCTTACATTTCGTAAGAATTTTCTAACTACAATCCGCTATTTGTAGATATTTTGTGTTGATAGCTCTTTTAGCTAAACTCAGCGGTATGAACACTGATTGTGCAAGAGCCTCTTGCATGGCTGATCCGTTTCTTGCCAGTTCGCCGGCTTTTTTGTTTCCTTCTATGTTACGGTGTCCCGGAACCCAGATCAATGAAACGTTGTGCCATTCGCTGAGTGTATTGAGACTCCTTCTACTTTGTTCCACTAGGAAGGAGGATAAGACTGCTGAATTCAAGGCTTGAATTGCAGCTTAGCTGTCCGATATTATAGCTATGTTGAGCTTGAATCTGAAGTCTGCGATTAATATCCTACAAGCTTCCCCGATCGCAAACATCCGCCTGAAATACGCTAGACAGGTTAGGGAGGGTTTTAGGGTTTACTACTGCATAAAATATTGCGAGAAAGTTATCAGAAGAACAGCTAGTTAAGTCAAAACAATTAGAAGAATTAGATAAAGAAACTATTGAAGCCAAAGTAGAAGAAAACGTAAACACAAACAATATGGCGAACTTAAATATAGACACGGCTTGTAAAGCCATATCAAATTTTACAGGGAATCTTAAGAAAATAAATACATTTACGGTGACGAATAACGTTAAAGATGAATAATTATTAATCCAATATAGCTTTATATTTTCTGTACTATATTTTTAAATATTGTGTTTGGGCATGGAAAGGTTTCATAGCCGTTGACGAAAAGGGTATATACTACAAAGGCATTATCGAAGAAATGATATCGTATGTCGGTCGTATTTCTTAAGAATTTCTTACACAAATGACGAATCGCAAAGCTGTCTTCGATTGGTGCTACCAGATGTATGGTCATTAACACAATCTTTTGACAAAAAACTGAAATACCTTTTATATCATCAAATATATGTATACGTATACGCCTTTATTTATTTATTTTTTATACGCCTCGTTAATCACATACTTATTAGTATAAATATTTATCATATTTCATAGCTTGTTTGTTTATTAATGTCGTTGACTCTCATCAATTAATTTAAAAGAATAGTAATGAAATAAAGTGGGTGCCGTAGCTCAGTGGTTAGTGTGTTCGCTTTCTGATCTGTAGGTCGTGGTTCAATACCCGGCTGATGCATAACAAATTTAATATCGAAAAGATTTTTCTTTCGAACGGTATCCACCTGTCGGCAAGCAATTGTCAATTCTTCCGACAGTAACAACTTGCCATGAAAAAGCTTCTAAAAAGAACTCTGTGACAAAGCTCAGAAAAAAGTGATGTCACAAGTGTTCTGCCGTTCGGAACCGGCTAAAATAAGTAGGTCCATTCTAATATTGTCCAAAATTTAAGACGCACAAACAGTAATGGAAGAGAAGCCCAATGAGCCCTTTGGGGCTTTAAGTGCCACATATTTATTTTATTTATAGTAATGAAATAAAATTGCCTATATGTTCCATATTTGTTAGCATGATGCCGTTAACTTAGTCGAAATTCACTAGAATTCAAGTGTAAATTTTTAGGGAAACTTTGTAGCGATATATGTATATTTAATATTATTTTTACAGTTTGATACAGATGACCTTCATAAATGGTTGCATTTATATTTTGATATGTGTGTTTGTTATTTTTCATTAATAGTTGTTGATGTTAGTGTCAGCAAAGGTTTTTAGAATTTTGTGATTGTGTTTTCGTTATGATACAAAAAAACATAACATAATTGTTGAATTAAACAATTCGTTGTGGTACTCATTAAAGTAATACATTCATATATGAATTTCAAAGTGTATCCTCTCCTTCAAATTTAATTTAATTTTAATGTTTCGGATAAATATAAAATATAACATATGAAGATATTTTTTACATACTTACATTTCCACTAAGTACAAAAATTAATTTCATTGATTTACAGTGATTAATTTTTTGCTTGATGATCATATCTATTAGATGTACAGCAATTGATTGCATATAGGGTAACGTGTATAGAGATTTAATGCATGTGCTTAAACGGAAGCTAGATATTACATTGTATATATGGATATACTTTTACTAGTACATTTGGTTACGGTAATTTTCTTCCGGGGTTAATCAATTACAACGAATTTACCGGTATGGTTAACATTGCACATTCTTTTTATCCAAAGCGATTTGATATATGTAATACGTAGATGTAGTATATATTCATATTGGATGTAGGTAGGCATACGCTATATGCATATTTATCTACATAAAGCTATTAACTAGTAGACAGCTATGCAAGAGAGATATAAAAATTGCAAAGAGAACATTTGCAAAAACTACCTTTGAAATAATTTGGTTAATCTGAGCCCATCATATATAGCTAGATGGAGGTGGTATCCGGTGAAAACACTACTTAGTTCGCTGAGACAACAACAAAAAACCATCGAGAACAGAAAAAAAGCTAATAAAGTAAAGCACCTTATATAAAATCGATCGCTATGTTCTAATAAAGTGAAAATCCCACAAATTTCTCGTCTTCTGTGATGAGAACGAATATTGTAGAAATATAAGTGATATATCCTAGGTAGTTCTCATTGATGGCAAGGCAAGAAGTTTAGTGCGATAATATGCAGTTATGATGATGTATCCATTAATACATTTTTTTCCTCTTAAACTAGTTCTTCTAATTCAGTTTTCAGTCGAAGATATTTACAGCTATAATAAATACTCCGAATTCGAAATTCATCCAGTTTAAACAGCACCAAACGCATACTGAAAAGGTTCAAACATTCTGATTCTGAAGAAACTATTAAAGATTACATTTGAAAGGTCTTGAGGTAGATTTCCACCCAAATAAAGCAGCGGAAGGTTAAGTAAAAGCATCAGTGTACTTGCATTCGTTAGAATATTATCGTACTAAATTTTAGTACATGCTACTACTACTACTGTACCTATGAGTAAGTACCTCAATGCAAGAGAAAATAATGAATGTTCTCTTGCAAATACATATTACGTATGTACGTATGTACTTACATGTACGTACATACATATTGGCTAACTTTTGGTAAGTATGCTTTTTAAAAGCCGATATTCATGTGTAAGAAAATCTTTATAAAAACAGTTTATTCTGCGCTTCGTTTCACACCTGTACAGCACGTGAATAACTACAAAGCGTCTTCTTTATAATATCGGAAATTTGAAAAGCTTAAATACATAGAAGTGATTTACACAGAGGCGCAAGTGGCGGTTTGTTGTGTAAGATTAAGCAATCGTTGTTGTGCAGCTGATGATTCGGTGTTTTTTTTTTTTTAAATTGCCTTGTTAATACATACAATTTCTTATTATTGTTGTATTTCTTTGTGTTTTTTGTTTTTGTTTTATAGAAATTTGCAGTTGAGTGATTTTGCGGGTATCCAAAAAATAAAACACTTGCCAAATTCATTGAAGAAAAAAACCAAACCAAAAACAAAAAAAAAACCACCCCAAGCTTTAACAATTTAATAAAAATTAATATTAATGCTAAGTACTCGTAATAAGAAAAATAGTGTGCAGTTATGTAAGCCAAAACATAAAACAAAACAAAAAAAAGGCAAAGTCATTGAAAATTTTGCATGTGGATGGTCAATTTATTAAAAACTATACTCGCACTTGTTACATTTGACCTAAAACCAACTGAAATAATTGAACATTTTGCGGTGAGTACGCGCTAAATACTATTTGAATTTTGAGGGTCAAAAAGTGTGTAATTCAAAATATCTCCATATGTTAGTTAGATGGTTAGTGCGTTGAAGTGCTAAATTATATCGGATATTGCAATCAGTTATTGTGCTAAAATTGGTCAAAGATAATTGAACGAATATGATGATTTATTTCATTGTTAAACATTTTTATGCAATCATAATAGTCACTTGCCGGTAATAAGGATATTGACATTCCCAAATATAAAGGATAACGCTTGGATAATTACCTGTCAAATGTGAGTAATGTAATGTTGTTTAAAATTAAGCAGAAATTAAGAGAATTTAAGACATTGCAGTACATAAACAAAAATATTCAGTCTACTACTTTACAATTATTATGAAAAAATACCAAAAAATTCGGGAACTCCTGAGCTCAAAACACGTAAAAAAATTTTGTTTGTATCATCAGATTTTTGAGATAACGGTAATTTTGTGTTTTTTTTTGGATATCAATTCGTTCAAAAATTTGTCTGAAAGTTAATGCAATACAATTATATTGAAAATATGTAAATAAATGCAATTCGGAATAATGCAAGCATAAGGTTAAACAAACGTTCCTTAATTCTGCTGATACATAAGACTGTCAGAAAGACCTAATATTGCTAATATTACGGTATTACTAGTAAGGAAGTCAAGCTCAAATGCATTCAGTTTAATTATGTCGCGTCTGCTTACGATGCTGGGTATATCTAACACAAATTTTGTCATAACGAAATGACAAATTCAATCACGTTTATGTTTATATTCATTCTACTGCCTGTTTTTGCAAGGATTCTTTAGGGCTTACATTGGGCTTATTCACTAATTTTATATTTCGATGCTATGCCGGGTTTCAATAAATGACTTTCGTCGCATTAGCATAGCCGTTCTGGATATGTTTTTTTTTTTCATTATCATTGCAACAAGTTTTGCAGTAGCTACATATATTATGTTAGGTGTTAATAGCGACATTTTTTTTTTATTCGCAACATTTTTTTCCGACAATACTATAGGAATTTGTGCCCTCACAACTTTAGTGCCACAAAGTACTACATATAGAGGGTGTGGTTGCTATGCCCCCGGCCGAATAGATCACATCATTAAATACTGTACGCTTGTCTATGCTGAACACTACTATTACTCCTTAGTTTTACTACTCTTTGTCAACTAATATTCATAGATATTTATATAAGTATCAACATGTGTTTCAATCAACTAACTGACGCCGGTTAGAAGCCCTGACAAATTTTGCAGTACCTCATCTTTCACCGTGGGTTGGCTTTTCCTCACCTCCCTCGTCCTTCGTTCTGTTATCGCCATCAACGCAAATAGGTTCAAAGATCTTGCGTATGACTTGAAAACCTCAAGCATTCTCTCATCTGAGTTGATAATTGTCCAGGATTAAGCGTTGTATGTATGGGCAGCTATGATAAGAAACTTTTAGAGTGTAGTTTTGGTTCAACTCGACTACTCAGTTGCTTACTTACCCCAAAGCCGGAGACATTTCTTAGAATCAAGTTATTTGTTATGTTTTTAAAACAAAATGCACTATGGTGGGCGGATACTCCCTTGGCCGGACACGGGCACTACATTTATTGACATTTCAGAAATCTTGTTAGTCATTGGCAAAGCGGCTCATCCTCGAGCTTTCAAAAATACTCCAATCAAAGATTTACCGGCTATTTGGAAATCCAACAAAAAGGCGTGGATGACCTGTGATATAATGACAATTGCAGCAATTGAATAGGAAGATGAGATGCCAAAAAAGATAAATTCTTTTATTTTTGGATAATGCAGCATCTCATCCTAGAGAATCAAATGTGACAAATGTGACTACAGTTTTACCTGCAAACACTACATCAGTATGCCAACCCTTAGATTAAGACATAATTCAAAATTTGAAAGTACAGTACAGAAGTTTCATCTGAAAACGCTTAACATCAAAAATGGACGCAGCAAAATCAGCAATAGAGTTGTTAAGAAATATTAATGTACCAGATGGTTTATGTTTTATTAAAGCCTCTTGGGATAAAGTGGAAGCAGCAACTGTTAAAAACTTTTTTCGTAATATAGCGTTTATAGACCCCACACACACTATGCTGATGAATTTGATGCTGAGGACGATCTACCATTATCAACCCATTCACTATTACACGCAGAGGTCGAATCAAATGAGCAAACTATTGATGATTTTTTAAACATCGATAGCATAGTATATACTGAAGATGACACTATTGAAATTGATTTTGAAAATCAAAATGACATTCAAGATATGCGAAGTAATTCATAGGAAGAGCTTAACATACAAACAACTGATTCAATAGATTCGTATAACGAAGCATTCAAACACACTGCTCGCTTGCAACAATTTGCCAGAGATGACTTTGTATCATTTCAACACTTAAACAATTTAGAAAGTCGGTTTGAGGATATGCATTTGAAGTGCAAGCAGTCGACAATTCACCAATTTTTTAAGCCCAATTAGATCGATTTTCTTTAAGTTTAGAATATACTAAAATTTTATTACTGTAAAACTGTAAAATATACTTAATTGACTTTCAAAAATATGACATATAATAAATACATATATATATTTATATATATATTTATATATATATATATATATATATATATATATATATATATATATATATATATATATATATATATATGGATATATATATATATATATATATGTATATATATATATATATATATATATATATATATATATATATGTATGTATATAAATTATATTGTAATAATAATTAATTAATTGTTGGCTTAAATGAGCACAAAATAACAAATTTACCGTTGAATAATAATTTCCATTAAACTGAAGAATATAAAAATATACTTAAAACTCAAGGTCATGAAACTTCAATTACACATAATTATAACAAGAAGTTAAAGAACTCATACAATTGTACCATTGATAGCAGTGGGGGAGTTAAATAAAATCATGATTATTATGACGATGATGATAATGATGACGATCATGGTGGTGGTTATATAAGAAATACATAAATGTATGCGTATATAATATACACGTATATAATATTTGTAACAAGCAACATACTTATATTTGTGCAACAAGTTATAATAGCAACAACAACTACAGTAAAATAAACCAACCAAGAAGCAACAACAAGCAATAAGAATGACAATTAAAAATACAGTTAAATGCTGCGCATAGTTTAACGGCGGGTTAAATTTTATAAAATTTAAAAGCGCCATAAACAACAGAAGCCAAAATTAGAAGAAGAAGTATAGCACAAGAATCACTAGAGCATTGGAATTTGAAAACTAAGTGGTTATGTAGCTAAATGTATCATCTCAAATGTACTTATGTAGGTACATACATATATAAATACAGTCTTACACATTTGGATGTACAAGGTGGCTCAAAGAGTTCACACTAGATTTATCAAGACAGTCAACATTTAACATATGGTGGTGAGTATTGTGTCACCCTGCACTATTTATATTCATACACATATGTAGATGTAACATGATTTTTGCTGATATAAAGATGAACGAAAAACTGTGATTCTTTTTACACAACGTATCTGTTGTAGATATGTTAACATATTTCATTAAAATGGGCTAACGCGGTTGAGTTATGAATTTGATTGAAAGGCAAATAAATATGTACATTAATATAATTAATTTAAAACATTTATGGCTTTGACCTTGGCAAGTGTCTAATCGTTAATACCTTAAATAAATATACAGTTATAATTCATGATAGCCATATTCAATTATTATACATATACATATGCAGAGATGTACTTACCATGGCCATATGTATGTTGTTGTTTGTATATGTATCCGTTTCCGTTAAAATTTGCATTAGAATTATACGAGTACGTATATTTGCTGTTGTTGTTACGTTGTTGCATGTTATATTATTAGATATGAGTTTTTTCACTTTGTTTCTGTTTAATGAAATAAGTAAAGCCCATGGTTACTTTGCTTCCGTCCTTCCTTTTCTGTTTTTTTTTTTGTAAGATGCGTCTATGTTTTACATGTCGTTCTTGAATTGCCACTCCATGTGTCAATTCTGTAACATGTTTGATCATTTGTAGTTAGAAATATTGATTTGTATCTACATACAGTATGTAAGCAAGTAAGTATGATTGTATAATTACTCGTGAAGAGGGGATAGATGATTGGCATTAACAATGAAATATATTCTATTTGTTCTCAGTTTATCTCAGTGATTATTTATTTCTTCGAATAGGACATATGCATTTGTTATGATCAAGCAAAGGTCGCCTCAAGGTACTCTTTCTAAAGTTCATTGCTTAGATGAGAGATATTCTTGAATTTCTTTTCTATATGTAACATTTAATTATATATAATTGACTTTTAATATTTTTTTTTATATTAATTTTCATTATAACATTTTGCAGATTTCATTCAGTACTGTGAACTTCAACCATATACACACAAGATGTCAAACCACTGTCGAGAACTGAATTCAAAACAAGTTTCGTATGTAATGCTGACGTTACTATTATTTATTTCACATGTAAGTTAAAGTAAAAATTATTTTGAAAAAAAAAAATGTTGATAAGTGCAGAATAGCACACTTTGGAGAAGAAAATTTGTTTTTCATCATATAGAGCTTATTTTTGTAAACATAACGAACCAGCTCAAATTTTAAATCAACATTACTCAATAAGCTCGCAAATTTTTTTTACAATATGCATATCAAATCGAAATCTATTTTTAATAACTTTTCACTCATATATTAAATCATATTAAATGTTTTAAAGTTTTGAAGAACAATAAAAATAAAAAAATTTTTTTTTTTCCAAAAAATACCTTATTAACCTCCCTAAAATTTAAAATCGTATTAACGGCCATAAATTTTCGATTCGATTGGTATATAACGCATATTTTTAAATATATTTTCAATATTTTAAATGTTTTTTTAAAATTCATACTTAACTAATGTTGTTTACTATGATCAAAGATATACAAATTCAGCTTTGGATTAATTATTATTTTAGTGTCAAAGTTCTTTTAAGTAGCCGGTCTTCTGTCGGACGCTAAAAAAATTATCCTCATATGGCCAAAATCGGATTTGCAACCAACAGTATTTCGGCGTCAAAGATTATGTAAGTAGCAGGCCTTTGGCCTGGCGCTAAAAAATAACACTTATATGGCTGAAGTTGGCTTCGTGACTAACAATATTTTAGCATAAAAATCTTTTAAAGTAGCCAGCCTTCTGCCGGGCGCTATAAACTAATGCTAGTAACAGTATTTTAGCGTCATTGAACAATGTAACTAACGAAAAGTTTTAATTCGCAGCCATCAATGTTTTCGCGTGACATAAACAGTGTCTCATCTTTCTCTACACACTCTCTTGATACCGAAGCAAAATTTTTTGTAAAATTATTAAAAATATACAAAAGCAAAAAATATGTGTTATATACCATTGGAAAGAAAATTAAATGGCCTTTAAGTTGCTCCTAAATTTTTAATAAGTTAATAAGGAATTTTTGGAATAATAATTCAGTTTTTCAAATATTTTTATGAACAATTTTTTATTCATAAAAAGCTATTAAAAATACCTTTTTTTTTGTTACCAATATTGTAAAAAAAAAACTGCGATGATATTGAGTAATTTTGATTTGTAATTTTTACTTTGACCTTCAGCCACGACTTCTGTAGGCGTTTCCGCCAAAAATTATCAACAAAATCCAAAGGTTACTTATGAAATGCTGCTTGAAACATAAAAAGGACAAGATTTTAATATCGGATTGTTATTGAAGATGAAAAAATCGTATATAGAACAAGGTGAAGTTGGTTCATCACAACCAAAGCGAGGTATTCATTGAGACAAAGATTAATTCTGCATCTCCTGAAAGGTTTAAATATCCCTAGATAATTTTCAAGAACATTTTAAGTCTCTGGAGACCTTCTAAATGCTATTTTGTTCAGACTTCCAAAATAGTGGTTAAAAATACCTTTTAGTGAAAGAGCTAATGGGTTAAAATGTTCTACAAAATGATTTCTCATGAAATTTTTCTACATGTACCCAAACTACATATTTCGTTCCGATATGAATTTTAACCCTTTTTTTCCACTTACCCTAAAAACACTTAGGCAAATATGGCCATAAAAAACTTGACCTGAGAATACAAAAAGATTTGAAGGTTTTGCTATAGGTTTTTCATCCTGAGTTGGAATGATTCTGTCACACAAAAATACTGTTGCACTATGATATTTATCTATATATATGTATATAATCGCTGTATATGTGGTTGTTAGTACATTTTTAATATCCACTACTCCATGCTGAAATAAATAGAGTTTCCTTTACAAACATCTGACCAAAATGAATCTACACTTGCACTTGTGTGCAGACTCTAAAAATATAATCTATATAACAGTTAAATTATACGCACTCATAATAAAGAGAACCTTTATTCATATTTATTTGCATATAGCAACAATGAAACAATCTGAACTTCCATATTTTCATGTATGTATGTATGTAAGTAGATACCGTCAGTGGTCAGGTTAGTACACATGAACCGTAACCAATATTGGCCAATCTCTGGTATACGATATAACGGATGCAATATTGCGTATATGAGATCGATTGTATTGTATTGTATTGTGTTGTATTGGGCATAAACAATGCCTACTGCCTACTGCCTACTGCCTGATGCTCTACCGTTGATGTTGATATTCAAATAATCTAATGATTTTATGTAAGGAAATTAAATTAAGTACACAAGTACCTATACAATATTGTTTACTTTGTTATACGACTATCGGATCACATATATGCATATGTTGCTGCTCATAAAGTGATGTAGTATGTATGTATATTGCAAATTGGCAAATTCCAGACGATATATATGTATGTATATACATAATTTTAATAAAGTTTCGTTTTCTTTTCTTTCATTTTCATTCTTACTTTATTTGTTGTGTTGTTGTTGTTGTTTTTGTTGTTGCTGCTGATATTTATGAATTCATTTCATTCAATTGTATCGCATTTATTTATCGGACGGAAAACACATGTAGTATGTTGTATGAATGATAATGATGTTGATGATGATGATGATGAACATCATAATGCTGTCAGAATTGAATTAAAGTACCTAAATAGTATATTCTTATAAGTGGCTATTTTAGTATGAAACATTTAGTATAAACATCTTCGCAACATGTTGCTTCGATTGCGAATTTTCATTAATGTTGCTTGTGACAATAGTATTTCTGAATGTGGATAAACATAAAAGAAAATGATTAAATGACTTCAGCAACAATCATCATTTTTGATTTAGAACGTGCAATTTAGAAATGGAAAATGTCTTCATGTATTGATATATGTAGTAGTTAGCTACATGTAGCTTCTTCACACATGTACTCATACGCAGCAAGTAATAGTGTACGCATTGCATGTATATTGTGCAATAGCTAATGATGCATTGTCTTATTCATATGTACAGGTGTACGTGTTACCTGCACAGAAGCAAATAGCAATATGGTTTAGGTTTTGCTGGTCATGCGGAAATTGCATTATTTAGAAAACGCGTGAAAAACCGTTTACATACCTTAATTAGATTTGTGGCAATCTCGTATATTGATGATGTATACTACATTTGTATATTATTACATTGCAGTTTGTATTATTATTATACTCTTTTTGCAGCTGCAAGCAGTGTCCGCAGCGGCAGCAACACCAGCAACAATTGATTTAACATCAGAATATGCCGTTCTAAGTAAATCGTCCAGTGTAACAAATAGGAATGCAAAAGTGAAAATTGCACGAACCGAATCATCATCGCCATCATCATTGACCGCTGATACAACAACGTTACCATCATTAAGAGCAGCAGCTGCAACTGCATCTGCTCTCTCCCAAAGATCTACAACGACAATTGCATCACCATCGAATGCTGATGATGCAGAGCTTGGTATTGATGTTAATCAAGATGAGAATGCATCGCAACAAATGTTGGTTGCAATGTCATCCAAGTCATATATTACTGCACCAACAACACCATTGGCATCGACAGCATCAAAGTTGGCTAAGCGTGCCGGCACATTGGCTGATTTGAAATCGAAGGTGAGCCAAAGTGAAATACGATCATGTAAACTCTCAATAATTTTATGCATATAAATCCAATAGAAATTTCACAAAATCATTCGAAATTATACTCGAGAAACAGATGCTCGTAATAAGCTGCCAAATGTAGCGGTAATTATGCGATAACTTGACTCATTTCGATGTGTTCACATTTGTATTCGTGTCTATTTTTCAGAATGATCATATACCAGATTCATCTGGTCATATACCATATCGAATAGGACGTCCTATATTGCCACCACCGCCACCAGATTATGATACTTCAGGTGGTGGTGGTGGTGGTGGTAGTAGTGGTATTGGTGGCCACGGTTCGTCCTATCATAGTGGTGGTCCGTATGAAGCTGAGAAATGGCAAAATGAATATTGGGATCGTGATTATACGAAACAACATTTTTTATTCAATAATACACGGGTGCAACGTAAGACCCGAGTACTTAGTTCATCTAATTTTGCGCTTTTATTTAAAATGTATTTCGTATTTGTTTGTGTTCTTTCGAGCAGATATTGAGGCCGAATGTCAGGATGATTATATGAAAATACGTGTCGGTTTCAATGGCACTTTTAGCGGTCTTGTCTATTCGGCTGGCTATGCTTACGATCCGGATTGTATGTATATTAATGGTTCAGGACGTGACTATTACGAATTCTATATACAATTGAATCGATGTGGTACATTGGGTAAAAATGCATTACACGATGAGAAGCGTAAAAATCCAACAGTGAGTACTACAACTGGCTTCGAATTGAATTTTTCAAATTTCATATTTTCTTAGAATTTCATGTGGAATACTGTCACAGTACAATATAATCCATTAATTGAAGAGGAATATGATGAACATTTTAAAGTCACTTGCGAGTATGGTTATGATTTTTGGAAGACAGTGACATTTCCGTTTCTAGATGTAGAGTAAGTTCAATGCAAAACAGTGTTTAGATGCATTATAATGCTTGCAAATTGCTTATAGGGTTGCCACAGGAAATCCTGTAGTTTTTACACTCAGCCCACCGGAATGTTATATGGAAATACAAAATGGTTATGGTATTGGAGGACCACGTGTAACGGGTCCAGTACGTGTTGGTGATCCACTTACATTGATAATTTATATGCGAAGTAAATATGGTATGTAAACAAGAGAGGTACCTCACATTATGGTGATGTAAAGATTCAATATGCATACTTTTCAGATGGTTTCGATATTGTTGTGAATGATTGTTATGCACACAATGGTGCCAATAAACGTATACACTTAATCGATGATTACGGTTGCCCAGTTGATGATAAGTTAATTTCACGCTTTCGTGGCTCATGGTCTGATTCGGGTATTTTCGAGACACAAGTGTACGCATATATGAAAACATTCCGATTTACTGGCTCACCTGCACTATACATAGAATGTGATGTACGCATGTGTCACGGTCGTTGTCCGGTAGGTTACTACATGCGCATAGGCTTTTCTATAAAATATTATACACTTCTCACAATGTATTTGCAGAGTCAACCTTGCCATTGGCGTAACTTAAAAGCAGTCACTAAGCGTGAAATTTCATCAAATATGAGTTCAAGCCTTTTACCGCCACCGCTCGCAATTGCTAATGACAATGAGATTACGGATAAACCCGAGACAACGCCATTGTCGGAAAATGTAAATCTTTTTCAGTCGCTACGTGTTCTTCAAGAAGGTGAAACCGATGGTGATAATATCTATTCGAATGCACGTCGTCCAGAAATTGTCTCACATCAGACATGCCTGAAAACGACAACATTCTCAGCAATGACGGCTACATTTTCATTAATGTTATGCCTCCTATCGGCAGCTCTAATGATTGCTTGCTCTCGTCTGAAACAACGCAGCAAAGAGCGTTCATTCTATGACACGTATATCACACATAAAGGACAAATCGATTGAGATCGTATATCTTGATATGTATAAGGTTAATTTTATGTAAATAGGTATTGTTTATTGTTTTTTTTTTTTTTTTTTCTTTCGAAAAACCAACGAAATATATTACTCTTAATTATATTAGTTTAATAGGAAGCGAACATATTTCGAACTAATTTAACTGAAATTGTATTATTTTAGTTAATAAATTTCGCCTTTATATTTAGTTACGTATTTTAAAATTGCTTTTTAAGGATGCTAACAATAACAATCTAATTACAAATATATGTTAAAATTATTTAATATTATTGTTGCTGATTTTTGCTGATTGATTCATTTCGCACGTTCAAGTCTTCAAATTATTGGGTGAAATTATTTATATGTAAATATAAATCTTCCACAGCATCAATTCAAATATATTCTACCTTATGTAGATAGGATCTCTAGCATATATTTTTATATACGACATTGAAAGGTTTAACAAAATTATAGTCCACAGATGAACATCGATGCAAAATTGGAACTCAATTCAAAAATTTGGGACTTAATTTACTGCCTAAAGAAAAATACATTTTGCAATAGATGGCTTTAGCGCTAGTGAGATGAGATTTTCTACTAAAAAATCAATACCATACAGTTTTGTGATGACTTGAGTCAGTTTTATTGGAGATCAGGTCAAAAATGGACACTAGCGAAGAGAAAATACAAAATATTTTATAGTTTTTCTTCGATAAAGGCGAAAATACGAGACAGGCGGTGGAAAATGTGTGTAGTGTTTATGGCCCTGATATTGTAACAGCCAAAAATTTGCGTAATTTGGGTTTCGTTGATTCCCTTCCAATTGGCCAATTGTCGCATATGTCGATGAGTACTGTGTGTGTTACAAACGAAATTTCTTGTGCCAAAACGTTGGAAATGTTGAAAAAAACATTTGGTGATTCAACCATGTCGAAAAAAAATTTCACACAAACTCTTTGTTCGATATTTTTATCCATAGTAAAAATCGCAACGCACACAAAGGGTTGACTTGTTCCTAATGACGCCGTAACCAAACTAAATGACACATAGCAATAAAAATTCACAGAATAGTGGCTGACAGTTGTTCCAACCTGGAAAAAAAATTTTTTTGAAATATTCTCGGAGGGAAAATTAAAAATGAGAATTTCTGGTTTCCGGGTACTTATTTGACAGAATGTAATCCATTTCGCGGTTTCAAAAGTATAGGGCTAGAATTCGACATCTTTCAAACTGAGTTGTTAAAACAATTTCTTTCTTTTTCAGTTCAAATTCTGACATTTGCGAAAATGGATCGCTTAACTATCGCACAACGCATTAAAATTGTAAAAACCTACTACAAAAATGGTGATTCTGCCACAGCCACATATCGTGCTTTAAGAGGAGATTATGGTTTACATAATCGTCCAACTACGCAAGCAATTGGCAAAATTGTGAAGAAATATGAAGAGACTGGATCGGTTACAGATATTGTAAGGCCTGTACATCATCGTTTCGCTCGTACCACCGAAAATATCGCTGCTGTAAGTGAACGTGTTGCCGAAGACCCGAATGTGTCGATTCCTCGTCGTTCTCAGGAATTAGGACTGTCTTGCGGCACATTATGGCGTATTTTGAATTTGGATCTACACCTTCATCCATATAAAATCCAGTTCACAAAACAACTGAAGCCAGCTGACCATTCACAACGTCGTAGATTCGTCGAATGGGTGCTTGAACAACAGGCGGTGGACGGCGATTTTTCGAACAAAATTTTCTTAAGCGACGAAGCACATTTCTCACTCGGTGGGTATGTTAATAAACAAAATTGTCGTATTTGGGGTTCTGAGAATCCTCAAGTAATTGAAGCGAGGCCACTACATCCACAAAAAGTCACTGCTTGGTGCGCTCTTTGGTCCGGAGGTGTGATTGGACCTTACTTCTTCGAAAACGACGATGGAACGACTGTCACCGTCAATTCGGAGCGTTATGGTCATATGATAACCGACTTTTTTTGCCTGCTATTGAAGAATACGACTTAGAGAATATGTGGTTTCAACAAGACGGTGCCACATGCCACACAACTCGACCGAATATGGCTTTATTACAAGAGAAATTTTCTGCACGCGTAATTTCTCGTCGTGGCGATATCAAGTGGCCACCAAGATCATGCGATTTGACACCGCTTGACTTTTTTTTGTGGGGCTACGCGAAAGACCGTGTTTATGCAGATAAACCTTTAACTCTTGAGCACCTAAAAACCAACATTCGTCACGTTATGGCTGAGCCATAACGCCCAATATGTGTCAAAAAGTCAAAAAGTGGTCGAAAATTACCTCAAAAGAATCGATGCTTGCAACAATTCGCGTGGAGGTCATTTAAATGATGTAGTATTTCACACATAATGTCAACGTTCAAACTTCATAATAAAAAAGAAATATCATGATAAAAAATATTTTATATGTGTTTTATTTACATTTACTTTTGAAACCGCAAAAAAGATAACCCTTTACGTGTAAGATTGGTCTCTTTCGTCTTCAAGTCCTAAAAAACAAATTGGCTTAACCCCCAAAATTCTCCAGACTATCGAATTCAATCAAAATTAAAAATAAAATATTTATTTCTTTCACTTTGGCAGGTAATGAAATAGCTACCACTAAAATAAAAATAACTTTTACGCACTTTTAGGCCACGAATGGTCCTTTTGGCGAGCTTTTCTTCCATTGATAGAGTTTATGAGGATTAGCTGCAGTTAATGCAGCTAATACGGAATTAGGTCGCCGTCTGTCTAGGCTATAACACACCAATCACTTAGGTACGGCACCACTGAAATAGTAACAACTATGTTATACAAAATCATTGGTTTAATGTGCATAATAAGTTGAATTTTTGGCTTTGAAGTTGGAAAATTATTGCTTTTGTAAAAATAGTGTAATTAGGAAAGATCCCCTTACGTCCTGGTTAATTTGCAATAGGAAAAACGAATAAATGTTAAACTTTTTTCTATATTTTATTATATCTTTTATTAGTTCATCGAATTATCGTGATCACATTTGTCATACAACTTACAGTTTTCACAAAAATTTGATCTAACTTCAAAAGAATATTGTACATGACTAGTAGTCACAATAGCGGTGCGATATCTTCACCTTAATGATGTACCTCTATTGGCATGGTTAGTTGGAGTTGTAAGTATTATATATTTCTATTTGGATTATTGCTGATTTTATTATAGTAACTATTCATTTCTTAAGATCGTCTTTTCACTCGATTCCGGCAAAAGAGTTAAGGACAAGTAAGAAGAATGACATATTGATTGGTTTAAAGTGATTTCCTAATCCAAAGCCAAAGCCAAATTGTCAAGACTTTGGAAAAAACGTTAACTCTTCTCCAGATAAAAGGAATATAATTGTTCCCTTTTCAATTTTTAAATGTTCTTTCCAAAGAAAACTGTACTGCATCATATAACAGGACTTGTTTTATTTCTGATTTTGTTATTTTTTCATACAGAAAAGTATATGTAACTAATAATACTACTAGAAATAGAGCAATAATATTTATAAGTATACTTACTTTTTGCAATTCATTAAGGAAAAAAAATAATTATAATTATAATTGTATAATAAATATATAATTTGATCTTAATCGTGCATTTTCAATCACCGAAAGAAAGAATATTTGTTAAACCTATTCCATTTAAAGTGTAGCGTACACCCTGAAAACATTGAAACATTGAAAAAAGGGTCCAATTTGCCATCCTCTATATGCTTCAGAATATCTGAAATCTTTGCCCAACCACTAACATTATAGAAATAATTGCTGTCAAATATATGCCTTTAATTTTTATTGACGAAGTTTTGTGGTTCAATAATATGATAAAAATGTACTTCCACTTTTTCTTATGAGTATTTCTATTTCGTAGTATTGCATACTTTTAGGCATGATTAAAGAAAAAAAACGAATGCAATCAATGAAATGTGATTAAAATATTAAATATGAACTTAACAGAGAAGAGATTTTGATTAAATATTATTATACTTCTCTAATTATACTCCAAAATACATATGTATATGCAAATATTCATATATGAATGCATATAATAGATGGATACTCATTGCTCATATATTGTTATATTTTTTAACTTCTCAAAACATTTAAACACTAGTATAACATTGTTGACATTCGTGATTGTAAATGAGTAAAACTAATGAATTAATGAGCATATTTGCTTTGGTTATTATTCGAAAGGGCAGCTCAAATTATATGCACATTATGTACAAATGTATTGTCTGGCACTTGAATGCCGTTTATCGTGTATGATTGTATGCGTGAGGGCGTTGACCATAATTTAGAAGTATTGTAAAGTAAAAAATAAAACAATCGAAAGTCAAAACTCATGCGTGCGTGCTACTCTACTATTTTACTTGTACAGCGCATGACATTAACACACTGAGGAAATAAATTTGATTTTTGATTTTTTGCATACAAATGTAAATTTTATAATTTTCTCTTTTATGTCGTTTGCTTCGTACACATTGTGTTGTGTAAATAAATTATGTGTATAAGTAACTGTGGCAGTAGGTTTTTAGTGGCATTTTGTGGCATTTGTCACAAATCATCTTAAATTACAACGTAAACATTGTCCATTTTCCTCGATAATATGCTGTTTTCGTTGTGTATTTGCGTATTTTTTTTTTTTTGCAATTGCATCATTGGTGTTTTTGCACTTTTCCCTATATTCGCTTCTCGCTGTTGTGATTGTTGTGTATTTTGCAATTTTTCTTGAAAACACACACGTACTATTTGACAGACTAATCAGTGTACCGATGTGTTAATCTAATATGAGGGCTCAATGTTGTTGACCAATGGCATAAATACATTACCAATTTTATATGACTGCTTTACGGTGAAAATTTAGCTTTCTTTACAAAACAGTATATCATATGTTAAATGAGCGAGTTTGTTGCTTAAGTCTTTTGTATTGTTTGATTTTCTCAATGTGCATTGACATATAATTTTCAAATAATTAAGATAAATTGTTTATTGAACCGGATTACAATTATTCAAATGTGTGAATAACAAATCGTGTTTTGTATGTAATGCAGTAGAAATGGCAAATGGCAGCGACGGTAGCAGCTGTTACAACTATTAACCTCATCTGTCAGCATATATGATAAAAATGAAAAAAGACGTTGATCGTTTAAACTGTTTTGTTTTTCATCATTATGATGCTCTGTTGCATATCACCTTGATCAAAAAGTTCCCGGTATAACCACCGTGTGGCGCTCCCATCGTTCCAATTTGAGTCCAGTTTTTTTTTTGTTAAGTTGGTACATCTGTTATTGATATTCCCTCTAAACCTTAGCGCCAACACACACTGAGATAGATGTGCTCTTCGCTACGTAACTTTTGCAAATTTCAAGATTACCAACTTTACCAAAAAAAAAAAACAGAACTCAAATTGGTGGTTATTCCGGGAACTTTTTGATCAAGGTGGTATACCGCTGAATGAACTCTCTAGTATTTGTCTGAAACAACGATCCTATAATATTTATGTGGTTTGAAATGGGATAAAACATGCAAGTTGGCTCTGTTTAATTTTAGGCTGATATTCTTTAGAGTTGTTAGTGACAACGATGTATGTGTTATCGTACTAGTATTTGTGAACATTCAGCAGTTCAGTTATATTATTTTCCCCTCTAACATTTATTATCTTGATTTCATATCATCACTTGGACATCTGGAGCTACGTGTATGATAAGTAAAATGAATTATCAATTAAATACTTAATAGTTCCATATTTCGATCTTTAAAATCGACCTATGCCGATCATTTGGTCAATCAAGTGAAAGTAATGAAAATATTAATGGCCACAAGCCTTACTGATTCATTAAAATATCATTGTTATTGAATTTTTTCTTGCAACTATTATATTGTTTACTGCTGCACATCAAATTTCAAAAATTCTGTCCAATCATGAATGCATCATCGAAATCACGATTTTACCATGAAATATGATCAAGTATTGAAATGGGTACAGAAACAAAAGTATATAAAAGAAAAAAAAAATTTAATAACCATTTTATTTTTATTAAAATGTTTTTTTTTCTGCTCTTTTATGTGTTGAAGTTTTTTGTTGTTGTTGGTATTTTTCTTCTTCTTTTTTCCGTTTGTTACTGCAATATAGGCAAACGACTTCAAGTACATACTACAAGTATGAATATGTAATAATGGTAGCAGTACCATCAACAGTGCCAACATCAGTGAGCACCATTATTGACTAGTAGATTAAATACAATAATAACAATGATGATGATGATGATGACGATGAAGATGACGAAGATGACGTATATTGGTCTCATGTTGAATTTTTGTGACGACCTTTAAATACATCTTCATACGTTCATACATATTTGTTTTTTTTTTTATTTTTTGCGTAATCGAATAGTTTACAAACTTGGATCTTTTATTTTATGCTATTGTTTAACTCCTCTTCTTCGCTTAGGTACATACATCTTTGTTGAATTCTTAATGAAAACGAAAATTTGACATAAAAACAATGTCTTTCATTTGGTTGTTGGGGTGTGTGTGACTGTGTGTGTGTGTCTGTTGTATTTGTATAATATGTAAAGAATTGAAAAAAAAAAAATAAACACAAATCATAAATTATGCACAAATAAAGAAGACAAGTACAACAGTTATAATACACAGTATATTAATGCATATTTATGAATTATAATTATAAAGTTACAATACAAAAATCTCGAATGCAATAATAGAAACAACTAACAAATTGTTAGCTATATAGCAATGTTCAGAAAATAATCTTTTTAATCGCTGAAATATTTTCTGAATTTCTATTTGAAATCGATATTTTTTTTTAGACCCATGGAAAAATATATTTGAAATCATCGGTTCTTTTGCCATATGATTTATGGGAATATGCAAAAATTCTACGCTCATAATGAGTGACTTGCCTTACGATCTATGTTGTGTCTATCTTTTGCAGAAATATCCCCAGTTTAGCTGAAAATTTTCAATAAAAAAGCGGACATAATTATCATGACGTCTTTGAGAATATATTCATTTGCTTTCTAGAGGATTTATTCGTCTCTATTATAGAGACGCGAACTCTTTGGGGTAATTTTCGAAATACAATATTTTATTAACTCTTTAGCTCTATTTACATACTTCTTCATCATCGCCAACGACTAAAAATCATCTCATTCAAATAATACCACCAACTGATGCCATGCTTAATTAATAATTTGAATAGACATGTATGCATGTATTGTATGGATGTATTCATCTCCTTCAAAGTGTTGATGATTATTATGTTTTTGGCATGTAAAACAATCTATTATATAAAATCTATTATGTTTGTTTGCACTTTGTACTTAATACAAATAGACTTCTTTTTGCATCATTAATCATTTTGTGTTGTTGTTCGATTTTTCAATAATTGTTTAATCCTACATACATACATACATACATACATACATACATACATATATACATACATTTACTATAGAATATAGAATTACATACAATTTGATATTACAAGATCCGGAGTTGTTTGCATTGCTTTAAAATATTCGCATGTATTCAAATTAGAAACTTATTATTATTGTACTATTTTTCATTACTACGCATGTGTTGATTAAGAGATGAGATGATCATTTGTGATATTTTCCAATGTAGTAGTTGATTACATCTAATTGTTTATCGTATTAATCTTCATCGTTTTTAATTATGATGTTGTATTTTAGAAATTATCTATTTATTTATTTGTCTGTTAGTTTTATTTAACATAAATATGCTCGTTTCAAATTCAATGAGCATTACATGCATGTTTGTATGTATGCATGTATGTATGTGAAAAATTCGGATTGATTCTTAATGCCATTGGGCATCATAAAAAAAAAAAAAAAAAAAAAAAAAAACTAAATTACAGAAGCACAATTATATACAGAGAGCGCGGCGGTTAGTTGTGGATATTATTATTAACGCTTCGAACAATAGTATTTGTCTTAAATTTTAGATGCTAAGTATTGTAATGTGAATAAATAACGAATTCGTTTGAATTGAGTTAGTAATTAGCTGAATATATTAGAGATTTTAAAAATACTTTTTGATATCTCGTCATGTCTCTACGTATAACGCTTGATTTCGTTATATCATATAATTACACAGATTAAATATATATGAAAGTGGGTATATTTACAACATGCAGAGCAAAATGAAGCTGTTCTATTAAAAACCCAAGTGGCAAGAATCTTCTTCTTCTTCTTCAAGGATTGATGTTTTCATAGATTCATTATTCTGTGTATCTAACATTATTGGCGCCTTATTGAAGACGCCACGTAGATAATTCGATGATATAACACAGATGATGAAAATATACTTACGTGTATAAAGAAAATATAATTGGTTTCATTAATCCAAATCAGTATGTGTCATTATTTCGAAGTGTAAACAGCAAATTTGTTTTGCAGCTCGGACTATGCCAACTTTTGTGCTTACAAAATCCCATTCACTTTGTTTTTTTGTTTGTTTTTATCTAAAGAAAAGTACAGCGGAAAGTTATCGCATGCAGTGTAAGACTTATTGAGAATATGCTTCATCAATTTCAACTTGCGCATTTTGGTTTAGACGCTTTAAGAGTGATGATTTTGATAGAAGCGATACGCTCTATATGATGCTGAATGGGAGACATGACTGGACGAGGAGTCATGTCAAACGCAAAAGGGGCTTACTGAATTTTTAGGAGTAACTCGAAAAGTCATTTTATTGCATCTGAAGAACATTAGTGTGATCCGGAAAATGGGAAATTGGATGCCATATGAACTGAAACCAAGAAACATCAAAAGGCAATTTTGCACGCATGAAATGCTGCTTCAACGGTACAGAGAGATGTTTTTTTTTTGTGTCGTATCATTCCTGGCGACCAGAAATGGATGTTCTTCGACAATCCTAAGCGCAAAAAGTCATATGTGAGACCTGGGCAACCAGCCAATTAGACTCCAAAACCAAGTATCCATAGTTTGAAGGTGATGCTGTGTATTTGGTAGGATCAGAAGTATATGGTGTATTATGAGCTGCTAAAATCGGGTAAAATCATTAATGGGAAACGCTACCGATAACAACTTATCAAACTGAAACGAGCAAAAATGGCTGGATAGATGACTCATTGATTCTCCATCATAACAATACTCGATTAATTGTTGCGCAACCCGTTCTCAACTCAATCTTAGCACACCCGCCGTATAGCCCAGACATTGCGCCCTCTGACTACCACTTGTTTGGATCATTGCAGAATGCCTTCACGTTTCACTTCAGTCGAAGATATCAAAAATTGTATTGTTACGTCCTTGGTCGCAAAAGATGAGCTCCTCTATTGGAACGGAATTCATGCGCTCTAGCAAAGATGGGAAAAAGTTGTAGCTTCCGAAGGAAAATACTTTGAATAAAATATATTGCAGCAACTAGAAGCTGACTAGAAGCGATCACACTCAAGTAGGGGAGAAGGAGGGCTGGTTGGACGAGAGGCAGTTTTGCGAAATGACAGATGGGTTGTATGAAAAGTGACTAGCTGGTTTGTAACAGTTGCGCCGATTTGGACAAGTGGTATAAGCTCATCAATTCTGAGTCTAAAATTATAAATTATATATAAAATAGCAATTTGACTGGCTTAATACCTGGAAAGTTGAAAAAAATCGAAAAATTTGCTGTCGTTATATATGGGTACATAACGTAACATATTTACTTTAATATATACGAAGGTTACATTATCTGTTGTGGTACGTTGTAGTGGTGGTGGTGTATTTTTGTTTTTTTTTTTATTGAAACATCTTCATATATATTTTAAGCCATTACAAATATATTATTGATTTTTTGGTTTAATTTGTAATTTGCTTATAAAAAAATTTTCACTTTTTGTTTGTATGTATTAAACTTTAACAATTTTGAAAAATTATTTCTATATTTTGCATTTTATTCTTATTGATTTCTAAGTGTATTTTATATTATTGCGAAAAAATAAAATTGAAAAAAATTCAACCAAAGAAAAATATAAGCATTTTCTATTAAAATGAACAATTTTGTTGCCGTGATTGTAATAATCTGTAAATATTACATCATATTGTGTGTGTTTTATTTATTGTTCTACAGAGTAAGTGAGTGAGTTTTGTGAATTGAATTAAGTACCAAGTACATTTGTACGTACAATTTGTCTACGTGTTGTACATATACATACATATTGTATTGTATGAATTATTGCATGAGTTTTGGAATATTGCGAGTGATTTCAAATCCATCTATGAATTGATTTTTGTTTGTTTGTGTCGTTTCGTTTGTTGTCTTCTTCTATGTCTAAGTTAAAAATATTGTGCCAAAAATTGTTTGATTATAAATTTGGTTTTTTGTCTTTGCCTAAGTATTACCAGTATTTTTACTTTACGATTTAAATTTATTAATTTCACTTTATGTAATTTATTGTTGCATTTTGCAATGTTTAACTTTACTTTCAATTTATTTATTTGTTGCATGTTAATTTTATTCATTCTGTCTCTGTGTGTGTGTGGAGCGTTTTATTTTTATCATTTATTTTCCACGATAAATTTCTATAATACGATCCTGATCGACATACTCAAAGATATGTGGTGCATCCATAAGAATGCCAACGGTACCGGCAGTGGTTACTATGAAGAAAATATACAATTGCAAACGATCGATAACCATAGCTACATATTTCCAATCCTCTCGTGTCTGTAAATGTATATTTAATGATGTTTATCCTTTGACTTCACTTTTAATATGAATATGGAGTTCACCTGAATGTAAAGATCTTCGTTTCGTAAATGTTCTGCAATAAATTCGACAGCTTCTGTGGCTTTACTCGCTTCAGGCGACAGTAAAATGGAATCGGATGATTCACTCTCTCGTCGACATTGATCACCAAGACCCAATTCTGCTCCGCTATTAACTTTACGATTAATTTTGCAATTGGGATGATGCAAATCGGACAGTTCCATCACTTCCATTTTTGATTGTTTTCCACCGATGGCGCTAAATATTAGACATCGAAAGTTGATTACAATATTCAATTTTCATATTCAACACTTATGGACATTTCCTGAGTGACATTTTAACGCATAAATGTAGTCATTTCGTTGCATAAAACGACAAAAAGACAAATGTCACTTTTGTAAACCAGGAAATGCCCTTATGTGTAAATAAACCTTATGTGTTTGGGTAACTCAGCAGGTGATCCATATGATGGATGTGGATGAGCTGGCATACTCATGCCGGGCATTTCCATCATCCAGCGCAGACGGGTCTTACGCGGTCGTTTCATGAATAGAAATGCTGGCAAATAGTGCAGGAAGACTGAACGTATCCACATGGGCATTCGATGTGTACGCGGGCCACGGAAATTCCAATTGATAATGACAACGGTGACCAAAATGGAAACGGTATTCATAATGAAGGTGAACAGTAGATACTTGGCAATGAGTGGAAGCACAAGTGAGGTGGGCGGTAGAATTTTCGAGACAAGCAACAGGAACACAACCAGTGATAGGAGAATACTAATGCCCAATGTAACCTAGATAGAGAGACATGACAATCGCTGGTATGTATGTTGTTAATATGTGCGAATGTACCTTCTCTCCAGCTTCCGCAGGTAAATAAAATACCAAAACACACAAAAATGAGATCAGAACTGTTGGCAATATTAAATTCACTGTGTAGAAAAGTGTTTTACGTCGTATGATTATATAGAAGGTAATATCCGTTTCTGTGGGATGATTGCCATCACCCTCGTAGACATTGAGATAAGCTGGCACCTCAATGATATCCCAAGTACCAGATTTCCAATAATCGGAAAGATCCACAAAATTTTTATTATTGTAAAGTGCCAGTGAAACCTGATCGCCATTAAAAGTCCAAGAGCCGAACTTCATAATGCAAGTCTGTTGATCGAATGGAAAATAGGTGACATCTATCGTACAGGAGCTTTGATAGATGGCCGGTGGTACCCAAAGTACTTCACCGGTTGGATAAATGAGCACGTTCGATTTATAGCGTACTTCGTAGTTACCATCAGCGCTAGTTAAAATTAAAGAGAATACAAAATGTTAGTGACACTGCTACAATCAAGAATATGTTGTAAATTTGTAGATATTTATTGTAGACATTTTGAATTTTTACATGTGTAAATATGTATGAGTGAGTGGCATCCCAGTAGGAAATTGTTACAAAAAGAAAACTACACAAATGAAACACATGAAATATTGAATTTATACGTCAATGAATTCTAAGTAAAATGAAGTCAATACAGCGATTTGTACGTTTGTAGACTTTCTCCTACTGGGACATGTATGTATGTAAATATGTGAATAGGCAATTGCCCAATTGTGCAGATATGCAGGATGTTTTCGCGTTGCAAAATCACAACGCGAAAATATCCAGCATATCTGAGAGATTTTTGTAATTAGTAATGAAAATATAGATGTACTCACTTATTGAATAATACAATATCCGGTTTCCAAACCTTATCTGGCGGCAAACGTAATACGCCAATACCGCCATAATCAGCCTCATCCCATTGCAGCTGATAATCGTACCAAACCAAACGTAACCAAACGTTTGATTTCATAATTTGATTTTTCTCATTCTGGTTTCATACAATACATCATATTGTATGTATGTATATATTTTTCGGTTTCGATTTTACAAAAGTGTTTCAATTAGCGACATAGCGATTCAGAGAATTTGTGTGGGGTGGTGGTGGTGATTTTGGTTTTGGTGGTGGTGGTGGTGGTGGTGGAAGTGATATTATCAAAGAAAGAATATTTTTTTTTATATTTCGAATAATAAGAATGGATTTAAAATTTCAAGAACATATTAAATCAAATCAAGTCCAGAAAATATGATAATTATTGTAGTTTTATTTCGATAAATGATATAAAACTGAACTGATTGCTAAAGACTAAAGAGAATTGAATGTACATCCGTAACAAAGTACGAGTACATTTGAATATTATCGGTCCAAATGGTATATACGAGTATGTTTGTTCGTCTACCGTTTGTTCAGTCCATGGTTATTTGACTAAATTTGTAGGTGTGTCATCTTTCAGTTCTACTAGTACATAAAGAAGATTGTTAAGAGTTATGCACACTTACGACATTGATTAGCTGTACGAACGCCAAACCAAATCTTACTCCAACTTTTTGTGTCATATTCTGAACGGGTCGTATGAGTTTGTTATACCCTCGAAAGAGGTCACGTACCAATCGCTCTTCATCTTCGGATGCACTTACTAAAGATAATTAAAATTGAACGTATGCATAAAGAAGTTTGTTTAATGATGATGATGCAGAAAGGATTTAATTTGTGTTTCAATTTTGTAATAGATGAGCATGATGATGTATGATTAATTTCGAATGATGAATGCAAGAGAGGATGTTGCTATGTGTGGATATTACAATTGAGGTAAATTCTTCTCAATACTAATGAATATAATACAGGTTGGTGGATTTTTGGGAAAAATATTTGTTCAATAGTGCAGGCTATTACTTATAGAGGTAGGTACAATATAAAAGTAGGACTATAATGAACGTAATTTTTTTATACATACATATACATATATATTTTGGAACATTTGTAGGTATATCGAAACTTATAGTACAATATAAAATTTTTTAATTGAATATTTCTATTTGGCACTTGCTATTAGTAAGAAGAGGATTCCACATAATTCAAATTTATCTTCTTAATGATCCTAATCTGTGGATTTTTTTTTTGGGTTCTCTGAGTGAGTGTTTTATAAATACGACTATATGAGTTTGATGGCTGTTTTGATGCTTTGCATGATAAGAAAGTGAGAAAGTTGGAGTAAAATTACTATAGGCTAGAAAATGCTGAGTTTAGACAGTGAATCAGTGAAAGAGATACAATGTAATGAACCGATAGAACGATAGAGCGATAGAAAAAGTATTGAAACAAATAAAATCAAAATCAAAAGAAAGCGACTGACAGCTATAGTTGAAGTTGAAAGATATTTTGACGTTTCAAAAGAGTTGCGCATTAATTTATCCGACATTTTGTGAAGAGAAAAATACGAGCACCTACAGTGAGGGGAGAAAAATTCGTATAACCACCACGAGGTAGCGAGAGAGTGAGCAATATTTGGAATAAGGATGCTGTAAAGTAAATTGCTCTCTCTCTAACTCTCATAAAATCAAAAATGTTGTACAAAATATTCGCTCACTCGACGCTTCCCAGCAGGAATAATAAGAAAGGGATATTATATTTGCTATATGTTGTATGTTTAATTAGTATCATGACCGGATTTTTTTTTTGTAGGTACTACAAGAAGTAAGCATAAAATATGAATAAGTGCAGAGTGCGTATACAGCGTGTGTGTGTGTGTGTGTACTTAGTTACTTGATGGTAGGTGGGAGAGGTGAGTCTTTTTACTAAATATTACTGTTACGAAATTCTGTATGCTTTTCGCATTTATTATGTGTAGGTTTTCTTTTTTGTGTGGTATGGGGTGGAGTAAATAACAGAGACAAATAGAAGGTATCTACATGTGTATACTTGATTTCAGAGTTGTTAGTAAGTTGTCGTCTCGTCTACATAGAATATACAATTTGTTATGTTGTGATGTTGATTGAGGTTGTGATAAGTAGTTTGCGCTTAGACTTTGGGTTCCGAAAATGCTCGGCATCAGAAGGAGTATGAATTAAGATTCGGCAGTTGATACAGAAATCTTGTATGCTTGTACATCTGGCGTGTACAAAGCAACACCCCCACTTTTCAATTTTTTCTTCTTCTTCTTCTTCTTCTTCTTCTTCTTGCATTTGCTCTTGTAAATACCTATACATACAAGTATAAGCTACAAAACAAAAATAATAAAACAAATGTCTTTGGTGTGTTTTCTTGCTTTTGTGATTTTGGGATGGGTTTTAATAGCCAAATTTCGCCCGTATGTATATCTATGTATCGAATAGGTATGACAAAAAAAACAATGATTTTTAAGAGAATTCTGCTAGTTTGGTTTCTATACGGGTTTAGGGTGTGGAAAAATATACAGTTTTTTTTTTGTAAATTTCAACTCATTTCAAACTTTGGCAAATTTTAAAACTTCCTGACGACTCCATGGACAGTTTTAAACATTTGTCAAAGTTTCTTTATCATTTGTTGCATAAAATGTAGAAAAAAATCAAATCATTATTTTTGTTATAAATAAGATCCATGGTTCTTCGTGTCGAGTTTTTCGCGTAAGGTTGTTGTTGTTAAATTTTTTTTGCTCAGAAAATCTTGTTACATAACATTAATTGAAGCGCGTGGAATAGTTTTTCTTTTGTTTTTTTTTTCTCTAAACATACCTCTGTGCTGTGTTGCGATAATCAATAGTATGCCAATAATGATGCTGTACAGCCAAATATCCTTGTTGTGCTCCCGCATTTTGTCGTTGCTACGTTTAGAGTTGCTTTTGATGTCTAATTCTAATTACAAAAAAGCAGTCAGATTGGCAGCAGCTTATAATTAACTTACTTATACATAATCATTTTGAATTAAGCCAAAGCTGAAAATTTCATCAAATTATGCAAATCACTTTTCGGGTGGGTGTGCCTTTCTTTGGTTACTGTGGTTGTTGTTGTTGTTGTATTTGTATTCGTTGCTCTTCTAAAGGATGAAAATGATAATTTTTCATTTCTGTATGCAGAATCACTTAACTTTTCTGAACCTTTTACAATGGATATTCCAAGCACATTTCGACTTTCTTTAGTTTTCACTGAATTTATTCTAGATGTTTCTATTTACGGCGATTACGGCTATTAGTAATGTGAAAAATTCGCGAATGCTTAAAAATGTGCAAAAAATATAAATGAAAATCTGCAATACACTTTTATGCTGGAGAAGAAAATTTATTTAATTTAATATTTTATTTTTATTTTTTTGCTCCTGCGAAGCTGCTGGCAGTTTGGGTGCGAATTAAAAACTATACGAGAAGAAAGATTCTGGATAAAATCAATTTTGTACTTTGGATTTTTCACTTATTCTTTGCTCTCTTAATTTTCACTCATGTTCTCTGACGTCTAAGCATGCGCCTGATATTACAGAGATGCAAATTGACACTCCGGATAAAGTTGGTAGTATACTTGTAATATAAGGGTGCTTTTGTATTCTGTATGCTTGGAATTTGCATTTGTTTATTTACATTGTGCACGCACAATATCAGCTGATTGTAATATTTGTTTACAATTTACATATGCTTCTGTGTTATTTATTATCTACTTGAATTTCGTACGCACCCCCATAGAAGGTCCATACAACACGTGTGCGTGCGGTTATCCCTTTTGAAGGGAGAATTGGTTATTTATGTAGCAATAATTATTGCCAATATTTAAATAATCGTAAAATTTATAATTTTCATTGCTAATGTCTTGCGTTGTTTTTAGTGTGGCAATGACGTCATATACTATATAGAAGAAATAAAGTAAATACCAATGCTAAGTACATAAATAGTTAAATTATATGACCACATATACGATATTTGCATTTCGCATTCTTCAACATATACATAATTACATAATATTATTAATGTTTGTGGGCGTTTCACACAAATTTTAAGCACTGTTCAGCAATAATGAGAGAATTTTCATATTTGTTTCCAATAATAAATATTACAATTCAATTAACCCCTTTACAACCTATTTGTATTACCATGTTGATTATCATCACAACGATTCGAAATTTTATAGATTTTCGAAATTTAATGGAAATCATTCGAATATGCATTCTGTTGAACAGCAGCATAAATATCTGACAACTAATTCTAAATTAAAAATATTTTTTTATAGCACATTCTAATATTTCTAGTTATAAAAGTGGTGATAAAGAAACATTGTAGTTGAAAGAATAATGCAAGTCTTGGACAAATAATTGTGCACCCTTCTTTAAATACAAAGGCAATTAGATAACTCAGCGCCTATTAGAACTTCCCGCATAGCAACTTGAAATGCAACACTGCTTCTGCCAATAAATAGGCTATCGTCTCGTCAAATTTTAAACAAGCTATTGTTTATTTTGACACTCATTTGATAATCCCATCTCGGATAACGTGTGCTCATCAAGCATTATTTTTTTGCATAAAAAATCATTATCGATACTAAAGAAAGGCTTGATAAGGCTTAATAAATCAATAGTTATATAATAATTTATTGTGATTGTACCAGCACAAGTAACATCAAATGTTCAGGTCGCCCAAAAGAGGACGTAAATCTAGAAATCGTCAATTAAATCCATCGAATGATATTCAAATATCGGAAAGTGGAAGTCAGCGGCATAGATCCCCCTTAAAAATCATTCATTAAAATTTTTTTCTTATACACATTTTCATCGGATTCTACAAGTTCTTAATCGATTTATTTGAATAAGAATATTATGACTCTTGCAATGAATCAAATAATTAGTTAAGTTTAGTTTTTTTTTTAATTTAAATTTGCCCAGGCTTTCTCCAAAGATGATGATTTCTAACTACCCCAATGACTTATAATGTCATTTGCTAACAAACGTGAAATGGCTCCATAGGAATGCAAAATTAAAATCCAATGTGGCCATGCGTTAGTTGTATTTGCATGGCGATATAATTGAGTTGAGTATGGTCTCATATGGATCTGAGTATTCTTACCTAGTCAACGTAGGTGATGGTGGAAATCTGTCCATGGATTCGGATTCAGCTACCCAAAATCTATATAAAGTGATTACTTTGGCTCGTCGGACATCATGCTTGTTTTTATTGTATGGCTATGTAATCGTTTATTACCTATAGTGGTAGCAATACACAGATTTTAGTGTAGTATTGGCATATACTTTTATTACATAAGAAGGTATGTCGTCATAATTTCCGGCATAATGACGTCTATTTCTCAACTAATGTATATATAAATACCACACACAGACACACGCAAAAAAAGGTGCTAATTTACACGAAATATATATGAAAAACATAAGAATTAATTTGGCTTGCTGATTTCTTAATTATTAAATTCTTTTATATGCGTATATATGTATTAGTAATGCCAGTCCCGGGACGCGTAACTTTCATTTTTTATTTCAATTATTTTTTTTGTCAAGTTATCACATAATGGTAAGTAATATGGTTACAAAAGAAAAAAACAACGATCATTTTAATGCAGACACTATGGAAGGTTAGACGGGCTGTGACAGAATTTCATATTATTTTATATCACTTCACAATGTATTTTTTGAAAATGAAAGTATATAGTGAAATATAGCATTCAAATACATAATTTTATAATTTAAACGATATTACTAGACATTTGAGAATAAGTAAAAATAAATAAATATGCAACCATTTTTCAAAAGATTTTAAATATTCCGAAAACTCTGGGATCACAAAGAGTTTGAATGTTTAGCATACTTAATATGTATATTTAATATTTTATTTAAACCTTAATGATTTATTTAATAATCGTATGGACATCAATACAAGAAAACACAACACGTAAAGAAGAAGACAAAAATAACTAATATCTACCAGCAATAATAAATTACTTCATTTCAAATATATTTATGTGTAGTACATAAATACAAATCAGTAAATAAACATGCATGCGAATAAAAAAAAATTATAATAAGTTAGATATTATTAAATATTATATATGCATATTCATTAAAAAAAGTATTTTTTTTTTAAGTTTTGTACAAATTTTAGCAAATTGCTTAAATTTCCAAAAAATATAAATAGAATAATAATAATAAATGTTAGAAATAGAAATGAAATTGCAACGTTGTTAACATTTCAATTTTTGTTGTGTGATAAATATCCGTCTTTGGATTCGTTCGCCCATTCGCTATTTGTTCCATTACCATTTTGATTTGTATCTCTCGATCTTCAGTACACAGTTTATCTGCTTAATTAATTTAGCGCACGTTTTATTTAAACATACACAAACACACACATAAATGACTATGCAAATACATTCATACTTTTTTAATGCACGTATGCAATACACGATGTTACAGGCACGTAACTACAATTTGTGGTTAAATGCTACCATGCAAACGAGTGTGCATATATATAGATTAGTATGAGTGTATGAATGTATGCGTACATTTCCATATCACATAATATTATGGTTTATACGCTTCGAAATTTGAATGCACTGTTCAAGTGGCAACAACAGTACCCATTCAACCTCATCATTATCACCAACCAGACAGCCAACCAACCAAGCAAGCAAGCAAGCAAGCAACGTCATCTTTATTGTTTATTTAGCATCGGTGGACGATTGTATTGTATTGTATTCCCCACCCACAATATTAATACTCATTCTGCTGATGATGATGATGATGATGATGATGGTGAAAAAATGTGATTTATGTGATAAAAATAGTTTCAGTGTATTACGCACTAATGTAATACTTTATTGTTGTTATTGTTGCGGTACTGATGGTGATTGCTGGTGATATCTTCTTGCAATTTTAAATGTTGTAATAATAAAGCATATACACTATATACACTATATACAATATATACAAAGTTTGTACACAAGTGCATGAGATATTGATATTTGATGAGAGAAACATTTCTTAATAATTTTTTTTTCTTTTTTTTGGAGTGTGTGTACAGCATAGATATTAGAGACTAATGCGACTTATCGTAAGGTTTACGGAAATTATTTGAGATATTGAAGTTAGATCCATCCACCAATACAATAATGCGTACTCCTATATGCATGCCGTAATAGTGAAGAGTATGCTATGAAGCAGCCACGGGCTATCAGTCAATACAGAGTGGTTATAAGTTAATGTCGCTGTCATAATGCGTCAAGTTATGTGTAAACCTTCTGAATTAAAAAATATATTCAATTTACAGCTAAGCTACTAGACAAACGAAATATCGTTATTAGCAATATCGGTGAATTTCGTACGATAATGACAATTTACATTAGTATCGATTTTTTTATATACTCGATATTTGTATGCACTGTTCATTAAAGTTTTTAGTTTGTTTGTTCAAATAAAAATATCAGCGTAAAACATGAAAAATTTTTAACAAAATATTTTATATTGTAGTTAATTAAAAAAATATCGATAAAAATAATAATTATAATCGATAAATAACATAAAAATATATATGCCAAATATCGACAAAAAATCATTAGTCATTGCGATCAAATGATTATAACCACTTGAAGGAAGATTTGGATATATCATCAAGTGCAAGCAATATATTCTTGATCAGCTTCGCTTAAATACTCGATTTAACGATATGTGTCCATCCGTCCGTCTATCCCGTGATTAGTTCAGACAATAACTGGATTAGTATTCACACCAGAAATGTGCAAGCCACGCCTATCGTTTAACGTAGCTTCAATATAAAGTCGTTAAATATTAAAACTTCTTAACCGTTATAATTTACACGTTATTTCCATCTAAGGCAACTATATTTGACACGTAATTTCGTTTTGAAGGGAGAAATAGAAAGTCTTGTAATTTGTTTTATGTCTAAAACAGCATAATTTAGGTAGTCTTTGTCTTAAAACAGCTACATTCAACACGTAATTCCATATTGGCGCTTGCAAAAAGCTCACAAGAAATAATCGAACCACACCCACTTTTTAATGTAGCATACAAAGTCCCGGGATTATCTTAAGGTTCAAGAAAACCCCATAACTTTTGAAATTTTTTCTCTAAGATAACCATATTTCAGGCATCTTTTAGTACTACAAGTAGAAACAATTTTGTTGACCATATCCACTATTTAATGTAGCTCCCATACAAGGTCGCGAAAATATACAACCATATTTGACACGTGGATTAAAGAGAGATTGCACAGAGAAAACATTTTTTTTTTTTTGTTGAAGAACTTCTCCGGAGTTGTTAAGTGTTTAAGATAATACACTAAAATTTGCTTACTGCACAAAAGATGGACATGGCGAGCCCACTTTTATATCTTATCATATCATATCATCATAATGGTTATATTGTAATTACACTGTATTAATGATGTAAGAGAAAATCATATGAGTAATGCTGTATATGAATACCAAATACCAAACATTCAATTTGACAGTGACCTTACGGTAAAATATGTACATGTACGAATTAATAAATAAAGTTTGGATATTAATTGGAATTTTTGCAGTTGGCTAATGAATGATTAACTGTTAAGTTTTTGAAAAAATAACAAAAAAAAAAGAATGAGGATCTAGTGAAAGCACATTTTATTCAAATATCGGATAGACTGACTCAACAAAGTTTTGTTTGAGCCCTCAAAGCCATCTAATATAGTATAATATATATCGAAGAATAAAATTATAGGTTCATATGTACATATTTCATATGAAATAGATTGATCGACAAAGATTAATTAGTGCGATATTAAAAAATGTGTTCAAGAACATTGATTTGACATAATTCTACTACGGATAAATAACAATAAAAATATGCATGAAATTATTAATTCACACTAATACGCTTGTTATTAATTAAGGAATTTCATTAATACAATAGAATAAGCCCCAAAAAGAAATTAATTGAAACTGAAAACAAGATTATAATATTTATGATTATCATTATCACCATCTTCATTGGTTCACTGTCATCGTCAAATTGCAACTGACGCCTATCATAAACTTTTGTTGTTTATGTTATTTTTAACTATGCTTCTCACATATAAACGAACATTGATATGACGGTAGCTTAGATTTGTCATACCACCATCGAAGCGGCTTTAACAGCTGATAGTTTGCTAACAGCGACAACAATGAAGCGATCGAATGAGTTAGTTTGAGAAAACCCATAATTGTTATACACAATTTATTATTATTATTTTTATTTTTTTTTTTCGTTTATTATTATTATAATTTTGGTTTTGTTTTTTGCATTTGTTTGATTTTGCGGTTTCATATACATACACATATACAATATAAGACTTATGTCGGTATATGTAAGTACATAGTTTATAGCCAAATCAGGTATTTTAACGCTTCAAAACTTAATTCATACTTACTCACAGTCACGTCAATACAACAAACAAACAACGAGTCAACAACGAACAATCAACGAATGTTTGTATGAAACTAAAATACTCATAATACTCTGTAAGTCTATGGATTAGATAGACACTTTGGATTGGTGTGAGTTAGTACGGTAAGTGTTGGTGTGCGTGGCTGTGTGATGCAGAGTATTGAAAATTCCTGCTATGCACATCATAGGGGCAGTTTTCATATAAATTCACGAAGGGAGAACAAATGGTCATCATTCGAATTTTGTAGTTTCAACGGTTCGGAAGAAGACGACGACGCGATTGCGCTGTGCACTAGAAGATTTTAAAGTCGTTTATCTCGTAACTTATAGAAAATAAGAATTAGAAATAAAAGGGAAAAGTTAACTAAAAAAAAAATCAATTGTTATTGTTAACAATGGTGAGTTTTGCTGTAAAATTGAAAAAAAAACTCAAATGAAGTATACATTCCGCTTGAGAAATATAAGCACGTTTTTATTTAGAAGAAAAAAAAAGAAACGGTTATAGTGATTTATGTATATGCATACATACTAGTATATTAGCAACTACAAGGCACGGCACATAGAGTTCAAATGCAGCTGATGACATTTTTCCGAAATTGGAAACGATGAGATAATAAATTTCTGTGAACTGCAAATGGATGAGCAAGAGTAAAGAAAAAAATTTGTATTCCATAGAAATACAATATTATTAGCTTAGGATACAAATGCAGCTCATGTGAAAATTCTGCGAAATAAATATTCACTTAATGTGTGATATCGTGATGCTGAACGTTATTATTTTCAAATCGTGTTTAAATTTGTTTCTTTATATTTGCACATCTTTGTTATCTTTCTTGCCATTATTTCAATTCGATCTCTATATGGTAGATGCAATGAGTTGCATGTTGTTGTTGAGTTTCTGTATAATGAGCGAATATTATGACATTTGTAATAATTGTGGGAAAATTTCTCTTAATTGTCATGGTGGCCTTAATAAACATAGGGAAATGAAGAAACAAACTAAATTAAATTAACAAACTTGCTACACACAATAACCAATTGCTTAAACAATTATATACATTTTTGATCATCTCTTGCAGAAGTTCTTCGTACCGTTAATGGTGCTTCTGGCATCAGCTAGTGTGTACGCTGATGTCTCTCATTTGGAGACCGATCTGCGTGAAGATGGTTATCATTATAAGCAACCTTCAGTGCCTTTCCCACCGCCTCCATCTGGCAATGGTATAGAGGATAATGGTTATCAACGTCCACCAGGTCCAGCACCACCATCTCCTGGTTATGGTGTACCGCCATCACAACCATCGCAACCTCAGCAGCCACAACCACCATCTAGTGGATTTGGTCCATCGCCTCCATCAAAACCAGGCTCTGGCTATATACCGCCACCGTCACAACCTCGACAACCATCTCCACCATCACCTGGTTATGGGGTGCCGCCATCACAGCCATCGCAACCTCAGCAGCCAAGGCCACAACCACCATCCAGTGGATTTGGTCCATCGCCTCCATCACAGCCTACACCTGGTTACATTCCACCATCGAAACCTCAGCAACCAAGGCCACAGCCACCGTCACCACCTGCACCAAGACCACAACCACCTCGGCCACAACCACCATCTAGTGGATTTGGTCCGTCGCCTCCATCACAGCCTACACCTGGTTACATTCCACCATCGAAACCTCAGCAACCAAGGCCACAGCCACCGTCACCACCTGCACCAAGACCACAACCTCCTCGGCCACAACCTCCTAAATCTTCAAAGCCAGGACCAGGCTATTTGCCACCAGATAGTCAAAAGCCAGCCCAGCCTTCGCAACCATCTCGTCCACAAGGACCATCATATGGCCCACCACAGAGACCTGGATCACCCCCAGCTGGACCAACAGGACCTGCTGGCCCCTCAGGTCCCTCAGGCCCTACAGGCCCTGCAGGACCCTCAGGTCCCTCAGGTCCCACAGGCCCTGCAGGTCCCTCTGGTCCCACAGGTCCTGCCGGCCCTTCAAGACCATCCGGACCAAGTGGACCTACTTATCGTCCCGTACCTGGAACGAAGCCTCCATATAAATCACAAAAACCAGGACCAAACTATTTACCTCCAAGCAGTGCCAACGAAGTAGTACCTGGAGGACCAGGTGGCCCCGGTGGCTCTAAATATCCCGGTTCTAAACCTTCTTACCCAGGAGCACCTAGCGGACCTGGAGGACCAGGTGGTCCCAGCAGTCCTGGATACCCCGGCTCCAAGAACTCTTACCCAGGAGCACCCAGACCAGGTGGTCCCAGTAGTCCTGGACATCCCGGCTCCAAGCCCTCTTACCCAGGAGCACCTAGCGGACCTGGAGGACCAGGTGGTCCCAGTAGTCCTGGATACCCCGGCTCCAAGCCCTCTTACCCAGCAGCACCTAGTGGTCCCGGAGGTCCAAACGGCCCCCAAGGACCAAGCGGACCCCAAGGACCAAGCGGACCCGAAGGACCAGCTGGCCCTGAAGGACCATGCGGCCCCGAAGGACCATGCGGACCCGAAGGACCAGGCGGACCTGAAGGACCAGGCGGTCCTGTAGGACCAGGCGGCCCTGGAGGACCAAGCGGTCCTGAAGGACCAAGCGGCCCCGAAGGACCAAGCGGCCCTGAAGGACCAGGCGGTTGCGGCAGTCCCGGATCTGGACCTGCTTACCCAGGGGCACCCGGCGGCTGTGATGAAGGACCATCTTCTCCGGGACAACCTGGAGGCCCTGGAGGTCCACAAGGTCCATCTTACCCAGGAGGTCCCGGAGGTTCTGGAAGTCCTGGATACCCTAGTCCACAACCAAGTTACCCTGAACCTCAGCCAACTCAGCCACAACCCAGTTATCCGGGATCTCAACCATCATATCCAGGAGGACAACCCGGTGAAGGACCAGAGGGTCCAGGAGAGGATGCTGGTTCACTGGGACCCGATGGTTACAAATATAATAAACCCTCCAAGCCGTTCGTATATTAAATAGTATAAACATTTTTACATGCCTTCAAATGTACCTACATATGTAACATAAGCTCAGTAATTCTAGTATTAACAAGAAATTAGAACATGTTTAAATCTGTTAGAAATGTACCTTGACCATTGTAATTGTAAAAATTTTTTTTTTTTTTTTTTTGTTAGCTTATTTTTTTTTTTATTGAATCTTTCTTAAATACAAGAAACTAACAATAATTATTCAAATCTTACAAGCTAAATAAAACTATGTGATATCCCCTACGTTCCATCACAATTTGGTGAGTCGCGAGATGTAGCAATTTTACAGCATATTCAGTGTGTCTTTTCTTTTTAATCGACGATGCCCCTTGCTCAGCAACAATTGCCTAGCAAGGGGATTCGGATGACTGTGTAATTTTTGAATGTAGCTTCTGCAGGACATTGCAACTTCCTCAGAAATTGTGGATACATTTAAATCTCGATGGATGTTAACGTTCCTCATATACCAAGGCGCGTTTACAATAATTCGCAGACACTTGGATTGTATTCGCTGCAATTTTTCGATATTAGAGGGAGATGCGGTGCCCCAAAACTGAATACCATAAGTCCAGATTGGTTTCAGGATTGCTTTATATAATAGCACTTTGTATTCAAGATTCAACTTTGATCTTTTGTGTAACAGCCACCATAACTGATTCATTTTAAGCTTGATCTGAGTTTTCTTTGCCTCTATGTGATATTTCCATGTCAGCCTTCTGTCGAGGTGAATACCCAAGTACTTTGTTGAGGAACATTGTGGAACTGATTGGCCATTAATTTTAAGTGGGGGACATGTATCTAGCCTTAGCGTGAAGGTTACATGTACGCTCTTTGATTCATTGACTTTTATACGCCATTTTGCTAGCCAGATTTCGAGAGAATCGACGTGAGTCTGCAGGAGTTTAGTAGCTTCTATGGGGTTAGAGCGAGAGCACAATATTGCCGTATCATCAGCAAAGGTCGATATGAATGTATAGTTATTGTTGGGCATATCTGAAGTGTATAAGAGATACAGTAAGGGACCCAAAACGCTTCCTTGAGGAACGCCAGCGTGAATATCCAATGGATTTGTTGTGTAATCCTTGTGATGTACGAGAAATTGTCTTTTCGTGAGGTAGCTACTAAGCAATGAGGAGACATTTGCAGGCAGTAATAGTTTGAGTTTGTAAATAAGGCCATCGTGCCATACTTTATCGAAAGCTTGAGTGATATCAAGAAAGACAGCTGAGCAATACTTTTTTTCTTCAAAAGTGTTCCTTATCAGAGTTACAATGCGGTGGACTTGTTCTATTGTGCCGTGCTGTTTTCTAAATCCAAACTGATGTTGAGGAATCAGTTGGTTGAGATTAATAAATGGAGTTATATTCATGACAAGTAGCTTTTCGAATACTTTAGAAAGTAGAGGCAGGAGGCTGATAGGTCTGTACGATGCAACTTTTGTAGGGTCTTTTCCTGGTTTTGCTATCATAATAATTTTTGAAGTTTTCCAGCATTTGGGATAGTGTTTAATACGAAGGATAGCATTGAAAATGTGCATCAGATGAATTACTGAAGCCGGAGGTAGCTCTTTTATCATTTTACCGGTAATTTTATCTGGACCAGGTGATTTTTTTGGGTTTAAATCTTTATAAATTGCTTTGAATATGTCCTTTTTTTTAATTTTGAGCGTTATTGAGCAAGGTTGAGAAATTAATATTGGTAATGAGGACTGTGAAGAGGGTGGATTGGGTGTAAACACACTTTTTAGGTGGTTTGCAAAAGCCAAACCCTTCTCACAGTTGCTTCTAGCCCAATTACCGTCACTCAAACGGATGGGGGAATCAGTGAGAATTGGCCGATTTGATTTTTTTGCTGATTTCCACAAAGAGTAGTCTGACGCTTCACCAGGTGTTAATTTCGCTATGTGCTCTTCTAACTCTTTGTTGTTTTTATTTTTTAAAGCTTGCTTTAACTTTCGAGTGCAGTGCTGTAGCTGTGTTTTCAGATTCGGTGATCTGAATTCTTGCCATTGTCTTCGGAGTCTTCTTTTCTGTCTTACTAGCAATTCAATATCGGCTGGTGTGTATGGGCTATAGTTTGATTGCTTGCATACCTTTGTGCAGGTGGCTGAGCTGAGAGCTAATGAGAGCAGCTGGTTGAATTTTTCGAGTGCTGAGTCTACATCGTGTCCATTTCTTAATACAGTACTCAGAGGAAGATGGGAATTTATATATTTCTTGAATTTTAACCAGTCTATTTTCTTTCTAACGCAATTGCTTTGGGGGCTTGGTGATTTTATAGATATTACCGTGGGTGAGTGGTCAGATGATAGATCATAATTACACTCTGTGGAGATATTTTCCATCTGCAAACCTTTGGCGACTCCAAAGTCTATGAGATCGGGTATTTTCCTCTTGTCCGTCGGCCAATATGTCGGTTGACCATTTGAAATAACATCGTAGCCGTGGTTAGTGATGATTGAACATAGTCTTCTGCCTTTTGGAGTTATTAATCGGGAGCCCCAGTGAGTGTGTTTGGCGTTGAAGTCGCCAGCAACCAAGAATTTGCTACCAAGAGTTGAGAAAAATTCTTTATATTGCTGTTCGGTAATACTGTATCTTGGGGGACAGTATATCGCAGATATTACTAGGTTAGAGATGTATTCTTCCAGACATATAGATGTTGCTTGCAAGTAGACGCTACTAAAATCTTCGAGAACATGATGTTTTATTCTGCTTTTTATCAATATGGCAGTTCCTCCACGTGCCTTACCATGCGGATGATTTGTGGTGTACAGTTTGTAATATGGTATTTGGTAGCAATTTTTGTCAGTGAAATGGGTCTCAGATATCATCATTATGTCGATTTGGCTGGATTCAAGGAATTGAATTAGCTCCAAACGGTGCTGGCTTAAGCCGTTGGCGTTCCAGTGGCATATCTTGAGACAACTCATGGTCTGGATAGCAATGTTTGGAGTAACATCGATTGATTTTTCATCATTTCTTGCATCATTGTTTGCATTGAGTTCATGAATTGGTTCATATTCTGAATCAATGTTTGAAGCAAATGTTCAAGGGTACTTGGCTGTTGGGTGGGCAGTGAGTGTTTCTGCTCATTATTTACATTGCTTTGTTGGTGTGGGTTTTGTTTTAACACGCTAGCGTATGAATTGGTTTGATTCTTGTTTGGGATTGCAGAGAAGAATTGTGTTGCATCAATATTTTGTCTCTTACTTGAGTTGGCTATCTGAGTTTGCTCAACTGGTTTTAGAGGTTGATTGCTAGCGGAGAAATTTAGCTTTAGGGTTGTATATACTGGGCAACCTCTATAATTTGCGGTGTGATTACCTCCACAATTGCTGCATTTTTTTATGCTAGCATCGCCTTTAGATTTTGGGCATATGTTTGATTTATGGAGATCTCCACAAATCACACAAACAGCTGGCAGGGTACAATATGTCTTAGTATGTCCATATTCTTGGCAGTTGCTGCACTGAGGAGGTCCAGTTCTCTTATGGGGTTCTTCGATTGTGATTTTGCGATGCAATAAATATCGAATTTTATATATGGGGTGTACTTCACCTTTTTTTAGGGGTTTTGTTTCAGGCTGAAGCTCAATACGATATAACGGTTGAGGTATATTGCTCTTGTTGAGAATGTTGAACACTGTTTTGGCTTGAAACCCTTCTTCCTGAAGGGCAAGTTTGATTTCGTTAATATCAACGTTGGGTTCGACGCCTTTGAGTACAACGATTAAGCCCTTACTACTTTTTAGCTGATATGTGTAGTAATTCTTTTTTACAGCATCAAATTCCGCTATTACTTTGCGATAATGAGTTTCGCTGTAGATTTGCACTTTTGTTTCCTCAATTTGGCCTTTGCGAATAGGAACAACATGGAAATTCTTTGGTCCTATAAGACTTGTAATTCTAGAAATCAACTTATCTGAGTTGCGTTCTCTCAAGAAAATGGGTGGGGGTTTGAAATTTTTCTTGGAGATAATATTTTCGTCACTTTCATCACCTGAAAGCAGAGCGTATCTATTTTCCGAACTAATAGGGACAGTGTTCTGCTTTTGAATTTTTGTTGAATTCATTTGTTTTGAATTTTGCGGACTTCTCTTTCGCTTTACTACAGTAATGTAGCGATCAATACCAGTTTGAACAGCAACTGGTTCTTTATTAGTCATCGCACTAGTTGCTTTAACTACTGGGTCATGCACTTCAGTAGAAGTGCCGTTATTTGATTGCTTTGATGTTGTAGCTGTTGGTGTTACAGCAGGAGAAGCACATTGTACACTCCACGGTATAGAGGGAGATAGTATATCACGATAGAACAAATTATTTTTTTTGTCTGTATTTATTGTTGTTGCAAAATTTGATGAATTTTTAATATGTGCAGGTAAAAGATTTGCACTGTTACTTTCACTTGTGCAGTGTGTATCAACTGTTTTATTTGATAATGCACTTATCGGGGGGGTTTGCGCGGGTGATTGCAAATTATTGTTTACACACACATTAACAGGCGATTGCCGTTGCCGGAGAGGAGAGCGTTGAACACTCATATTATAATCAAAATGTTTGCAAATTATATTATTTTATTTGTTTTTTTTTTTTTTCTAAAAATCGAAAGAAACACGTCCACTCTTATTGGTGACTTTCGCGAAATTGTAAAAATGCATGTATAAAACAATTGACTCCGAAATATAAGGTCATATCGAATAAACTCATGTATTTACCATAAATAATCAGTGATGTCTTTATTTTTATGCGACAGTTGTCATTTGCATCATAATTATTATTTTGATGGTCATTAACGTGTGACAATTTCGTAAGTTATATAGCCTCACAACAGTATCATCACATGCTATTTGCACTGGTATTTAAATGTACACTCGTAGTCGCATGAACTTTTGTGATGCAACTAAGAGGCAATTACTTGACTTAAAGGAGGTGTAGTTGTTATTGGTATTTTCAAAATATCAATAGGTCATATTTTAGCGATGAATATGTGTGTGACAGTGTACATATAATAACAAAATTGCCAGTTGTTCATATTGTCACATGTGCATATTTTTTCTTCGTCTTCTAGCAATTTATTTACTCTCAGTATGACTAGTTTTTCCAATTTTTGTTGTAGTGCTAATTTAATTTGTGCTTTCGGTATGGCATCATGAATGGCAATGGTAGGAAAATAACAACTTCGATGGACACTCAATGCTGATTTCAAGGTTTATTTTTACCGGTTTATATGATTTATAATAAAACAATTATGACCGCATAATAATTATAATTAATAATTGTTTGCTAAAAAGTCTTTTGTTTTTATTGATTTTCAGTTTAGGTTTTCAAGTCAAGTGTTTTTGAATATCATGCGAATTGCTAAAGTGGAACAGGCAAATTATTGAGAAATGTTTAATAACAATATTTTATATCTAATCTGATATTTATTTTGCTTTTATTTTGCTTGTAGAATTAATTTTGTGGTTGGATTACGTATTTACGATATTGTTGAACGTTTGATGATTGAAGCTGGTTATGGGAAATCCAATTATAGGTCTTTGATGCGAATTCGGGTAAACGCTGGAGAATCAGAGATTACCACGACCATGTGGTCCATGAGCACATTGACATAGGTTGAGTTAGATTATTGTGGCAGCCCTTCTTCTAAGAGGACACGTTTAGATCAGAAAGTCCCGTTGTGATACCACCGAGCTTCTAGTACTGCTGTGCGTATTAATTTGGACAAATTAGAATGAAACCTCTTATATTAGATGGCAATATAGTTTGCAGCTCTACTCTATGGAGAATAGAGTATGTCTTCGATTTTAAACTACCTTCATTTTTAAATAAAGAACGTTGGCTGTTTTTGTTTAATTCTTTGTCACTTTGGAACATCCAAATAGTCGATTGTTGTTTTATTTTGAATTTGACGAATATTTGCCATCTTCACCACGATTGAAGATTTGGTGCATATATTTTGGAGCAATTCACACGAGAAACGACGCGAGATAGAGTCAAGTTTTGAGAAATACCACGACTAAGTACTAAATTTTCTCTTGGGTACATACATTTCTATGTACAAGTACGCTGTGATTTGGATAATGGCAGAACAGGGAACAGGGACAGAACAGGAGAGTGCTGAGTCTATGGAGGATGCAATTGCGTCAGTGAAAGAGACTATGTCGAGGTCAAGAGCTCTGCCCTACCCCAGGATTCACGCCAGCTACCATGAAATAAATCCCATCAGCATAGCACACAAAAAAAAAACTTTATCGTGCCTACTCTGTAAAAGATTGGGGCCTATGTGAGACAACATGATTGAACTTTATCAGTGTGGCTTCAGATCCAATAAATCTACTAAAGATCAGTTTTACCCCTAACGCCAAATCCTGGGGGCATTACAAAGATCACCATATACCGTGCTTAATGTCCCTTTGCAGTATATATCAGGAAAGACTTAATATCCACCTCTTATTTGAATGATAAGAAACACAGCCAAAGTCGTCTGTTTATCATAACTTGATATTTTGAAAATCGATTTACGATTATAGTCTATCTAGTATATATAGTATATGTAGAAATGTCACAATGCCTACGATCGTTTCGCAGTGGTCATATTTAGCTACTGGATTAAGGAAAGAACTACTAAAGATTTCTCAATAATTTTTACAATATTTTGTTTAATTATTAAATAATAACGTTTGATGTAATTCTTTTTAATAGCATAAACAACTCCACTATGAATATTGTTTAAGATATACTAAAGGGTTTTTCAAACAGCGTAATACGATTTCTTTTGAGAAAACACAAAAACAAAATACACTAATTTTTGAGAAAATTCAAATTCGAAAAACCAATGCACTATTTATGATATAGGACTCGATTTAGTGGAAAAAGTGCTCGAAAAAAAAACATTTAAATTTCCTCAACAATTAGTGCGTTTTGTTTTTCTAAAGAAATCATATCTCATTTAATGAAAAACCCTTTATATTTATTCTCATATAAATGTCATTAAATAAGTAAATATACGAGTATATACATAGGTATTGAAGCCATTTACTTAGTCAGCTAGTCGGTCAATTAATTGACGATCTCAAAATTATAATTGACGCCAGTTGTAGCCGCTACATGCCGTCACGTTGCACACTTTGATGACGATGTAAATATGAGAGAGAGAGAGAGAGAGAGAGAGCGTATACTCATATATATGTATGATTGCAGCATCATTCTGTTAATATATTGTATTGAAATGTGTTCTCTTTAGTTTCGCATTACTGCTTATTACAGCTCTTTGCAGTTTAGCTGTGCACTATCGTTGGTGGTAATGGTGGTGGTGGTGGTGGTAGTCGTTGTGATGTCGGTGCTGATGATAGTGTCAATGGCATGGTGTATCATATATATTTTAATTATTATATAACTTTTACGTGTGCCACACTGTAAGCAGCAAAAATATACGTATAATTACACATAGTTTTTCTTTTCATTTTATTTAGTTACGAATTATTGTTAGTTATTTATATTAGCTTTATTTTTCCATTTGCTAGTGCACATTTGTATTGTATTGGCCTTCGATTTGTTTGTATTTTTAAGATTTGTCAGCTATGTAAATATGTAGGTAAAGTAGTCATTGATGACAAATGTATGAATAAATACGCAAATGCTTAGGGAAGTTAATACAAATTCACACCGTTATACAGACAAATAACATCATAATCAGCATCATCATCGTACATAATTACAGAACCAAAAACCATCTACAGAAATTGACAACTCGATTGTATTTGCAGTATGTACGAGTATGTGTATTGTTTATTAGATTTGTGTACGTACGCCCTTTACTAACGTGTTTTCTTTAATGTACCATAACTGCACATTGTTTATTTATTGTTCTTTAATTTGTTAATTGTTAATGTACTCTATTGTAAATATATGCATTTTAATATTGTTATTTTGTCTTTCGATTCTAATTTATGCAGTACTTAATTTATTGCCATTTATTTTCAAGCTAATTTTGTACAAGTCCCTCCATTCGCAGTGATGTAGCAATAATTGTGAGTGTATAGTACTCGTATGTATGAGAATAATTTGTCTCGACGTAAGATGCTTTCGACATTTCTAGTCTTGCAATTGTATTGTATTATTAATTTTTTGTTTGTTTGTATTACTTACTATTTAATTTTTATTCGATTTGATCATCGTATAAGTATGTATATTCATACAATAATTTCATTTAATACTTATGTATGTATATTGTAGCAATAGCAAATCAATTGTATAAATCAAATAAGGAAATTATGTTGTCGTTGCCGTTATGGCAATATTTTCAATTAAATGCATTCACTTGAGCTAATTGCAATTGACAATCAATTAAAATCCACATAAAAAAGAGCTCGTATATATTCTATCTCTTTATTTTTATTGGATATTTTTGTTCATTTTATTTGATGAATTTAATGAAGGTAAACTCATAGGTATGAATGGAATTATGTATATGCAATTTATGTACTGGTTGATATTGAAGTATTAAAAGAGAGATCTATTAATCAGCAGATCAATCAAAATTAATGCGACATTTTAATATTTCATCTTTCATTTAAATACATTCAAAATTGTATGTCGATCTGTCAATTCGTTCTTTGTTTAAAAGACATTTACAATTTATGTGTCACAGTCAAGAGCTTTTGCAATGAAAAAACCAAGTATCGAGCAGTGATAAAATTCAGAATTTCATGCAAAAATGATGAAAGTGTTAAAGATGAACCCGTGGATGTCCAAAAAGTACAAAAACAACAAAGATCATTGTTTGTGACGGTTCAAGTTTGACTAAGTATGAAATTGCTGATACCATAAACTACTCACACGAACGAGTACTTCATATTTTGCATGAAGAATTATATATGAAAACTTTTTTCGGAAAATTAGTGCCGCATTCGTTAGCAATTCAAGAAAAACTGAATTGAAAACCTGGATCTTACAAAAAAAAAAACAAAAAAATCGTAAACTGAAACTGTTTACGATTTAGCTTACTGTTTAGTTTAGTTTACTGTTTAGCTTCAAACTAGGTGAAGTTAGAACGATCGACAAAAAGGTTATAGCATACGCTTCTTTTTGGGATGGAAAAGGGATTTTGTTGATAGATTATCTTGAGTAGGATAAATTAATTAACTTTGAATATTATTACAATCTTTTGGATTAGGTGAATAAAAAAATGCGGAATCTGCTTTATAGAAGAAAAAATAATACTTCATTAAGACAATGAATTAATTAATGTTCAGTAAAGTTGCTTAAACTCCCACCGTATTCATCAGAATGAGTTCGCAGCGACCTTTTCAGATACTTGAAACTATTTCTTCATGGAAGGCATTTTTTGTCGAATAAAAAATTACTTTGCAGAGCTTTCGGAAAATTATTACAGATGTTGTATAAAATTATTGGAGGATCATCGGAATTAGTGTCTTGAAGTTGAGAGTGTTTAGCTATATTGAATAAAAAAACTACTTAATTATATTTAAAAATTTCTGCACAAAAGATCTTCAGGTCGCGGTGGTTCATAGCCTTAATAAAATTTAAAAATTTATATTCTTTAATTTTTACTTTCAAGAATTTCGAATTAACCTCTACATTAAGTAGGAATGAGGAGGAGATTTTGGATTTCATTTTATAAAAAACGAAACTGGTATACAATTGACATCCCCTATAGAAGATGCTTATTCAAAAGCTGTCAAATTGATCGTTTGGGCCTAAGATGGACATGAATAATGGTAAAACGTTTTGCACTTATGTTTTGTTTTGTTTCACATATTCGATCACATTTCAGATAAACTGGCAATTTTGCAAACAAATATATAAAAAAATTCGAGAGCGCGGAATATTTTCGAACATTCTACCCACAATTGATAGAAAACAAAAAAAAAAAAAATGTTAATTAAATATTTTCAGGAATAACCTATTACATATACGAAATTGAAACTTTTGAACTTAATTTATATTATCATTCAAATTATTTTTAGCCTGTATATTAACCGGCTTTTATTAATTTGTTATTATTATGTTTATTAAATATGAAAATAAACATCGATTTCACTTTTTCAAATATTTAATTATATAATATTATTTAATGCGTTTGTCATAAATTAGAATAAAAAATCATAAGCATTATAAAAATTCTGCGTTTCATTTCAATATTATCAAGGTCCACATAAACAAAAATTCCGAGATAAGAAATAAACAAAATAACATAATACAAATTACATACATAATAATAATAAATTTAATAATTATGCAAAGAAGATATTAGGTAAGACATGAACGCATGTTTTTAAAATAAACTAAAAAATGAAAGTAAGTAATATTCGAATCTAAAAAAATATACCCATAGACATATGTTAGATACTAACTAGTATGTATGTATGTGCTTCACAATTAATTAACATAATAATAAAAAACAATATCATCATCATCATCATCATCATCAACAATGACCTTTAATGAACAATTAGTAAGCACAATTAATTTTGCCTACCCACTAAGCTTGTATTAAGCACTTAACAATAATATTAAACAAAAAAATCCCAAAAAAAAACAAAAAAAAAAATCGCAACTATTGTATTCCATAAAAGTGAAAACAATAATAAGTAATACAATAATAATAATAATACTAATAATAAGAAAGGAGAATAATAATAAATTAAATAAATGTAAATAAAAAAAAATATAAAACAAAAAAAAAACACAAAAAAACATCAAATACAATATATTCCCACATACGTGCATACATACATGTATACTTAAAATGAGGCTCATCCGGGTGTATTTCCACCCTATCATTCATGATGTAAGCTAAACAAGTTGTACCACAAGTTATCATCATTATTCGCGTGTATGCGTGTATTAGCGTTTAATTCTGTTTATTATTTTTTTTTTCATCTCTTCGTTTTATTCTATTCCAAACAAAAATAATTTCTAAAAATATTACATCTGCGCTCATCGCATATTTAGCATTACGTTTGTCTATACAAGTGTGTGGTTTGTGTGTTTAATAAAATATTTTAAATCAAAGACTATCAAAATTAAATAAAGAAAGAAAATAAGACAAAAACAAAACAAAAACGAAAAACAATAAATACGTGATTTGTGTTTTGTGGTTTTAATCTTCATTAGTTATTTGTTAAAAGTTAAACAAAGTTATCACTTGTCAACATTTTTGTACAAAATTAACATTATTAAATATTAATAATCAATTTAAATGATGCCTAATATGATGAAGTAACCTTGTATATATGCCGCCACCAAACTGTTATTAAGCTGAAGTTAAATGCATGCAATTAAATCTAATAAACTGTAATTTGGCAGCATGTTTTCGTGTTTGCACATTTTTACCACCATGCAAGTGTCACTTTCAGCACATTCATTATGTATTCATTAATTAATTCTTAAAATAAATATTACTCATACGTAGCGTGAGCCACTTTGACCACTGGCATTTGTTTTCATTCAGTTTTTTGTTTTGTCAATCACAATAGCTTGAGATTTGCATACAATTTATAATTAATTGATTACTGAAACTATTAATAACAATGATGATGAAGAAGTTAAAAAAAACATAACAAAACATACAAACACAAGCACACACACACACACAGTAAAAATATAAATAAAATAAAATGAATAAATATTAAAAATTAATCAGTTTGCGGTTTGAAATTTGAATTAAACGAATTGAGAGAGAAAATTTTCATAGAAAACTTGCTTTTTCGAGGAAATAATTCTTCTGGTTTATAACATCAAATCATTTTAATACAAGCGATTTCATTATTATATGGTTTAATATTTGGCATTGTTTAAGATTCGTTTTAATAAATATAATTAAAATATGTTAAAAACAAATTAATTCAATTTCAGTTGCTTCTTTAACAAAATTCTTATTATTAACCTTCAACCCAAGCGTTAAATGCAAAAATTTAAGAAAATTTATTGAAAACAGTTCAAAAAACAGATTATATACTTGTATATTGCTGAGTACTGAGCATCAAAGTACATTTCACATTGGCTTGTTATGCTTCGTACCTTTACAACTATATATCATTCATAAAAATCGGACGTTAAATAAGTAAATTATAACAAAAAAAAAAAAAAATCATTTTAGCGGTTTTTACAGGGTGTGGGAAAATACTTTTGTTTTCAGTCCCAGAACACATTTAATGTAAGTGTTCAGAAACAATTGGAACAAAATGACATTTTTTTTTTTTGTGATACGGTCTAATGTAAATTAAATTAATATTTAAAAATTAAGGGTTTAATGAAACAAAAAAATTTATTTCCTAAATTTTTTCCGTATTATACTAGAACCAATTAATATTCATTTATTCTTTCTAGCGAAATCCATAAAGATTTTGCAAACCTCTCTTATACCAAAAATTGTAATTATATATTTTTGATTAAAAATTAATGTGCACTTTTCATTGATTCGCTGAATATTTATAATCATCAAGTATTATCTTTATGATTTCAACATTTTGAATTTAATTGCATGAATTAAAACTGAAAATCAACAAAATTTCAATGGCTATTGAAGTGTACCTACACACAAGACATACACAGAGAAACCACCAATTCGCTACAAAACGAAATCCAGTAGGTAATCAGGTGGTTAGATTAGAAGATCTACAAGTTACATACATTGGTATAGCAACACTGAGGTAAACTTACCTTGAATAACAGTGTATAAATATACAATGTATCCGTAATTTTAGATTTAACAATTAAAGAAAAATTTATGAAATATTTGTTGTGGTTTGAAAAGAAGAAGTACATAGAAGAGTTATCATTTAATTTAATTGGTTTTCAAAATATCAGTGTCAGCAGTTGGCTCATTGCATTTAATTGGTAATATGAAGGAGCTATATGTGAGCATAACAGACTTCAACTTGTTTAATTAAAAGGTCAAGAGTTACATCAAATTTTCAATATTTAGAATTTAATAAAAATTGTAATATTTAATTATACCTAAATATATAGTATTTCTTTTTAATTAAACTGAAGTTATATAAATATGACAATGTAAATAACATGACTAATATTTATAGCTTATATGATATACATATGTATGCACCTATGTTGATGTATATTACAGTGCTGCATGAGCATACTTGGTTTGACAACAGCAACGCTGACATATGCGCTTGGGATACTTAGTCGAAAAATATCAACAACCAAATGAATACAGCCAACTTACAAGTACTAATCAAGCACTGTTTGGCATTCGATTTATTCCTTAATAAAAATACTGTATTTGCTATTAGTGTATTCCAGAACTATCACAAATAATTCGAGTATTTGGTAAGCTATTTGATTCCAATACAACGAGTTCACTAGCTCTTCATATCTACTTGTAATCGAACAAAAGACACCTCATTCGGTACGATACGTATTAAGTAATATTCGAAGATTGTCGAACATGCGAAAAGGCATCCTCGTACATCACGACTGCTATTATTTTTATTCTCAACTGAGACTAAAACTAATCACTTTCAAGCTGTCAATCTTCAACGCCTCCGCAACATTGGTTTTAACGACACTTTGATGCCCTTGACTTGATTAATAATCTCTAAATATAAATATAAACATTGTCAAAGTAAGTGTAATTGATATGAAAATGAAAGATCAAAAAAAAAAAAAAGAAGAAAAGAAAAATATAATATACAATGTTTTTCTATTACTTTAGTGGCAAGCAGCGGTGTAGCCAGGGCGTTTTATGGGGATAGTTCTCTCCTAGGCCGATGGACTATACCAAAAAAAAAAATAATAATAAATAAAACAGTACAATGTCTAAAGATTAAAAAATTAATTAATTTTTCCTTCTCACATGACAAATTTTCACTCAATTTTATTCAATTTTTCAACAACACTCCACAATAATTGAGGAAGTTGTATTTCTATATATTCTATATGTTACATTCTGACCTCTATCCCATAACCAATTGGTATAAAGGTCTGATTAACAATTACGCAAACATGTGGAAATTGAGATTAAAATGAGTAGTGCCTGATTATTTTGATTACATAAAATTCTCCATTGACTATATAATCGAATAACTTAATAACCAGTTCAATAGACATAAACTTTATTTTAAATAATTTTCTGTGACTTTTTTGAAAAGCTCTATTCATAGACGTTGAAATTTTTATTCCTTTGGCTAGATTGTATGAGGGCGGATTAATAATGAAGCTACCTAAATAGGAAAATAAATTTTTTTTTTTCAAAAACCATTTATTTCTCAACATAGTCTCCTTTTACTTCGACACACTTAGTAATACGATATTCCAACTTATTTATACCATCTGAATAATACGATTTCGGGAACCACCCAAAATACGCGTTAGTTTCGGTAATCACTTCTTCGTTTGAAGTGAATCTTTTTCCTTCGAGCCATTTTTTCAAGTTTGGAAACAGGAAAAAGTCACTAGGAGCTAAATCTCCAACCAATTCGAAGTGTATTTCACGTAATTTTAGCATCGTATCTATTGCTGTGTGAACCGGTGCGTTATTTTGAAGAAAGATCATTTTTTTTCTTCTTTAAATGTGATCGTTTTTTCTTGATTGCATCATTCAATTGATCCAATAATGCACGATAATACTTTCCTGTGATTGTGGATCCTTTTTAAAGATAATCGATATGCAATATTCCGAGTGCATCCCAAAATACAGTGGCCATAACCTTGCCAGCCGATTTCACTGCCTTCGCCTTCTTCGAAGCAGTTCCACCAGCTTCCACCCATTGTTTCGATTGATTTTTGGTTTCAGGTGTGTAGTGGTGGACCCACGTTTCATCAATAGTTATTAAGCTGTGAAGTGGTCTCTCGAACTCGTTTTTGTTCGGCTCTGAGCAAACGCGGCACCCATCTTGCCGATAGATTTTTCATATGCAAATGTTCATGCAAAATGTTGAACACACGTTCATATGAGATGTTTACCATTTCAGCAATCTCACGCAACTTGACTCGGCGATCATTCATAACGATATCGAGGATTTTCTTGATCTTTTCTTCAGTAACCACCTCTTTTGGCCTTCCTGTTGATGGTATTGTTGCAGTGCTTGTTCGGTCGCGTTTAAATTCAGCAATCCAATATTTTACCATGTAATCTGACGGAGCAGACTCACCGTAATGGTTATCGAGCTATTCTTTTGTCTCTTTCGCCGTCTTCCCTTTTAAATAATAGTGTTTAATCTCTGCACGAAATTCGCTTTTTTTCCATTTTTCAAGAAACACAAAAGTTGGTTACTTCAGACGACTACAACAAATAAACTAATCGATGAATTTGGGTGAAATTTTAACAGCTGACGTTTGACAGATAGCAATTTCAAAAAAAAAAGTTTTTGTGTTTGCGTTGCCTTTTTCGTACTTAGGTAGCTTCTTTATCAATCCGCCCTCGTATCACGAGTATAGCACGATGTCATTTTACAGTAAATATTCAAAGTCTTGAAATATTGGGTTTAATATCATAGTCTTTCTTAGCAATTGTAAAAGGTCATTACGACCTGGGTCGACCGTATGAAATGGGCTACAATTAAAAAAAAGAACTCTTTCCCCTTAAAAATTGTATAAATGGATGAATCTATAAATTTTCATAAAAGGCATATTTCATTTGAATGGAGATAACATTAATGTTAACATATTTATGTTAATAATAACATTACAGCTTTTCTTCTTCGCTTTGCTTTGTTTATAAAAAATCTGTATGGTTGTTGAAAGCTTACATTCAGTGTATACCAGCAGAGAACGTGGAATACCAGAGAAGTCCTAATTTGGCTTTTAAGCTTATTTCTGATTACAACTATCAGGGTCACTTAACAGAGTTGTAGAATACAGAGATTTTAAGGAGAGCAATGCTATGACCAGGAGAAAAATTCTGTAAATTAACATAGCAAATTAACATTTATTGAAATAAGATTACATGATAGTAAATATTTTTATGAATGAATTTTATATATAGAATATTTTATAAAGAATTTTTACTATTGTTCAATATATATGTATGCACATGCGTATGGAGTACTTATAGGTATACTCAATTCACGCAATGCATACATTTATAAATATATGCACTTACTATATAACATATGAGGTGTTTCACAATATTATTTACCATTTTTATAATATTAAATTTAATGAAATTTCAATAATTTTGACGGCCGACCAAATTATACCCTGCATATGTAGAGGTATATATAAAAAGTTTGCTCGTATATCCATCCTTTTCCTTCACTACTTTCTATAAGACCTACATTAAGAAGCAGGCGTATCTCACCAATTTTAGAAGAACAATTTCTCCCTATAATACTAAACTACATAGGTTGCAATGGGTTGACCTGGGCGTATTATTTAGTAAGTTATGGGTGTTTTAATGTTTAAGATAAATCCGAGACTTTGTACGGAAGCTATATAAAAAGTGGGCGTGACTTATCTCTTTCTTGTATATCTAATTAATTTTTCAATATCAATCCACACCTTAAATTTGGTTGTTCTACGCTGAATAGTTCGTAAGTTATAGCGGTTTAAATTTTTTTTTAATTTTCCAAACTTTGTATGGTAGCCCCATTAAGAAGTGGACATAGCATGCTAGTTTCATGCCACTTTATTTCCGGCAATGATATTAATTTGAGTGTCAATTATGGTTATTCTGGACAGAAGATTGCCGAAGTTACAGCTGTTTCAATTTAAAATTTGTATGGGGGCTACGATAAAAAGTGGGCGTGGTGCGCCCATTTCTTGTGAGCCTAGTTGCTCGTACAAGACCAAACCACACCTTAAATCTTGCTATTCTACACTGAATAGTTTGCAAGTTATGGCGGTTAACATTTTTGTTTAATTTCCTCAACTTTGTATGGGAGCCCAAAGAAAGAGTGGGCGTGTCACACTGATTTTCTGCCAGATTATTTCCAACTACGATATTAATTTGAGTGTCAATTATGGTTATTCTGGACAGAAGATTGCCGAAGTTACAGCTGTTTCAATTTAAAAGAAGTACAGACACTTTGTATGGTAGCTACGCTAAAAAGTGGGCGTGGCCCGCCCATTTCTGGCAAGGTTATTTAGTAGTATAATATGACTCCATGTGCCAAATATTGTTGTCCCAGGTGGTATATTAAGTGAGTTATAGCAAGTTAAAGATTTTGAAAATTCCGAGGTTAGTCGCTTTGAATGCTTGGTGTGGGCGTGGCTATTGACCGATCATGCCCAATATCAATCCCCTCCATACCCTTCGATCATAGGTTACTTATGCCAAATTTCGTCGAAATAGCTCAATAGTTACTCAAGTTATCGTGCGAACTAGGTGACAGACAGACGGACAGACGGACGGACGGACGGACGGACGGACATTGTTAAATCGAAAATTTCAGCGACGCTGATCACGAATATATATCTATGTCTATATCTCCGGAGATTCCTTCAAGTGGACACAAACATCTGACCGAAATGAATATACCTTGCATATTGCATTATACAGGGTATAAAAATTCTATATATAAAATTCATTCATAAAAATATTTACTATCATGAGATCTTATTTCAATATATGTTAATATGCTATGTTCAAAATCTCTGTATTCTACAACTCTGTTAAGTGGCCCTGATAGTTGTAATCAGAAATAAGCTCAAAAGCCAAATTAGGACTTCTCTGGTATTCCACGTTCTCTGTTAAAAATATATAAGTTTGAGCAAATACTATGGCATTTCATTCCAAACATTCAAGTTTTGGAATTATGATATTGTAATAAACGTAAGTACAAGATTTATTAATTTTTAAATTACTTTGTATATACAATGCTATAAATTATTTTCAAAATTAATTCATCTGTCAAGGGGGAGGGTGGCCTACTCCCCCTTGCTACGTCACTGGTAATTGCATATGCGTAAAATAATGAATTTAATGCAAAGCTAAAAATATGCTATTTACGCATATTATTTACAATTACTCACGCACAAGTTAAAATATAAATTCAGTTCACAAGGAAATGCTCATAAAAATGCAAAAGATGACATCGCATCAAGATAAGAAATTCACTTGTCTGATTGTCTGGCTGCGTGATTGGTGGTGTAGCTACTACATATATGTGTGTACCTACATGTATGCCCTCATCATAGCTGCTACATATCAATATGCAAGTGACTCTGTTAAGCGAATATCTACATAACAAAAGAATATGAAGAATAAAATGCAAATAGTTGAAACTTGTATGTACTCGTATAAACAAAGGTGCGTAGCGGTAAACTGCAACTCACGTTCTTATTGTTTGTAAGTCATGCTTGTCTGTTTTCTTGTATCGCAGCTCGATGATGTTGGATATTGTTGCCAAAACATGAATTGGTAGTACCACATATGCATACTTATGTGAGTTTTAGTTATTTAAATTGGTTGAAGATTTGACGTTTTGTTTTAGTTTTTTTTAACTTATTAACCTTGACACATAAATCGTGTATTCATTTCGTTGTAGAATAACCAAGAAATATATGTACATATATTTATGTGTGATCTATAAATTTCAAATGATTAAACTATTTGTTTTCAATTATTATATTTTAAGTTACTAAAACGAATGGTCAGAATACTAACTTTTTATGGCATTTTTTTATGAAAAATATATTAGTTGTATCATAATTCAGGAGAATAATTTTGATTGTTTATTAAATATTGCTCCAAAATGTATGAAAACTAATATTTCTCATTTTTTTTAATACTTCAGAGGCTCTTTAGTACAAATATCAGAGCATAGTTTTAGGCGAATTTAATAATGATATGTTTGTGAATATGAAAATGCAAACTTTTAACTTTTAATACTAATATAAAACAAATCTAAGTTATTTTAAATAAAATGTCATTTTATTCCGAACTGTACATTGATTTAATAATTACTACACAACGAAGAATACACTAATGCCTAGTGCTAGACTAGAAAGCTTTTATTTTGATTAAGAGATAGTGTGAGTTGAAACATTGTTTTAAATTTATACGTATGAATTATCGATAGATCTTAGCACATTGAAAATATATACATATTTATGGTTTACATCAGATATAAATATACGACGAAGCCTATCAATCTATATCGGCGGTGTTCTCGTAGAGAATGAATTTACTAGCGATTTGTCCTCTATATTAAAGTTGCCAAGCGCGGAGGGCTATAAGACTTTTCGCGGCAATCTGAAAAATTCTCCTTCTTTGCATCGTCCTTTTCCATCCATCAGCACATACTAGGCTTATATATTGAAAAGGCATGGCTTGATGCGGTTTGTAGTCAATACTTCGTTCGTAGGAGTGAACTGCGAGATCAGATGCCACAGTCTCTTGCATGGCGGCTGTAGTATGTATATGTTACAGGATGTTCTTCTTGAGCGACCCTGCACGTCAAATGTCATATGTTGTTCGAGGTCAGCTATATTAAGTGACCTCTCTGGTAGACAGTGTGGATATTTCAGGTGCATATCCGTAAATCGTTGCCGTTTTTAATTCGTTTGCTGGAGTTATCATTGAAACGTGTAGTCATATTTCTGGTTTTATGTAGCTCGTCCCAAAATGCAACACATAGTTTTTCGCCACAGTTTGCCACTAACAGGATTCCTACTAAGTAAAAGTGCCCACATAAATATATGGCAGAACTAACTATGTATATTACATCCAATGAGTTGACTTGTAATGAGTTCAGCAAAAATTGCTCTGGCGTTGCTAGGTTGACGTATTCAGACACATTGTTTTGCAAAGACACTACTAAACCTCAATTTATAGGTAAGTACAAATATATATTTGCCAATTTGTTACAGTGAGGAAACTAGTTTGCAATAATTTTATATATTTTGCCTGAAACAAAAATTGTAATACAAAATGCATAAATTTTCAGTAAATATCCAAATTAATACTTTTTTTTTTTTTAATTGATGAAGTCAAGGGGAGCCAAATACATATAAATACAGCTGTTAAATAATAAATCAAATTTGAAATGATTTTTGTTTTCCAAAATTTAGAGTAATGAGTTGATGTAAAATAAAAATATATGATATTTAAATATGTATATTAGGGTGGTCCTCAAAATCAAATGAACGATTTTTTTTCAGTGTCACTACGTCAAACGGTACTACCACGGTCAGAAATATCACATATAAATTTTTGCCCTGATTGAGCAATAATTTAATTCATATAATTCAGATGCCTTAAACGTCTCCAATCGGGACCAACATTTATATTTAATATCTTCGACTATAGCAATATTAATTTTGGGTATTAGATAAAGAAAAAATTATTAAAATTTTTTGAGTCGTCATAAGATAATCTGAATTTTGACCCCTGTTCAAGTTTAACACCAAGAAAAACAATCAAAAAGAACGCAAGGCTTATGCTTTGTTTTTGTTTTTAAGTAATTTCTTCTCAGCTTAATAAAATGATATTAATAGCTTCATGATATCTTCACATACTTTTAGGTACAAGGTAATTGTACATATCCAAATTCTTGTTGGACAATAATTCACACATTTTTGAGTGTTACCAATGATTAAATTTAAATTGCTTTTGAGTGTTGCTTTTTATTATTTTGTGTAATATTAGTCTACTTTTATACATTACATACACATATCTAAAAAATAACGTATATATTCAATGTGCTGGTATGTAGAATTTATAACGTAATATAAAATAATTTTTTTTTTTTCAAAATTCCAATATTTATTAAGAATATAATAACAATTTCATGAAGCAGTTATAATAAATAAATGGTTTGTTTTTTATATTTATTTACTTCTACGAAACACCGTCAATATAAGGTATTCAAATTTTGACGACTCACCTTTGCAATACTAAAATTCCAGTCTATTATTAAGTAAATACTTTAGAGTATTACAATCAAAGTATAAACAAAAATAGCATTGCACTCTATACATGTACTATTATCACTGATTTCTCTACATACTTATGATGTTAATACTAATTAATAATAATTACGATTATAAATTTTGAATATTAATTTGTCTTTGTGTTTTGTCCGAATGATTGATATACTTGTCCCATAATCATAGCTTGGCCTAGTAATGTACTTTGTATCACATTAAGTATATCAGATATGATAAATAAATTTAAATACGATTTAATACGATTTGCGAAATGATGACTCAAGAAAGCTAGAATGAATAAAACATTTAACGTTCTACTCATCAATTGTCGTTACTCATATCTGTTGATCCATAACAAATTTTTGTTGTCAATTTTTTGTCACTCTGAACAAAAGTTTTCTGGAATTTTAGTATTTTCGTTCAGGTCAGCTTTGTTTTGTATTTTTTTAATATGATTAAATGTATGTAATGCTGTAACCTGACCGTCATAACTAACATAATTTTGTACTGAGGCAAACGTTTAGTACTTGCTATAGAATGATAACCCACTCGAAAGAATTATGCCTAGTATTTTACGTAAAAAAATCCACATTCATTATATGAGCAGATTTCTTTCAAAGTGGTGTTAATCCATTTTAAATTATATAGAGGAGTGAAAAATATTGATATACAAAGTGCGACAATTATGTATTAAGACTGGCTCTAGAAAACACAATTAAAACACGATATTTGCTAATTTTTCGATATATTTATTCAAAATATTCTCCTCCTGATTCAATACACTTGTTACATAGATTTAGTAGTGATTCAAACGCGTGTTCCGGCTCATTTTTCGGAATTGCCTCCAGTGCCCTCGTCGAAGCCCATTGTATGGTCTGAATGCCATCAAAAAAGCATCCTTTCAACTTGACGAACAATGATTGCTGTGTGACTCGGTGCATTATCGTGCAACAGAGACCAAGTTTTTGGATCGCGGTATTCTGGTCGAACACGACGGATTCTGAACATCAAACGCTTCAAAACTTCGAGGTAACATGAGGAAGTATCTGTTTGACCAGTTGGAACAAATTCTTCGTGGATAATTCCTTTGCTATCGAAGAATGCGATGAGCATTGTTTTGATTTCTGATGGAACTTTTCGTGTTTTTCTGGCTTGTGGTGAGTTTTTTGATGTCCATTCCGCACTTTGACGCTTGGTTTCTTGGTTTCATCGCCCGTAACAATTGTTTTCAGGAAGTTTAGATCATTTTCTGTAGCTGCAACCATGTCTCTAGAATGACTGATTCTCATTAATTTTTGGTCCTCCGTCAATGTGTGTAGAACAAATCTCGCGCAGACCTTTGTTTTGCCCAAATCCTCGTGAAGAATGAATCGGATAGTTTCTCTGTTGATGTTTAAAGCCTCTTCCATCATTTTCACTGTAGCTTTGCGGTCTTCTGTAATAAAATCACGAACTTTCTGGATCGCTTCCGGCGTCAGCACTGAAATTAGCCTTCCTTCTTTTATTTCATCACCCAGCGACTCTCTGCCATCCACAAACCGTTTATGCCATATAAAAACATTTGATCTTGATGAGCAAGCATCGCCATACGCTTGCTGCATCATTCCGAATGTTTCTGATGCACTTTTACCAATTTTTGCATGGAATTTAATGACCGCTCTTTGCTCCATGTTAAAATTTCAACATCAAACAAACACGTGTTTTGTAAAATGTTAGTTAGTTAGTAGAGGAAGGTTGAAGCTTCAAATCGCATGTGCTCACACATAGATGGCGCGCTTGGTTGCCGAGATATGGTTTGAGTCTTAATACATAATTGTCGCTCCTTGCTTTCGATGACTTGAAATGGAGTTAGACCATTTTCAAAGAAAACGGCTTATTTAATGATGTAAGTGCGTATACCCATTAAAAATAGGTGGTTACAAAATTTTTCTAAAAAAATTAGCGTACCATATCCACTTTTTATATATATAACTTCAATATAGAGAAATTCACAAATAGGTGCGCCTAGGCCGACTGTATGACATTTTCTCTCGTTTTTTCTATTATTATGAATGTGTATTGGATGGCTGTTTTTATATAAATATCTTTTTGTCAAACAATATTTTAGTTACAATAACACACCAATCTTTTCAAAAGCAACGAAAAAATGCGATGTTGGTGACCTTGGCCTTACAATAGGTGATCGGTTCGATTTTTTTTTCTTTTTATATTGATACTTATATGAGATCGAATTATACCCACATATTCTGTATACATATACATATGTACATGTACATAAATATGCATATATTTGTATCTCATAAATATGAATCAGCGAATGTAAATATTAGGAAAATTTTTCCAAATTGCAACATATTTTTTGCAATCCATCTAAAGTGTCTTTCAAAAGCTAGACACAATGGCAGCAATTTGAATTTGGTAATATGTATATATAGTTCTTATATGGATGGCATTCTGCTGTCATGAGTAATCATTGAAAATGTTGTAAACATGTTGTAGACATAACATTTGTATGTATGCATATGTGGAAAAAAACATTTAAATACATACAATATATGCATTTATGTTTAAAACGACAGAGGTTATTGTCCGGAGAATATATATGAAAGAAACAAATTAGTTATTTTAATATTTGCATTAATTTCAACACAAAGTTTAACAAAGCTATATTTAAGCTGAAAGTTACTAATCGCATATTCGCTAGAAGCCCATATGTGTAAATATGAATATGCAAATATATAATAAAACTGTTGTGATTTTGCCAAAATAAGTAACTTGTGTCGATAAACACTTTCATGTGTTTTTCTATTTTATTTATTATTAATTTGTATTAGTAGCGTAGCCATAATTTTTCGAACGGGGTAAGTTTTGGACAGTATTAGCCAGTTCCAAATGGCAAAACTCTTGCGACATCACTTTTCTGAGCTTAAAAACTCAAAATTTTGTACTCAACAATATTTCTCTTTCACTGATAATTTGACAAATAGTAATTTTACAATATCTAAACTATTTTGGCATATCCTGGACATGACATGAGCTGAGCATGAGCAAGTATTACGATTGCCCTACTTTGTTGATTATACTATGGAGAACATAAAAATGTATTCAGATTGCGAGAAGAGGGGGGTATGAAATATAATGTTTTTTTCATACAAAAAAAATGATTAATAAAATAAATTAAAAAGTAATTGGGTTCAGTTACCCTAACCAGCTTTAAAAATATATACATTTTACAATATTTCTAATGTTAATTTATTACAAAATAAATTATAGAACTTTTATTATATTTTCCTACATATAAAAGTCTTAAGCTGACTTTTTTTCAACGATAATAAAATTTTCTGTCATATGTGGACTTTTATTTTAGGACGGAAAAATAAAAGTCTAAGCATAACTGTTTCGAAAAGCAGAAAAATATCTGTGATAAAAAGACTTTTATTTCTGTTTTAAAAAATAAAAATCATATAATAACACATTAAGTTGAATTTAATTGTATGGGTTAAAGAATAATATATTAATATTTATGGTAAAAAAAAAGTAAGAAAATGACAACCGGAAGATAATTTTATAGGAAAGATTCACAACAGTTACGGTCCCCGATAAAAAGTATGAATTCGAATGTGACAAATAAATGTTTGAAAAGAAGGAAAAAATTCCAATAACCTTTATGATGCGAAACCCTAACTTTGGTTCTTTGTAACACAAACAAAACAAATATTATATCTGTGAATTTTAATATTGTTGTCTCGCTGAATTTGAGCATTTTGAGCAAAGAAAAAAAATCGAAATTTACGGCGCAACTGGTTGCCTCCTTTAAAGTAGACAGTCTCTCTCCGTATCTTGCAACAAAAATTTAGAGTTTAGGACATATTTAGTGTAATTATTACATCTCTCTTTCTCTGAAATCACATACAAAGATTAAATTGAGTGAATAATATTGAAAATATAGGTGGAAATAATGCACGACACCAGACCCCCTATTTAGAATTTATGCAATGCTATGCAATGCAATTGAAGCATAAAGGTGCATTCAGTTTATTTCTTGTTCAATTGCACCTAGCAGGTTTATTCAATTAAATCATCGGCCAAAGATGCAGGTCTATCCCATTAAATTCCCTAGCCCGCTTTGGCTACGACTTTGTATTCGTTTCACTTCGTTCTCTATGAATTATATGCCATAAATGAATACAAGTAAAATCAAATAAATTAAGTTTGCTTTTATTATGAATAGTATTGAAAGAAAAAAATTGACATATTGAATTTATAGGTATACGAGTATAATGAATATTAATTATTTGAAATGAAAGTATATATTTGTATTTATTATAAACATAAATTATTCGTATACATTAGTTTTAAATGGAGAGATTATAATCAATATTTTAACTATGGGTAATCGGTAAAAACAGGACGTATTACTAATTACTATTTGGAACAATGGACTAAAAAGTATCCCGTTATTTGGATGCTTTTAATTTACTGCTACAACTACTACTACTCGTACTACAATTTTTAACTTATAAAAACGAAATTATAATATTTCTTATGAAAAATATGATAAAACTTGACTTGTATTAGATTTATAACAAAGGTTTAGTTAATGCATCCGTGAAAATTTATGTTGTGTTTTTTTATATTATAAAACAAATTATTTTATATTATAAAACAATATCGCATAAACTTCTATAACAATCGAAAATGTTAGATTTTAAGTTTTTTGGTCATGTCACAATGTAATTTTAGAAAATTATTGACATTGGAAAATTAAAATAAATAAGAAAAATTAAATATTTGTTATATATTACGTACGTAAGTATCTGTGTATGTACGTAAATAGTATATAGGAAGTAAGAATGGTATAAAAATCACTTCAAAATAATGGTGATCATCGAAGTATTAAGGTGTCAAATCATATAAAATGAATGACATATTGAAATTGTTAAAGCCCTTATTTCAAATAATTGTAGCAAAATGATATACGTATCGTAATATCTATACAATAAGTAGTTTCTGGTTTCAACTTCAATTACGGAATTGAATTGCGTTTCAATTTAACTGCACATAACAGAGCATTATTTTGTGAAACTTTTAAAATGTAATATTTATATTGATTTGATTGTATGAAACCCTTTTGAAAATTTAAATGTCAAAATATAATTATATTTATGCATAACAACGTATCAGTCAGCATCCAATAAACTGGATTCGGAGCGCTTTGAAATGTTGTAAAAGAGAATGATAATTTCGTATGATTTTAACGATTTTCCATAATTTTCTAAATGATTTTTGATCGTTCGATATGAGTCGATATGACTCAAAAAAGGAATTTCGTGTGTTCATCAAACAATATTTTTTGCACAAACTAGACGAAAGTTTGAAAATTTTTTGAAGGTACCCTTTATCAACGATTGGAAGATACACCGCTGGTTTATTCAATTTCTATACGGTTGTATAACCTGAAGCACAAGTAACACCGAGCAATCAACCAGTGATTTCAGTTTTGAGTAAGTGTGTGGATATCAAAGAGCTATCCCAAGATGCGGTCGTTTGACAACCGTTTGACAAGAGTGTTTGGGATGAAACATGAATACATCACAAATGAAAAATTGACTTTTCTTGGTGAATCGAAAAAGGCTTAGGTGGGTCTGTCAGCCAACAAGGTCATGGCGACAATTTTCTTTTTGAGATGCGCGCGTTGTCATTAACATCGATTATTTTGAAAAGCGTAGAGCGATCACGGTCACATATTATGTAGAGCTGATGGATCAATTCAAAAATGACCGCGTTTGATGAGAAAAAATACTTTTGCTCCATTACAACGCGCTAGCGCACAAGTGCGGAATAGCAATATTTCTTCCTGATCTGTAATATTCTTCAGATTTATCCCACTGCATATGTTTTCTATTTCAAAACATGAAAAAATATCTCGGTGGTAAGATGATTAGGATTTATGAAACTTTTCACATAACCAGTTCACACGCCAACACCCAATATCCCAAATTCAAAACTTCCCAATCTACCGACTATCATCGAGTAGCCAATTTCACTCGTTAAATATATGGGCAAAACTGAATTCATAGAACCGTTGAACAATGAAAGTTCAAAATAAATTTAACAACCAGAAAAAACAAAAATTTTTTCGAGAAAATTTGTAATGTAATGCAATTCCTAGAAAAAATTGCAGAAACTGAAGGTACAGAGTCAAAAAATGTGAGTCTCACAAGCAGAAATTATTAATTTTATCGATTCTCAATCATCACCACACATTACCGGCATAATGAACAATTTGATTTTGCATAGACCAGAGCAGGGAAAAAACACCGATTTCAAAAACAAAAGATGGATGTTTATTATAAAATAATAGCCTAATATTGAAATTTTAGGAAGAAATTGATTGTTACACGAGTCACTGCATCAAGGGGCGCAAATTTGTACTTTACCCTGAGACGCTAAAATTATCAGCTACTGCTCTGTACCTTTCAATTGACGCAATGATACTCTATGTATCTTCATAAATACGTATGCATGACTTGTGAAGTGGCGTAACAACTATAAAAAAGCTGCAATGATTTTAAATCGATTAATGTCTGTGTTTTGATCATCTTTAATTGTGTTTAACATATACAATTAGCGTTGCTATTTGGTTGTCGGTAAAGTCATGTCGTATTTTTCACACGCATTCCGAAACAAATAGCCAAACAAATTAACAAATTATGATGAATGACAGTTTGAACTTCTTTAAAAAGTGTATGATTTGATCGCATCATTGGAATCTAAGTTGAAGGATATCCAAGCCTTCCACTGTCGCTGTACCCTTTTATTTATGCAAAGCAAATAATGTAAGGAAAGCTTGCGAGCTATTACGTAAAGTTACACAGAGATTATGATTTTTCATCCTGGACGTTTTGATGTCAATAATAATTTTCTCACGGAAATGACATCAGAGTATAACTACATGCGACAATCTGTAAAATAGCTGACACTAACAATTCTTTGCTAGTAAATACCATGCAGTTTCTTGAAATATGGAAATAAGGTCATTATTTTTCTATACAATTATAAGTTAATGATTCTTGGCCATCATCACAAGAATGCGTCATAACTTTTACGACAACCCAATATTTTTTGCATGTTGTTATGTATTTTTTTCACTTTTTGATTTTAATACAATAATTTTAATTTCAAGGTAGACTACATAACTAAATTGTGTTCTTCTATTTCATATGCGTCGTATTCTATTCTAATTTTTTATTTAGAAATAAATATGTACCTATTCGTGAGATAATCGCAAGCGGAATTTTTACTTTACTTTCGTAGCATATTCTATTATTATGCAGCCTGTTTATGAATATAATAATTAGATAAATTATTCCATATTAATACAAAATGCAAGATATCATAAACAAAAAGTAAGAATTTTAAAATTAATAGCAATTAAATTTGTACATAAAGCCATAATAAAATCAATGAAATAATATAATTAATTATTAATTATTTTTATATTCTCTGGAGCGAAATGAATAATTGAATAATAATATTGACATTTTTGATTTCTATTTTCACTCCAGTACAATTGTTTTCTTTTTATTGTCAAATTAAAATTGACACTAATGATGGCATTTAATTTAATGAAATTCAATAAATATTTTCTTAAATACAATATTAAATTCAAAGTTGATTGGAAGAGTTGATGGTGATGTATATTAGGAAGCATTCGACCTGAATATATAATCATCACTGTTTCATTCAAAAGTTATAGCAAAACATTGCAGCTGCTCAACGGTGGCAGGGACGTGAAGAAATTTGATATCAGCTCTTACTCTCCATTTATCTGCTCCACATTACTTAAGCAGTACCCTTACTAGAATCTCGGACACCTGATGTCTGACCACACCTCAACGTATTTGAATTATAATCCTGACAATCTCTTTCCGGTGAGTGTATCAGCTCCGTATTTTGGAGTATTCGCCGGATTTGTTGGAAGATCGATTGTTCTGCGTTGGTTCGTTAGTTTCAATAGAATAAATTGGGTGAATTTAGTATAATTGGTATTATTTAATATGGAAATAATTGCTCATCGCAGCTTTTCGTTCAGAAAATTCCATAAATTACGAAATTAATTAATTAAATCGTATGTAAGACAAGATGTAATAGCAATTAAAAATGAAGTATGTCCGACCAGACCCTGATATGTAACGGAGGGTTAAATAGCTCAAAGAAGAGGCGGAAATGTTAGGCATAATAATGAATATTCACATGCATTCATATATACACACATACTCGTAAATCTCGAAGAGATATAAATATTGTTTTTCTAAAAATTGTATAATTTTGGGCATTTATGATTAAAAATATGAAAATTCAAACGGAAGCCAATTAAATTTATTAGTAAATAATATGCCTCTTTTTATTTCATTTTTATAATTTAATATAATTTAATTGGATTCGTAATTGAAACATTTGCGAAATAGCATTGTGGTATTTCGCAAAAAGGATGCTGTAATATAATATTTGCATAAAAATTATGAAAGTAAAAATGAAAATGTTAAATCGCATTTTATCCGTAACATGCCAAAATATTTGCAATAACACAAAATAAATAACTCCCACGATAAATATTGTCATATAACATACATATTTGCATCAGAAAACATTCACCTCACAAATGTTCAACTTTGAGGTCACTTTGTATTAATTTACAAATAAAATGAACAAATTTATGCATATCTGTATAAGTATTTTGTATTATTAATTAAAAATAAATTTATTTATATATACATGAGATCAATTTTAAAAATATAACAATTTGTAGAGAAAAATTATATTAATAATAATAATAATAATAAACTCGCTGATAATCGACTTATGAGGCATGACAAATATGGCATATCGAACCTGCTGATATTTATGTATCAGCAGATATATGCATTTTTAATTAATTCATCTTCTCCGGTTTTTATATCTATCACTCATCTTGCTGTTATTAACAAATGCGTCAGACTTGTATTGGACATAATATGAAGATAATTATATTTGATAGAGATTCGAACATATAATTGATTGTCGATATTCAAGAAATTATATTAAAGGTATCTGACAGATGACTGACAGTAATCAATATTAATTAAAAAAAATAAAATTAAAACAACTATATGGTACTTATAAGCCCCAAAGGGTTCTTTGGCTGAACTTCTCTTCCAGTACTGTTGTGCGTGTTAAATTTTGGACAGTATTGAGAAGGGACGTACTTATTTTACCCAGTTCCGAACGGCAGAACCCTTGTGACGTCACTTTTTCTAGACTTTGTCATGGAGTTTTCTTTAGAAGCTTTCCCATAGCAAATTATTACTACCGGAAGTATTGCGAATTGCTTGCCGACAAGTGGGTACCGTTCGAAAGAAAAATTTTTTCGATGTTAAATGTATGCTTCCGTCGTCGATGACCCCTGATCTATAGATCAGGAGGCCAACGCACTAACCACTTAACTACTGCACTCAATTAACAGCACTCAATATTAATTGCGTTACTTAAATTTTATGTATATGGGTTATGTTTTTTTTTTAAATCGCACGGATTTGGCAAAAAAATAAAATTTTGGCTCTTGTTTTACAAGATGCCGTGGCATCAAAGTTTTCAAAAATGACAAAGTTTGTCAATTTCTGTGGGACTTAAATCGCAATAGCTGGGGTTCTACTGGTCCGATTTAGATCGTTGTTCTTTTCTCGCCTTTATATACTTATATGTATAACAATAATCACCTTTACACTAAAATAACCTGATCGAAAAGGAAACATCGTTGCGGAAAGCAAACCCAATTATTATGAAAATATATAATTTAAAATAGTATATATATATAGTGGCGAAAATCTCCTCGGTTAGAGGTTGTGCGTTGGATTTGGGACCCGCCACATAAAAAATTCCCCCCAATGAAAAAAACAGCATTGCCTCGGATAAGGACTACCGCTTTTGTTGATGACCCCCGCAAACGAAAAAAGGACCACGATTTACGGATATGCACCTGGAATGTCCGCTCCCTTTATAGGGAGGGTGCCTCTATCCAGCTGGTTGATGTCCTCGAAAAATACAGAGCTGACATCACCGCTCTCCAGGAAATGCTATGGACGGGACAGGGCCGCTCCCAAAGAGCTTCCTGTGATATCTACTACAGTTGCCATGCTGAAAGGCACTAATTAGGATGTGGATTTTTGGTCAGCAAGAGACTACGACATCTTGTCTCACATTTCACGACTTTGTAGAATGACACTTCATAACTCCTCTTGTGCAGTGAAAATTGGGAAGGACCTCTCCGCAGCATTTAGTACCGAACGGGGTTTCAGACAAGGTGATTCGTTATCGTGCGACTTCTTCAATCTTATTATGGAGAAAATAATACGAGCTGCTGATCTACGACATAATGGCACTATCTTCAACAAAAGTGTCATGCGTTTGGGGTATGCCGACGATATTGACATAATCGGCATGAACACGCGAGCAGTCAGTGCAGCATTCTCATAGTTGGAAAGAGAGTCGCGTCGGATGGGTCTCACGGTGAACAAGGGCAAGACGAAGTATCTAGTGTCAACAATCAAAGAGTCCCGGCGTCTTGGACAGCACGTCAATGTTGACAATTACGCTTTTGAAGTAGTAAGGGACTTTGTCTATCTTGGAACCAGCATCAACAACTGTAATGACGTCAGCCTGGGGATCATGCGTAGGATAACTCTTGCTAACAGGTGTTACTTTGGGCTGAGAAAGCAATTGAGAAGTCGAGCCCTCTCTCGAAGAACGAAAACTACACTCTACAAGTCTCTCATCATGCCTGTCCTAAGCTATGGCGCTGAAGCCTGGACAATTTCCACCTCGGATGAGCGAATGCTTGGAGTTTTCGAGAGAAAAGTCCTACGCAAGATCTTTGGACCTATTTGCATTGGTGGCGAGTACCGAATAAGGTACAACCATGAGCTGTACGAGCTGTATGCCGATATTGACATACTAAAGCGCTGGCTAGGTCATGTCGAGCGAATGGAAGAACACGCTCCAGCTAAGAGGGTGTTATATTCGGAACCCGCTGGAGGATGACGCAGAAGAGGAAGACCTAACCTTCAGTGGAAAGACCAAGTACTGTAGAACCTGACGGCGCTTCGAATTTCTAACTGACGCCAGCTAGCGAAGAACAGAGATGGCTGGCGAAGCATATTATTTTCAGCCTAAATCGATATTCGGTTGTTATGGCCACATAAGTAAGTAAGTAATATATATATACTTTTAAATCCATTCAAATAAATCTCTTTATTTTATGGTGAGTTACAACTTATACTCAACGGAATATTTACACCCAAACAGTCCAGATCACACCCAATCTATTATACATTATTATACATTTAATGATGCAAAGCTTGTAATCACTTTAAGGATGAATTCGAATAGGGATACAGATCATCGCTACTAACAGCCACTAACAGAGTAGCTGCTATTTGCTGTTAAGGGTTGTTAATAGTTAAATTTGAATGAGTCATATTATTGTTTAGCTCCTTTGCTGTTAAAGATTGCTAACGATAGACTGCTGAATCATATTACCGCCTGGATGCTATTGGCAGTTTAGTAACAGCTAACTGTTGGTTGACATTTTGAATATGAAAATATGTAATTAATGTCTTTTGTTGTCAATAAACATGTTACAGTATAAGTTCATTATTAGAAACTAGAAATTTTCATAGAGCAAAATTACATAAATTGTAGAATCAAAGTGTAAAAATTACTGAAATAACATACCTGCAATACTTTCCTAACTTTATTAATTAATAACAAACAAATAAAAAACGAATTTAAATTAAATGAAAACATTTTAGAATATGCTTTTGAATACATATGTGAGTACCTACATAGGACTAATATCTTGAAGAAATTTTATTAAATTTTTGGACAAAGTGGCTTCTTGTAAATCGTTTAGTGCTATTATTTGATTGGTTACTCATTTTCGTATGCCTATTGAATGCTGTCGTTAGTGGATATAATGACGTCATCCATATTAATTTTCTATGACTTGAATGTAGTACTCGATTCGGTAGGTCAAACTGCTCGAAAGTCCGATCCGATTTCAATGATTCTTTTTGTGTTCATGTTTCGATGTCATTTGTGGTGGGCCACTGGCCTCTGACAAAATTTTTTTCGTCTAATATTCTCTTATATCATTTTTCTCGTTCTTTCAGTAATTCAATCAATCAAAAATGTTTGCATTAATTTATGTGGCACTCAAACATCGAGCTTCTTTGAGTAGCCAGCCTTTGTTGAAGTCATTTCAAACCATCATGCCGTGGATGTCTATTGTCTCAGCTTTGTTCTGACAGTTTGCATGGTGCAACATTACATTGACATTTTCAGTTACTGGCCGGGCAGAGGTGTATTTTTTGACATCGAAATTTCCCAAAGGCAATCAAGCGATGGAATCCTACATGGAAGTTTGATTGAGATACACCAAATCTTTGCTTTGTCGATCAAGTTCGTTTGATTGGATTCATGATTGCGGGACTATAGTGAACATGAATAATTGTTGGAGAGCTCCGATTCGAAAGTTCCAGTTCGAAAGAATATTTGGTGTTGTTGTCTGGCTGGAAACTGAATCCATAGCCAATAAAATCAAATCTAATCGGGGTGGCACTGTATTATTCATACAAAACGAATGTAATCTTTCTTCATTGTGTTCACTGCAAAGATTTTAGGATGACATGTTTTTGTTCTAGATGATATAACTATATGAACACACTCTTTTAAATACCATTGAATTGAGCTTAGTAAAATGGATTGTGTTAAAAATGTTTTTTTGAAATTCAAGCAAATTATGAATAAATTATTATATAATATAATATATAGCTACATGTTCTATATATACGAACGGATGAGATTTGAATGACTTTAAATGGGTTTGGCATAAAGAATTTGTGTATGTATTTTGTTCTTACCATTCGAAATGATTTTAGTAACGATTTCCTGTGTGATAAATTTTTGTATGACTGATTTTTTATGTGTGAATTTGCTTTTCAATTTTTTCATGAATGAAAAAACCTACAGCGTATCGAGTACAATATATTCGTAATATATTTAAGTGTGTCAAAATAAACAAGAAATTTCAGTTTGAAAAGGGAATCTGTGTAGTACAAACATATACATATGTATTGTATTGTTTGTATGTAAACATAATAAGACCAATAGTAAGATGATTAAATTATTATTATTATTTATATCATTATTGTTTTTTTTTTTCGTGGTAATTTTGTTTATAAAATATGAAATAATATCATCATAAAAAAAAAATTTACATATATAGGTTGCCTACCACACATGGTCTTATAAGTATGTGTACTCATAGTACTGTATACAAATATATATAAATACCCAATTATTACAGTGGCGGTAAAAATACAATTTACTATTGTATTTATTTGAAAATATAGTTATTAAAACGTTAGATTATAACTAATTTCAGTTTATATTCTTTGTTTGCATAATTTTTTTTTTTTATAAAATAAATATATTTAAATTAATTAGACAATATAATTAAATTTATGTATACAAATTGGAACTTCCGTAGACGAATCAAATTAAATAATATGGACAAGAGTATTTAGTTTTGAGCATATTTGCATGCATACATTAACTATATTATTAAGTAGATTAAAATATTGAAAGTTTTTCCTAATTTATGATTGAAATATATGCGTAAAAATATGAATTATACAATATATAATATTCTACAGACTTGTAGAATTTCTCAAGCTATAACGTAAGCGGTGACGTAAGGCGTAAATACGTTCTTATTTCATTTTGTCAAAAAATATACATAATTTATGTTTCTTTAATTTATTTTGATTATATTTGATTGACCAACTAAATGTTTTTTTTGTGATTTTTTAATATATACTCGTATATATTGTATTTGTATGGGGTTTTATAAATTCATATACTTCTATATATTGGTACAGTATTTTTTATTATTTTATTTTGAGTTTTTTCTTAAAGACAAATGAAAACCTTGCTATTTTTTCTTATCTAATATTCAAAAAAAAATTCGATAAGATATTTAGAAACATCTGAATCTTTTGTTGTTCTTTATAAGTAACAACATTTTCTTCAAGTCAATATATTCTCTTTAATTTGTCAAATTGAATTTATACTACGAATACTGTAAAACCTACAAAGTTGCAGAGAAAAGCTTTTGATATGTATACTGTTTATTATAGGGTGACGCTCCAGGAACCTAAAATAATATCAAACAACCTTATATTATATTATATATTCTAACAATAACATTGAAGCATGACAGCTTTTCAAATAAAAAACAATAACTAATATACATATTTATTGTTTTGAAATTTAATTTTTGAATGATAATAAGTCTCCAATTCTAGCAGGATTCACTGTATATATGATATCAGAAGCTATTCAGTAAAAAAAATGTGACTATAAAATGTATTTGTCTGCAACACTAGCTGCTTATAAAAGTGGTTTTTATTTTAATTTGCTTTAAATATATATGCAAATATCCCCTATATATACATACTTTAATACATCGTCTTTCAAAGAGAGGTTTCATTTTAAATTAAAAAAAAAACCGCAATATTTTTTTGAAAAGAGCTGATAATTCTATTTTAATCCAAAGAACAAACTCTGAGGTTAATAATGGTACATATGGTCATTCTTTTGATGAAATTTTTCAACACAATTTCACATAATTGCGGCTATATTTAGCGCATAACAACTCTAATATTGTCTTTCAGTACTTCAATATTTGCTGGAGCATTGGTGTAGGCTTTAATTTTAATTGTGTTAATTCGCAGAAAGTCAGCCAACATCGTTCGGTAACGCAATACATTCACTGAAACCAAACTGTCACTCGCTATGGATGGAGAGGTTGTCTGACAATTCCTGTTGGGTTTTTGAATCCCCAGATGCTACAGTTTTGCTTATTCATGTACCCATATAGATGAAAATGAGTCTCATCACTCAAAATAATGTTGTTTGAGAAATCTTGTTCTTCTTCATGCATTTCCAGCACACAATTAGCGAATGTACGGCATTTTCCATGGTATAACGGTGTCCATTCATGTGTCAATTGCACCTTGTAAGCATGACAGTTGTATGGTGATACCAGAAGAAGTAATGGGAAAATTAAAATGACACCTCCTGTTGAAAAACCCTGTATTACGATTGTGCTCAGTATAATACTTGAATTGAAATTGTTTTTGAAAAAGAAAAATTACATTAATGGAAAAATTTCAAAAAATGCTTTTATCCAGAGAGCTTGTTTGACATTACTTTGAAGATGAGCGCGCACATATGTACTATATATAAATAGGCTAGCTACGCCACTGTGTAAGCGGAGTAAGTGAAATTGAATTTAATACATTTTTAAATCAATATTTATTGCAGTAAATAATATAGTAAACATGAATGTACCTACATATTTATAAATAAAAAAATAATAATTAATCATTGCAAAAGCAATGGAACCTAATGGAACCAATGGAACAAGACAGCAAATTGACTGCGAACAGCTTCTTAGCTTCCGGACAAATATCAAATTACTACCATTAAAACAATCATTATCGAATTGTGTGCATAGGCATTTTGTTCGAGTATGAAAACTGACACAAATCTATATGTAGTAAAGAAATATTTAGCAAGATGTGAATTGCTTGAATTTGATCGAAAACCAGTTTCGGTATAAATACACACACACACACACAATCACTGCCTAAATATGAGTATCGACGAGTGTGCAAAAACACTCAGGCATGATGAATTGATGTTATAGTATTTTTTCAATAATACTTAACAATAGAAGAATTAATAGATATTATTTTCAAAATACGTTATGCTTAATAAACAAAAACAAAATAATATCGCAACAACCAATATGAATAAAAAAAAAACTTTTTTTTTTTTGAATAAAGAAAAAAAAATATATATATATGCGTATATATATAAACAATATAAATCATTTATTTATTTTTTTTGTCAAGTGAAAATACGATACGAAATATACTCACATGACATTTATTTAAATATACAGATGCTTGATAGGCGAGAGGCTTAATTATGCGAATACGGTGAATGTATTAAAATGAATACAGAGGAGTAAACGGAAGATTAGCAAAATTCTTAACAAGTTTAAATAGCTGTTGATAATGATGAGGTCGATCATGATGATGATGTTTTCAAATGTTGTTGAATTTTATATACAATACAATATATATTTTTTTTTTATCGAAATGAAAGTGAAAGGCAAATATTTATATGATGATCAAATGTCAGAGTTGTCTTCAAAAGGGGCTGTTTTTTTTATTGTTTAATATTATACTTATTAACCTTGCTGCTTTGATTACTTTGACAACACACAAAAAAATGAAAAAAGAAGAAAAAAACATAAACTAATAAATAAAAGAGCCTAACTAATTAAAATGCTAAATTTGCAATTTAAATTCATTGTGTAAGAGTTATTAGTATTAAAAACCAAAATTGTACGGCTTTTTATAATTTCAGTGCAGGTTATAAGAGTCCATTCACGTCAACATTACATTATAAATAAACGCAAATAGCACATCCTTTATAAATGTATTTTTTCACTCTTGACACTCTTGACACTAATAGAAAGGCTTTGTCACAGATGCATTTTCATGGCAGATTGTTATATTGTACTATCGGAAGAATGCTGTGTGTGCTGGTCGAAAGAAAATCGTTTCAATATTAGAGATTTGGGATGGAAAACTTATTAGTACATCAAAGAAGAATTGAATGACGTTTATATGGGCCTTTCATCTTCGAAGACATCTAAACCACTGCAAGCAAACTGTCATCCGGATTACAGGTTTCTGCGCTCTATGTAAAAACAGGCTGAATGAAAGACTAGTAGGGTGGTTTTCACTCTTTACTCTTTATTGTTTACTTACGTGTCCCAATGTAGTACCTGTTTGTCAAAGGGTTTCTTCGTATATGCTTCAGGCTGATGTCATTTCTGGTGTTGTCAACTGTTATGTGTTACCTAAGATGCCGGTACCATTTTTTACCATTAAGCGAAATCGATGCAACTGAATACCAAAATTTTGATATAACTGTGGATAAAATGGATAAGTCGATAAAAGCGATAAGTCCTTGTCCCTAACTGTCTTAAGGGGTTATATACCTTTTTCTCCAGAGAAATACAGGGTTTTTATTTATTTTTTTTAAGCATGGTACCATTGTTTTATTCAAATACAATACAAATTTTATTAACGTACGTGTCCTTAAATAAATTCATATAAAATTTTGAGTGAAAATTTTAATAATTGTGGAAGTTATAGTCCTTGCCGCAGAACTCCTTTTTTCAGTAGTGGCTAACGGTGAGCATGAAAACAAGGAAACGGCTCAACTGAAAAAAAAAGAAAAATTACTTTAGTATATAGTGCTACCTAGTTCGTGAACTAAGGATTTTCCGAAAAAAATTTTTTTACAGTTACAGTGATATTTTTTTTCAAAAAAGCCGATTTATTTATATATTTTTTTTTAGGTAGTTATGGACACCGCGCGCTATGAACGGCTGTATCTTAGGTTCTAGTGCCCCGATCTCTATGAAAAATTGTTAAAAGTATGTACATAAAAACAAAATCATAAAATTTTTTTCGATTTTTTGAGCCAGAAAAAGGTATATAACCCCTTAATCAAACCCTTTGGAGTTTAGAGTCCGTGGTGACTTCTCTCGCTCTCACTGTTAAGAGCTACACAAATTATAGTGACCTTCTAGATGTGGCTTGCACCGAAATCGTACTTTGTGAAAGCTAATTCCATTACGCAATAACTCTTGCCAGGAGTCTATTTAGCATGCACGAGCCTTTTTGGTAAGCTACAATCTGGCTTTGCTCAGATCAAATTCGAGAAGGAGCTCCCAGAATGCGCTATTTGTGTCTGCCCTGCAATTGCCCGATTTGTAATTGTGACCTGCCACCCATGTAAGGTTCAGATTATTTTTCTCATCTTATCAAAAGTTTTGCAGCAGTAAATTGTGGTGTTTTGGCGTTAAAAGGTGCGATGTGAGAAGTGCTTTTATAGCAGTCTTGCTGACAGAGAGAATTCTAATATCTATCCTCTTTCTTCCCTCTGAATATGGGAATGGCTATATTGATAGCCTGAACTTGAATTCAGACTGCAGAGAATATTCAGACTGCAATCATTGTGTATACTTTCGTCCTCTCATACATATTGTTGACTTCATTATTATATTATTTTAATGTGTACACAATAAATATTTTGTTAATTTCATTGGGATTTTGATCTAACATTGAATTTAAACTTAAACAACTTCTGACTATATTAGGAAACTGAATTGAAGATATCAAAGAGAACAAAAAGGAAAGGTCCTCTCATCGTATGTGGTTTTTTCAAACATCTGCAGTACATGGCTATAATTCAAGGCCTTTTAACTAAATTCATACTTGTTCAATAATATTGAAGAATAAGTGTCTTTAAATGGCATAATATTAAAATTTCAATTAATCAATTAGCTATAACTAAATACTGTTTCTAATATCGGCTTAGCATTATATTATGTGATATTTTGCTTGTTCCTTTTTATATATCTGCTATTGTTTTTAGATCTAAAAAAAGAAGAAGAATGTAGAATGTGAATAATAATAAATCGCATTTTAAACGAATTCTAAAAATTTGCATTAACTGCTGTTTGGGTGTACATTAAAAGCAATAACAAATTAATTTATTTATTTATGTTATGAATGTATCCATTATTTAGCTAACAAAATCAGCGACAGGTATATTTGTATCACAAATCACTTTCAATCAAAGATTATCCTTCACAAATAATTTTTATTAAAAATATTGAAAGGTAAATGTTTCATATGTTCACATCAGTAATAAAAACAGAAATCTTCACAGAATATGAAAAGAATAGATTTGTTGCCGTTGAAGAAGAGGTGCTTATGCAATTTTCTAAATGGATTTGTGTTTTGAATGGAACTGATTAAAAACGTAAACATATGATCGTATTTTCAGCCGCGCAACTTTTCAATAATCCGAATGTGGCAACCATATCAATATGCATATATTTTCAATTCAATTATCATACATATATGTATGAGGTCGGTCCCAGAACTATCCGACCTAACAATGAAAACAACAAATTTGGGAAAATTTTTCTATATTTTTCAACATAATCTCCTTTTAGCTCTATACACTTTTCCCAGCGATATTCTATAGCTTCGATACCCTGTTTATAGTATGAACTGTATATCTCATTAAAATAGCCATCTACCGCAGACTCCACCACACTCCACATTGTTTGCGAATCTCCTACCACCATCAATTCGAGATTTAACTCATTGATATTGGCCATCGCAATAGCGAATGTGGAACTGGTGAAGATAATCAATAAAAATTATCCCACCTGCATCCCAAAAAACAATCGCCATAACCTTGTATGCAGATGGAACTATCTTCGCCTTCTTTGGATACGATTCTCCCCTTTCAGTCCACTGTTTTGACTGTTCCTTTGTCTCAGGTGTGAAGTGGTGGACCCATGTCTCATCCATGGTAACGAATCGGCGCAAAAACTCGGTTTATTACTGTCAAACTTCGCCAAACACTCTATAGAAACATCTTCACGATGTTGTTTTTGTTCTATTGTGAGCAAACGCGGCACCCATCTTGCATTCAGCTTTTTCATCTCCAAATTTTCGGTCAATATACGATGTATAGTACTTTTTGAAATGCCTGTAATTTCACCTAGCTCACGCACGTTCAGCAGGCGATCATCCAATACCATTTTGTGGATTTTCTTAACCGTTTCTGGTGTGGCCACCTCAATTGGTCGACCACTACGGTGTTCGTCTTGGCAGCTCGTACGACCTCGTTTGAACTCTGCCACCCTATATTATATGGTCGTAAACGAAGGAGCAGACTCCACCAGAGTAGAATCTAGTTCGACTTTAATATTCGTTCGACTGAGACCTTTCAAATGAAAGTATTGAACTACTTAACGGTGACCAATTTTTTCTATGTTTACAAATTCATTGAAGACATTAAATTTCGATGGCTCAAAAAAAAAAAATACTAAACAACGTGGCGCCTTGAAACTTAAGACATATGTTTTATAAGGTTGCCACTTTTCACCAAAGTAATTTTTTTCAAATTACTGCCGCCATCTATATGTCAGGTCGGGTAGTTCTGGGACTACCCTCGTATATGCGCACGTTTAAGTATTTTACTTGCATTTAAATATTGTAGGAAGTCAGGAAGATGACTTTTCGAATTGATAATTACCCCAATTAACATTGTTAATCAAATAGATGTTTAATGTATGAGTATATAGAAATTGCTTTTTATTTACTTCCTAAAATCATAACTGAAATACATGGATAAGTACGTATGAAATATATGTGTAAGAGTTCAACTGAAGTGCTCTTCATTTGAATAGCCTTGCTTTAGTTAAATGTGTAACATTTATGTAGTCAACTACAAACTCATTTATATGGGCATTTCGTGGATTACAAATAAATGAAAATGTGGATTATTTTGTTCAAGCTTCCGTCAAACGGTGACAAATAAAATACGGATACCTACTGTATAGTCCATATAGGCAATTAGAACAAAAAAAAAGAATTCAAATGACCTTTTCATACAATTACATTTGAACATTCGTTGATATATTTTAATTATTATTCAATGTTAAATCAACATTTATGTAATTTTAAAATTTCTATCATTTTCTTCAATTTCGATTGATTTTTCTTTGGCAATGCCCATATTTAAATTGAAATTCATTCATCATGTTCGAACATGCATTAGATCAAGTGAATGTGTAATTCTATATATTATTGTATGTATATAGATCACGATACGCCCGCGTATCTACAACCACGTATGTTATTGCTGATTAACACCTTTTCTGGTATAAACATCCAGCTACTAGATGGTAGATACATTCATATGTACATATGTGTAGATATCTCCCAATGTCTATCTAAAACAGAAGCAACGGAGGTCAACATACTCATACGTTAACATGTATTAATTTTTGTTGCTTATCCACCTTATTACTAAATTCATACTACAATACTATATATAATCAGAGTTCTTGTATTAATAAAATACCTGCATATATATGTATATTCGTATACATGCATAAATTTATGGGAATAGATTCTTGTATAAACTGAATTATTAAAAATACTAATATGTACCGATATAATAAACTTGTTGTTCAATAAGAGCGTTCCGCGTACAGATATTCTATTGGTATTTATGCATACGTATATTCTTGTCAATCTATCGTCATAGGTGTTGTAGATTTGATGATTTTTTGTATACAAAATACAAAGCGGAAAAACATTCACTAATAATGTCCATCACGAATACACAGAAAAATGTGTCTCATTGCCAGGGCCAAAATGAGGAGATTGAACGTTCTTTTCGAAGAGTTCTTTGAGCGGGAGAACAAAGACATGCTTATACATAAATGGTTATAAATAGAATCAGAAATCAAAATAATTATATAAATTTACAAATTAATCTGAATTAATATCAGTGCCCTAACGAAACAAAATTTTTAAAGATGCTAAGCATTCAGTTAAAAATAAAAATGTTTAAATAATGAAATGATGTGTTTTAAATGAAATTATATTTAACTTATTAATATCTAAAAGTAATGCTACTACTTTCTTGGTTAGTTTGGTTTTGGTTATCATTAGGTAGTTCCACAATTTATTTCATTGGTCGCAGCTTTTCGATTGTACTAGTTCAATGTTTTTATTAAATAGATTTTATTATGATTTGACTGTATTTAATTTTGTATCATCTTGTTCACCTATCGTAAACATTAATATTGATTCCTCTAGGTAAGAAGAACGACGTGCTGCTGTGCAATGTGTAGGTTCACTAGTTTCCACTCCATAAACAATTGTTTTGATTTTTTCTAATATTCCAAGAACTTAGTTTCATGATAACATGACAAAATTTTCTTAAACGATTAAATGACAGCTGCCTGATTTTGAATTGTAATGCTATATTAGCTGTATTTTATTCGACACTCGACACACTTAGCTAGCAACGATAAATACATAACAAAACAATTACAAAGGTGCTAACTAAAAGAATACTCGCGAAGGCCAGTGCTGCCAATTATATTCATTTTTTCTACTATACAGAGATGTTACTTATCGGTATCTTTTCATTTAAGAAGAGGAAGGAAGGAAGGAAGAATGTTGCAATAAAATTATTTCACTATTTTTTATGCATTTTATCAATTAAACAGAAAAAATATTAAAATCAAATCAACTCTGTTTAGGAAAATTAGTATCGATGTCGTTTTATTGGAACAAACACAGCGAGTTGTCGAATAAAATAAACTTATTGTTAATGTTTATGATTTTACAAATAAGTCATGAAATATTTATTTGCAAAAAAACATAGGTTCATTTAAAAATTCCTTTTCTTGTTATTATTGTTTATTTATAATTAATTCAAATATTAAGAAGAAGAGAAGCTCGGCCAATGAGCCGTTTGGGGCTTTAAGTGCCACATATTTATTTATTTTTTTTTTTTAATTCAAATTTTTAAAAATCTCGAAGATATTCGGGAACATTTTGGAGATGGTGACGATTCTCGAGTCACTAAAACTTTACGGTACTATTTAATATTATTAATTTTGTACATAAAAATACATGTATATGACTAGAAATGTATTTTTAAATAATTTTTACGAGAACGCAAAGTTTATTTTTGACATACAAGGTGCGACAATTGTGTATTAAGACCGCCTCTAGAAAACACAATTAAAACACGATATCTGCTAATTTTTCGGTATATTTATTCGAAATATTCTCCTCCTGATTCAATACACTTGTTACATCAATTTAATAGTAATTCAAACGTGTGTTCCAGCTCATTTTTCGGAATTGCCTCCAGTGCCCTCGTCGAAGTCCGTTGTATGGTCTGAGTGCCATCAAAAAAGCATCCTTTCAACTTGACGAACAATGATTGCTGTGTAACTCGGTGCATTATCGTGCAACAGAGACCAAGTTTTTGGATCGCGGTATTCTGGTCGAACACGACGGATTCTGGACATCAAACGCTTCAAAACTTCGAGGTAACATGCGGAAGTAACTGTTTGACCAGTTGGAACAAATTCCTTGTGGATAATTCCTTTGCTATCGAAGAATGCGATGAGCATTGTTTTGATTTTTAATGGAACTTTTCGTGTTTTTTTGGCTTGTGGTGAGTTTTTTGATTGCTATTCCGCACTTTGACGCTTGGTTTCTGGATCGTATTGGAAACACCATGTTTCATCGCCCGTAACAATTGTTTTCAGGAAGTTTAGATCATTTTCTGCAGCTGCAACCATGTCTCTAGAATGACTGACTCTCATTAATTTTTGGTCCTTGGTCAATGTGTGTGGAACAAATCTCGCGCAGACCTTTGTTTTGCCCAAATCCTCGTGAAGGATGAGTCGGATAGTTTCTCTGTTGATGTTTAAGGCCTCTTCCAACATTTTCACTGAAGCATTGCGGTCTTTTGTAATAAAATCACGAACTTTCTGAACATGAACGCTTCCGGCGTCCGCACTGAAATTGGCCTTCCTTCTTTTATTTCATCTTCCAGCGACTCTCTGCCATCCCCAAACCGTTTATGCCATATAAAAACATTTGATCTTGATGAACAAGCATCGCCGTACGCTTGCTGCATCATTCCGAATGTTTGTGATACACTTTTAACAATTTTTGCGTGGAATTTAATGACCGCTCTTTGCTCCATGTTAAAATTTCAACATCAAACGAATACATGTTTTGTAAAATGAATGTCAATAAACCTTAAATGTCAACCAAATGCCATGTAATTTTGACAGTTAGTAGAGGAAGGTTGAAGCTTCAAAACGCATGTGCTCACACATAGATGGCGCGCTTGGTTGCTGAGATATGGTTCGAGTCTTAATACATAATTGTCGCACCTTGTATACTCCATCAAATTTCTCACTCATAATTATAACAATATAGAATACTTAATTTTCTGCTTATCTAGCCTCTTTTACCAAATTGAAAATGGTTTTCCATAGCACTTTGAATGTCATCCGAGGTAAAAAATGTCAAAGCTTCTGCTGTTCATACATAAGGATAGGCCTGGACGAAACTTAATGACTCACAGAAAGTGATTACCAATCTTCGTGAGATGTACCTAGTTCTCAATTGCTTTGTTTGTCCAAAGACCAAGCCATGTTAATGCAAATTTCAAGATAGACAAGCTTTTTTACTTTTACCTTTTATCACACTGATCCATTCAATATCGTCAGCATGCGCCAACAGCCATGACACTCTAACAAAAATTATAATTCACATCAAATAACGTTGGAGCTAAATTTAATACCATAAATATCATATAACAATTATTCTGAAAGTTTTAAAGACACTGAATGATTGGCTTTATAGGAATGTTAAAACAATTACCTAGATCTTGTTTAATTACCTATAAACGGCATTTCACTTTGAAACTTGATTTAAATATATGTGAATGGCATATGTTATGTATATTAACCATTCTATTCAAGCGACTGACTGATTAAATAATTTATCATAAAAATTCCAGGAATATCATATATACATATTAATTAAATTACAGACTAAACGTTGCTTTAGTATTAAGTAGTACATGTATGTATTTGGAGAATAGCATATTATGTATTTATAATATCTATCATAAATAATAATGAATGGATGAAGTTTCTGACAAGCTATTGTGGTTTACTCATCACCAATTGATTTCTTACAATACAAATTGAGAAGTAGATGTGCAGAAGAGAAATACAAAATTAAATTTTAGTTCTATTCACTTGATGAAGTAATTAAAATAGTAATATATTTGGTATCATCTCCATTGATTTTCTTTCAAACGAATCACGATTATTTATTACGAAACCATCACGTTATACTTGAGTTAAATTAGATGTGATTATGCGAAGAATTTAACACACAAACTATGCATATTTTAACTTAAGAAACAGAATACAGCTGTTATAACAAATTCTAAATAGTAAATTATATAGAAGACTCTTTGGTAAACTTCTAGAAACGATACATCACAATACATAAATAGTAGATAGTTCTTAAAAAAAAATATACAAAAATTAAATTCAAAATCAATTCAAATTAATAAATAGATATTAAAAAAAAAAAATATATAAAAAAATATAATAAAAGAAGAATCAAACAAAATCAGACCAAGTTACAAAAACACATCTAATGAGTTGAGAGAAAAATAGTGAGCTTGAACTTGAATATCAACATTTAAAAATGAAGACAAAACAAAAAAAAAAAAAGCGAATTATGCAAATTAATATGTAGGTATTGTATATAAAAGCAACAACAATGACAAATGAACAACAGCAACGGTGAATGTAGCCAAAGACACGCGCCAACAACACTCTCGGCAGCACAAAGAGATAGATAATATGGCATATGCTCAAGAGAGACTCTTTAGATTATGTACGATAGTTAGGTAACTACATACATAGTATCATGTGAATAGAAGCATATCGATTATTATTATTACTGCTCTTTAATGTATCGTACATATGTTGTTGATCTTGTTAGTTGTTCTTAGCCAAATTGCCAATGTTTATTTTGGTTTTGTTTGTAAAGATGCGTCAACCAGCAGTGATGACGTGCCAAAATCAATGGATCCGAAAAAGAGATTGTATTAGAAGAACCTCTTTTTGCTTCCTCAACTTAGTTCATCTTCTTTCCATATGCATAACTTATACATATACATGTATAGAAAAAGTATTGCTGTTGTCTGGCAGCAGCAGCAGCAGCTTCTTGTATATTGCTGCCGGTTTATAGCCATATATTTGTTATTTTTTTTTTCTTGCTGCTTCTCATATTTGAATTGATTGTTTTTAAATTTGAATTTTTGAGTTTAGTTCATGTTGTTGTTGCTGGTGTTTTTATAATGAAAGAAACGCCAAAAAAAGAAAAAAAAAACAGCACACATTGTTTGATGGTCGTATCAAGTGTTGAGTCTATGGTCCAAATATAAATAACAATGTATTTGCGATGCTCATCATCATTTGTGATTTGAACTTCTTGAGTAGTGCTTACTCGTTTCTGAAAAGGAATATTTCGATTGTGGATTAAATATTTAATTAGTTATTCTTGTGTGTCTATTTTTGTTTTTTTTTGTGTGTGTTATAAAAGCAACCAAGCAAGCAAAATGGTAGGTGATTAAGTGTGAATAAATAAAAGACAAACTGTAAGAATAATAAATAACTTTAAAAATATTCTATATATTGAAAGAAGAAAAAGGATTATTGTGAAAATAATGAAAACAATTAATAAATAAATGCATATTTGAAAAAAGTGAATTAAAGTGAAAGCAAAAGCTATTGTGCAGAGCTAATTGTGAATTATGTGTCTCAGTCATAATCTATTACACAAAAATTAATTTTCTCATTTTCTATTTTCCAAATAGAAATTGATTATTCTAACATTGGCACTCATTGGCTTCGCAGCTGCAATTCAAGTACCCGACTCAGCGACACAAGGTCCAAATCCACAGGATATTGCAACACCAGAACCGGAATATATTGATATTGATGAACCGGAGCCACGATCAGCGGCACCAGCACGTCCAGCACCATTACCAGCACGACCAGCACCACTGCCAGCACGTCCGATACCACAAGTACGTAGCTCATTTATATCTGCTCCACGTCCAGTACAACGACCAGTTGCACAATTATCGCAATATTTGCCACCACGTCAACAACCAATTGGTGGAGCTATTGGCGGACACTCGTTCAACATTCAAAACGGTTACCAATACAGACGTCCTGTCCATGTACGACGTGTACATCGTCGTCACTATTGAACAAGTTCAAAGTGCGAATCTGCAAGAGAGCTGCTATTTTAGTTTAGTCTATAATTTGATGATGAAATTTGTTTTTGTTCAACTTTTTTCTATGTTTTGTTTTAACTACACTTCAAACATTTACACTTTCTGATATTGTGAGAGTGTAAGTATTTCTATCTTACTTCCTTGCCCCCCCCCTATTCAAACCTATTGTTATTTTTTTTCACATATATACCCCCTTGATATGTAACCCACATACGCCAACATGCATCTACACATATATACATACACACACACACACACACACACACGTAAATAATTTAACTGTATTATGTGAATTTAATTTAAAGAAACAATCAAAATAAAGTATAACGAAAAAAAAGAAAGAAAAAAACCCAAAAGGCAAGGACACTTTTCATTACAATCACTTTTAAATAAATTATTCTATTATTCTCTATTCGCTTTAAAAACATCATCGCAAATTATTTATACCAGCTATTTTAATAATTTCGAATGTATTCATCTCTATGTGTATGTGCTTATTTCTCCAGTTTGTTCATTGTCATTGGGCAATAGGTGAACGTTAAAATGAATGAATTAATTTATTGAATTTGTCAAATAGTTAGAAACAATAGTCCGATTAAATCAATTAATTAAATTAGCATACATCATACGTATTCATCTTATTTCTATGGCTGTTAATATTTGAACTTTCATGAATCTTCGGTCAAGCCACAGTAAGTACTCATATGTATCTACACACGAAATTTATTTTACTATTTTGCATTATTTATATTCAACAAATAAATAGTTTATATTTTTTGTATTGTAAAAATTCATACTTAGTGTAGATTCATTTTGGCACAAAGTAGTGATTTTGTGTTCAATTTAATCATGAAAAAAAAATGTGTTTAAGTTTTCAGTATAGAATTTGGATGTCAGTCAATGGAGAATACAAAAATTGCAAAAAACTCAAAATGTCTACAAATTTGAGATATCACATTTTGCCAAGTACTCCTCATATATGAATATCTGAAGTGGTTCCTATTTTTTTTGCAGATTAACCAAAACGATATGTATATTAATTCAAAGTAGGTATGCTATTTCAAATATACAAATACTTTGACATTTACTTCCTTCACAATTTGTAAAACAAGTTCTTCTTAGGAAATGTTAATCATTTGTTACCAAAGAATAAGAAAACAAAAGGGTTTAAAAGTCTTTAATGATAATGGCACGTTTCTATAAGATATTTCCGAAAAGCATAAAATATACATAACTACTTATGATGAAATCCAAATATACCATAATAATCAAATCATTAATACAAAAACAAAATTAATTAACACTCTCCCATACACAAATACATATATACTGGAAGCATTCAAATGATAATTTTCAGAGACAAACAAAAAGAACGAAATCAATTTAATACGCGAAACAAAAGTGGGCAATATATTTTGAAGAATTTTATGTATGAATCAAATTTGTCCATATATAATACATGGTGACAATAGATGTACAATACAATGTATAAAATTTGCTTTCTTTTAATGAATAGATTGGCATATATGTGCATTTAATGAATAACACTCATGGTCATATAATTAGCACTGTAGTGACCCTATGCCTACGAAGAGCGTGTATGGAAGGTATATCAAAAGTGGGCAAATCGCGCACATGTCTTATGATTAAACGAAGCTTGCATATGCAAGTTGGACTCGGAGGCCTATTGGCCCATTTTGGTACTTCGTGAGTGAGCCCCAGTAGTGTCTTTAAATAATAGTTGTAAAACACTCTGAAGAAAGTTGCACCATTGAATTTGGTTTGTCTTCTCTGCGGATTTGGGCACTCACAGAGAATATGTTTTACCGTTTCCTCTTTCTCATCGTCACCACAACTCCTGCAAAGTCCCTATGATACGATGCCCCATATGGGCTCCTACAAGAGTCTGAATAGCTTCTCTAATAAGTCTTAGAACAGTATTAGTTCTTTCTTGCTTTAGTTTGGATTCGACATTCAGTGGTAAGAGTCCAACTTCTGTTCGCTTCTTCTTTTGCTGTGGTTTCAATTTGATTTTGTATTGCCCTAAGTGGTATAAAAGTGTCCACCGCTTATTATTCCTTCGCTAATTGTGACCTTTACCGACCATATTTGTCGGCCTTTTCGACTCCGCGTATGACTGTGGACCCAGAAGAGCTCGATCAAGTGTTGCCAATCGAATGTAGCTATTATCTGCAGTACTCGACGCATTTTGATTGCACTGCTTTGGCATCTATTGTCGTAATCGCTGCCTGACTTTTCACACAAATGGTTATTTCCATTGCAGTTAACTCCATGGACTTAAACATCTGTGCGGCTTGGTCAATGGTATAGTTTAGACTGTAAGAAGTGTTTCTCAGTATTCTCTTGATGTAAGATTGAGGCTATAGTAGTAATCGAAGTCCAGTATTGGTTTTGGTTAATCACTGACCTTTCGATGTAGATTACGCTGCATTTTTTGCATAATGAGCTCCGTCCAAAAAAGTTGCGCGGCTCGTTGCATTCTTTCATTCGAAAAATTCCTTTTGCTGAAGTGCTCCTTAAATACAGATCAATTGACAAAAGAGGCAATAGCATCTCTAGCCTTTCCTGTGAAGACATTGCTATGCCTAGGCAGGCTAGATTTTGCACTAAAGGAAGTTTGTCTACTAATGACATAGTGCCAGAGGCTGTCAATTTTTTTTTTCCAAAAGTTATAGGGTAAAGTTTTTTTAGACCTTTCTTTCATTTTTTCTTCTCTTCTTCTCCATGATCCATTGCAGATGTTATTGTGCTCAAGTCCACATTGTTTCAAGCATTTTCTATGTCCATAAAGGCACTTAAAATGTACCAACTAAACTGTATTAAGACATGCTAGGAATAAGTTGTCATTAAAAGCTCTTGGGATTGCATACTGCTCTCAGTATAAGATCAGTATTTTTCGAAGCTTTGCGGTTTGGCACGTTTCTTTCTAAACCTCAAAGAAAACAGTCTAAAAATGAATATTTCGAGGATACTCGCCCATCTCTGACTTCAAACTGATCATTATTAGTCATTAAAGTGATATTAATTATTTATTTCCTATTTTCCTATTAGTTAAGATGAAGTGAACAATGACAAATGTTTTTGTTCATCTAGTGGACCATGTGAAACCAGATTGAAGCCTGTTAAGATACATTGGGGGCTAACCGCAGGTGTTGCCCAAAGTTCAATTACGAAATTAGAATCTTTTAAACCTACCTTATGAAGGTTAGACTAGATTTTGTCGACCTTTTGATAAGTGATGATTGATAGCGGAAAATCCAGCTGAAATTGTTTCATATTGAGTCTGGCCAAAGCCGGACATTCGCAAAGAATATGTCTAGACGTCTCCTGATCCTGTATTGTAGCATCGAAAAACCTCCTTTAACTGGTTTAGAGGAAAACTCGCGCAAAGAGATATCATTAAAGGCAGTTTGGGTGCCAGAGTAGATGAGAGTGTTTGCATTTTTAGGGCCCCTAGCCCAAAGGTGACGTCCACAAAATCGTACATCATGTATTTCTGCTTCGAAGACGGTTGACAATGTGCACATTGTTTGAGCCAACTCAGGTCAACAGAATGGAGATTTATCTGTTTCCCATATCGCTCTATTAGGAATAATTGTAGAGAAAAGTATTACCCAAACAGAGTTCTGTCGGCATAAAAATCGGTGTAGAGTACACAACAACTGTATTACAAAAATTATCCTGATAGTACTACTTGATCAGTAAAATATGTATATAATAAGATGTATTATCCTATTCGATACTTAACTTAAACTTCATATATTTACAATACAAGTTCTTACTGATATTGTTTCCATTTCTTGCAAAAATGTGATGTCTTCACTTTGGAATGGCTTATCGAAAAATGATAGAAATATGCAGTATAACCGTACTAATAGCATTTGCCCCAACTACTTGTTTATATTGTTACATTGACTTGTTCATAATACGAATACATAGGTAGTTATGTATAAGTGCACTAATTGTGTGACCAATTCCCATTAGTATTGGCATTTATTGCTGCATCAATAATGCAAATAGATGAATTTCTTAATCTGCTTCGATTTCATCATATCTACACTCATACATATTTATGGGTATATTTCTATATCTCGGTTTTATTTTGTTTGCAATTATGTCGTTACCTGATTCATATTATTATCTGTGTTGTGGCTCTTAAAATTTTTTCAACGTTTTAATTGGTCATTATTTGCTTTTCTAAACGATCCATCATATATGTGTTTCAATTTTAACAATAGCTCTGTTTTATGACATTTGACGTTTATAAACAATTAGCTACCGATTTGTATGCAGCGTTCAATGGCGATGTTTATTCTTATAAAGTTGTTAATGGAGAATAAAAAACAGTATTGTGACAGTATTCGTCATCGAATATCGTCATTTATACATTTTATAAATTATAAATTTTAGTGAATTGCCTATTTAAATCTCTGAAAGTGGGGTTAGGTCCTTAAAGAAATAATATCCTTGAAATAGTTTTGCTATTATGCACAGTGCGGCCCAATTGCATTACAAAAGTTATGCGAGCTGTGGCTCTAACACATTCTAACAGTGTGTAGACCTACGAGGCAGTGGCCCATGACCATCACTACAACAGTTGATATATTTTTCCTCCTAAATTCAATAATCATATAAATGCGTTTAATATTAAGTAGAGACTACAAGAATTTCGTCGTCCTACGTCCATCTTCTTTGGAAGGCATCGAAGGTGATTTCTACCAACTTCCGTTTACGTGTGACAATTAGGTTCCCAATAATATGATTTTTTTCCTTGGCACTGCTTTTGTAACCTTTTTCGCGAACTCATCCGCACTGCAGTATCCCTTCACTGTGCCCGCGAACCCAACACAGCATTAAGTTGTTCTGCTCTTTCATCTCATACGGAAATCTCTGCAAGAGATTACTTGCTCTGCTTGATCCAAGCTAATGGAATATTTATTGCATTGACTACCGCCTGAAAGAATTCCGATTAAACACATCCGCCCATATTTCCCCTTAGCTTGGAGCCGTTTTTAAAAATATGGGTGTAATTCGGTAAAAGCCTCGAAATTTAATGTGCAGTTGCTCAGTGGTTAGCGTATTGGTCATCTGATCTGTAGGTCATGGATTCAATCCTCGGCTGATGCATAACAAATTTAATATCGAAAATATGTTTCTTTCGAACGGTACCCATCTGTCGGCAAGCAATTGGCAATTCTTCCGACAGTAACAACTTGCCATGATAAAGCTTCTAAAAAGCTCAGAAAAACTGATGTTGCAAGAGTTCTGCAGTTCGGAACCGGCCAAAATAAGTAGGTCCCTTCTTAATGCTGTCCAAGATGTAACACGCTCAACAGTACTGTAAGAGAAGCTAAGCCAAAGAACTCTTCGGGGCTTACAAGTGCCACATAATTTAATATACTATCGTGCCCAAAAAGCTCGTAACACCCACACTGTTGTACGCCATTGAGCCTTAAGGCCGAGATGGTTGCGATTTGTTTTCTAAGTAAATCAATTGCGGCGATATGTAGGATCACCAATGTAGGTGGTGTCGTGAGTGCTCCCGTAATGGTAGCATTAGACGCGCTTTGTACGTTTTCGAGCGATTTAAGGTTTAAGGAAAATTTAGACAGTGCAAACCATCAGGACAATATACTGTTAAGGAGTACTAGCCTGATTTGTATGCATTGTATAGCCAGCAGATAGTTTTCGGTGTCAGTCCCCATCTTTTCCCTATCACCACGTTACAGGCGCACAGTGCTGTGATGGTCTTTTTCAATCCTATGCATAATGTTTGTTTTTCAGTTTGCGATCTAAGATTACACCTAGATAACATATATCCTTCATCCGAGCAAATGAAACACCTTCCAAACTGGGTGCTAGATGAGTTTATTTTTTTTTTTTGTGAATTCACATTCAAACCCAATTTTTTCACCCATTTTGATAGTATTGAGGATTAGCTGAATTATATCTTTGAAGACCTCCGGAGATTTTTCGGTTGCCATCAATATGGCGCGATCGGCATAAATTACCACTTTGCTCCTCTTCCTTCCTAATTCCTTTAGTAGTCCATTGGCTGTCAAGTTGCATAGAAGAGTGGAGAGGAAGATTTCTTCTTGGTTATACTTGAAAGAATTTTACATTATATTGAACTGTCCACTTAAATAAAATTCATTTGTTATAAATCCATACATACTTGAAAATTATGCAATTCATTTTGATCGATTCTGTGACTTTTTACACATGCATATGTATTTCACCAAATAGGTTCCATTGTAAAAGATTATTGGTGAATTTGTTTTTTTGCGCCAACAAATTGAATGATCAGAAGTGTTATAAATAAATTTTGTAGCATATTTTCAGGTGTTGTCTATAATAGAATATTATTATATTGATATTTGAAAATTTGATCCTATAAATTTGCATTATATTTGTTAATTTTAGTTAACATAACAACAGTTGCATTGCTAAATGTAGCTACACCCATACATTGAACTACTGTTTAGTGTTGATATAGCTAATTTAAAAATTTGCGTAAATTAAAGAAGATGACATTTATCTGCAATGAATGCTACATACGTGCATACATACATAGATACGGTGAATAAAAAATATATTTTATTTAAAATCGACAATTTATTCATTATTCTACGATTTTAATTGTGTTTTTGTGTTGCTTTTTTTTATTTCTTTTTCTTTTTCTCAAAATCATTTGCTATGCTTGATTTTCAATACAATAAATATATTATGTCTGTCGAAATGAACTGAACGCCGCCACATCTGGCGATATCGATCGAAACAAGTTTGTTGTTTAAATCTTTTATATCACACACGCAAATATCATACAATACAACGCACTACTACCGAAAATGAAATGTTTTAAATACTATACAAATGTACTAAATAAAGTTGTATGTATTCACAAAATTTTTTTTAGAATAATAACAAAATTAAAATTGTCGATATCTATAAAAGTCGATGCTTATTATTTATTGATACATAGCCAATAAAAGTTCAATCGTAAAACAAAAAAAGCAGAATCTCAATCCCAATAGCCATATATTTTTGTCATCGTAAAAACGAAATAAATGCAAATAAAATCAGTCTCCATACTCGGATGCAGATGCCATAAGTGTATGTATGTCAGAACAAAAGTAAAAGTAGCTCAGCTTTAATGTGAATATGGTCAAGAATAATAATCATAAAAGCAAAAATATAAAAAACGAATCTCATATATGTATGTACCTAGGTACTTAAAACACCCTCACAAAGAATTTATTTGTTTACAATGTTTATAATGAACTTACTAAAACTGTAAGTCTGCTCACTCACTCACCATCCATAATAAACATGACTTAATTACGTGTAATACATATTTGTGAAATTGTGTGGTGATGAGTGATTAAAGTGAAGGTCAGCATGAACAGCAGCAGCAGTAGCAGCATTCCAGGGCACAATGATGATAATGATGATCATGATGACGAAGACAAACATCCTATATACTATATCATATACTTGAGTTCTGATACAATTATTCACGTATGTATTGCTGCCGTTCAAGTGAGTTCAATTTGAATATTTCAAGTAGCCATTAAAGGCATTGATCCGGTTCATATCACAATTCTTCAATGAGTGTATTCATATAAAATAATATACACGCATGCTCATCCATTTTGATATGATTTAATTGTGTGGGTACGAGTACAATCATTTTAAATGATTCTAGTATACGTTTCATCATACTACATTCACACATACTTTATATATTGTAGTCGATAGTAGAATTTCATTTAGAATAATTTATGATTTAAAAGTGTATGGTGTCAATAAACAGGTTGTTTAAGTGTCTTTTAATTTAGAGTACAATTATGTTTCAATTTAATTAAGGCATTAACATGTAGGCAGTAATAAAATTCATCTATAATAAATTTACGACATGTGTATGTATGTATTTTGATGGCTACTACTATGTATAATCCACCTGTTGTTTGATATATAAGTGGGTTTATTATTGTCGTTATAGTTCTATAAGAGAATAAATCTTGAATGATGGCAAAGCAATTCGACATTTGATATGGCGTCAAAGGTTTTACCAATCTACTTGTATACTTGAATTAAATGTCCATGAATCACTTGCTATTCCGTTAACAATTAAAGTTGTTATACCATGTAAATTAATGGAAATTAAAATTCTTTTGTGTGAATTCAATAAATTGTGCACTAAGGCGATTATGTAAATCAAATAAGATTTATTATGATTCGAGCACAATTCATACCAGATGGTAGAGGTCAAACATCTGCTTATAACCTGACACCACTGAAGTCCAGCAATGAATTATGTATGAAACGGCGAATGACGAATGACGTCTCGTCATTTCTTCATAGCCTGCGGTTACTTTCACAATGAATTGATATGTGATTGAGTCCAAGATTAATGTGAATTTCTATTTACTTATGATTGTTTCATTTATTGCGATTTATCAAGAAATTAGCATTGAAAGAATATTAATTAAATTCATTTAATACATTGGGTTATACCCAAATTGAGTCGAAGAGTAATTTATTTAAAATCTAAAATCTAAAATACGAATGGTTCTACTGGTGCATTATAGTGATAGCCATCTTCTTGTGGCTCTTCAACGACATCGGGTATGCTTGCCGGTGGCAGGTACGCTAGTTCTGGTTCCAAGGGTTCAGCATATGAGGGAATTGGAATTTTGTATTGTGGTTTCACAGCTGGCGGCAAATATGTGACCTTAGGTGCTGGTGGTGGTGGTGGTGGTGTTGCTGCTGTAGTTTTGGGTGGCAAATAAGTTGGTATTGGTTTGATTGGTGGCAAATATGTTGGTGCTGGAGTCGTTGGTGGTGGTGGTGGTGGTGTCGGCCTAGCTGTGGTCCTTACAGTGGGCGGCAAATATGTTGGTGCTGGTGTTATTGGTGGTGGTGGTGCTGTTGTCCTGGGCGGCAAGTATGTGGGTGCCAGCGTTGGTGGTGGTGCAGCTGTCCTGGGTGGCAAATAAGTTGGCACTGGTGGCAAATATGTTGGAGTCGGTTTCGGTGGTGGTGGTGGTGGTGGTCGTCGTGGAGTGGTTCGTGGTTTGGGTGGCAAGTATGTGGGTGCTGGGGTGGGTGGTGGTGGTGGGGCCGTTGTCCTGGGCGGCAAGTATGTGGGTGCCAGCGTTGGTGGTGGTGCAGCTGTCCTGGGTGGCAAATAAGTTGGCACTGGTGGCAAATATGTCACTTTCGGAGTTGGTGGTGGTGGAGGTGGAATTGTTCGGGGTGGCAAGTATGTTGGCACCGGTTGGACTGGTGGCAAATAAGTTGCCTTCGGCTTTGGTGGTGGTGGCGGTGCTGTTGTCCTTGGTGGCAGATATGTTGGTGCCGGTGTTACGGGTGGCAAATATGTGGGCTTGGGCAAATCAAAAGGCACTCTAGGTGCCTCATAATTATAGCCGGCATGCAGATCGCTGTCATCATGATCCTCATGATGATGATGATGATGATGATCGTGTATATCGTTGCCGAACAGATGAGATACATCACCGGCGGCGAGCGCTACGCAGCATAGCGCAACTATTAAATATTTCTGCAGGGAAGAGAATCGAAGAAGAACAAGAGTAACACTTTAGTAAGAATTTCAAAAATTTTTAGAATAAAAGTGTACAATAATTTTCAATAATTTTTTTTTTCTCAATTTCACTTGGCATTTTCTTTTCTGATTTTCACTAATTTCAATATCAATTAAAAGCATTGTCCAAATTATGTGTTATGTAATACATAAACCGCTTTTAAAAGTCAACTTTCACAAAAATTCACATTTTCAAATTTCATCATTACCATCTTCTCTTTGATTCAATTTGATCTTCTATGTTGTGTTATTTCACACCGAATGAAACGACAAAAAACAAAAAAAATTAAAGAATCTCGAACAAAGTGTTATTTTTCTATGTGTATGCGTGTGTGTGTGTGTGTGTGCGAATGAAATTGTTTCTGTGTGTTATATATATATTCCGCTCGTTGTTGCAATACCGCACAGACAATTCGAAATGATACATTTTGTCGACTAGTTGCTGTTATTTATAGTCAAATTCTATATGATCAATTAACAAGACGATTACGCTTCAAGACAATGGTCAACTTTGCGCAAACAATCAAACATATGTCATTTGAATGTGTATGTATGCGTATGCATGTGTTCCTATAGATTTATCTTATTTTTAGTTCGTTTGTTGTTTTTGTTTGATTTTATTTTTTTTTTTTTTTTGATATTTCGTTTAATCTTTTCTACCGTTGTTTTTTTATTTATTTATTTATTTTTTTTTTTTGGTTCTTCTTTTTCATCATCGTCATCGTTTTTGATGATGCTGCTGCTGCTTATTTGAACTTATTTTGGGGTTGATTTTGTTTTCTCTTTTTTTCTTCTTTTTAGCAAAATGTAAAATGCACTAGTTGAAATTGAGCAGTTAATTATAACTTTTGGAGTGTAGTAGTAACATTGAACTTGGAAAAAATTAATATATTGTATAAATTTTTTTTTTTTTTTTTTTTGCCAGAATTGCAAGTATAAATCATTTAACAGTCAATGATTAAAATTTTACTAATATATAATTATTTCGATGCAAGAGCCATATGTACTAAATAAATTAGTTCGAAATAATTTTTATTATCCATCACTTCCTACTTTGTGATGATTTATGAAGTCTTTTGCAACTAAGATTACACTTTGGCAGTTGATTAAAAATATCAACATTTTTTTTGTGTTTTTTACAATAGGCTTTATTTATGTCCAGAAAGGCTGTTTTATTTATCCGTTTGTATCGTTTGTACATTGTTTGAGATACATAATACGACATACTTACCACATAGTAATTGAATTAATTAGAAGCGTAACAAAGAGTTCTTTCTGATACAACTGGGTATCAATCAATGGTCACAAAAACATAAGTATTACGGAAGTTTTTATTTTGATTTTTTTTTTTTTGATTTTTTATTGAATTTTGTTCAACACACATTACCACCAGATAGTTGATATTTCTTGAGCTGTGCATATAAAGAAGATGAAGATTTTGTTTCGTTTGGTTTTGTTTTTTGATAATTCAAGGTCTACATAACATTAATAGAACGCTATGCGTTAATCGTAATTCAGACTAGTCTCATTCACAATTGTACGCAGGTACATACACATATAGATGTATGCATGAAAAGTGTCAAAGAGACGAGTGTGTATGTGTGTGTGTGTGTGTGTGAGTTGACATGCGTATATGTATAAGTATTCATGATGTTTCTATAATGCTTGTGCTCGAAAAAAAAAACAAATTTGGTAAAAAACGATTGAAAACATAGCAAATGATTAAAAATTCACACAAACTGGTAAAATAAATGATATCCGTTCGTTTATGTGATATTCAAGAAAATATCCATAATACATAAATAAGAGATGTTTATCACACAATAAAAGAGATGGTCAGCCATACGATAGAGAAAGATTCTTTTGAAAGTTATTTTATATCTACAAACTAAGTAGTTTCACATATATTATGCATATAAATGTTGTATAGTGTGTATGTAAATTGATTTTGCAGAAAGTGTTATTGCCAGCTTCAGCTTCTAAGGTACGATATACTGTATATTCAAGTCGTTTTGGTGGTAATAAATTCAAAATCGATTAGATAATCCAACAGCGGCTTTTGTATCCTGAGTGATATATTGCCACATTTGTATTTGAATGTCGGTATCGAAATTTGTCAAAAATAGAAATTAAAAGTTAGGGTCAGAAATTGCCACTACAGCACTTTTTTCTTATTCTGATGATTATATTATGATTGGATTGGCTTGTGTAATTATCTCTCTCTGTCTCTCTCGCTCTCTCCCCCACGAAAATCCTTTTTATACATGGATGTACATACACCCACGCATCTATGACACGTGTAATCATATTTAATCAACGACATCAACAGCAGTAACAGCAATAAGAACAATCAATAATATGAATATACATAAGCTAAACACCAAACTGGCTCATGTTACGTGCTTTTTCGTGTCCACTTTAAGATTTTATGCTTAGCAAAATTTAAGCATAAACTGGAAATTAATTATCAATTGATAATAATAATAATATTAAAGATTGAAATCACACACACACACACACATTTCTATTTTAGACACATACACACACACACGCATACAGGCAATTTTTTGCATTTGTATATATTTTGACAATAGCATAATTTGAATTTACGATTTAACGCATTAAGGTATACGTAAGCATAGAATTGGTCATTCACCCGAACGATACGAACAAATCAGACAACAACTACAAAAATGGCAACGATTAAGTTTTCAAACGAGTTGAGATGTTTTATACGAAATATACCATCGATTTGGGCTTATTTGTTATTGCTGTTGTTGTTGTTTTCTAAACGTTTCTATTCATTTATTTCGACTTAGTTAAATATATATTTAACTACACTATGTTATGTATGTAGGCATAAAATAATAAAAAAGATAGAGGAAGAGCAGTTAGGGCGAGAGAGAGAGAGAGAGAGAGCGAGAGAAGAAAATATATAGAACAAATATAATTCGAGGTTAAATTATTTTTCTAGCATAAATACCTATGAATACACTCAAGAAAAATTATTAAATATTAGTTTTTATTATTTTACATTTCAATGCTGATACTTTGACGAATTAGAGATATATGTACTAACTTAATGAGACAGCTTTGCTGGGCTTATCATAATGATAGCCTTGATGAGCAATTGTAATTGGACGATTCAAATTTCTTGCACGTTCTAAATGTGAATTTATCGCTTGAGTGTTCTTTGACACTATTGCTGCTGTTGTTGATGATGATGATGATGGTGATGGTGGTGACGATAATAGAGTTGAAATGGAGGATGATTGAGCCGCATTATCACTGTCACTGTTAATATATTCGGAAGAGTCTTCGATTTTGGGCACATCATAAACGAAGCCATTACCCGATGTTACCAAAATAGAAGAATCCGTTCGGACAGTGCGCAACATGATTATAAATCCAAGCAGTGTTAGAAAAAATACAATTTGCTGAAAGAATGTAACAGAAATGTATTACTGGAATAATCATACTTTTATATTAAATATTCTTACAGTTTTCTGCTGTGCTCGCCACATTTTAATGTATCAAATATTGTTAATAAATGTTTTTTTTTTAAATAATATACTCTACTTTGATGGCTCTATTACGAATGTTATTAGTTAGGCGGAATCACAAAGTATTTATATATCAACCGATAGTAATAGTTGTTCCGTTCAAATGCGAGGGGCCAACTTTTCTTCGATAGTGACAAGGTCAAATGTGAAATATTCATCTTGAGTGACATTGAGATCAAGATTTAAATAGAGAAATAACATCGAGAACAAAAACAAAAACAGGCATTAATTTATGCAAAGAATATATGTATCATATTTTTTTTTTCCTGTTTGATTTGATTCTATTTTTTGTTTGTTTGTTTTTTACATATACATAAAGTCACAACAAATTATCATCATCAAAAACAATGACGACTCACTTCACAAAGGATGCCTCCTAACATTTGTCAATGAAACTCTTTTCATTAGCATTCATACGGAACTATAACGATATCCACCAAATGATGTGAGCCTTGAAGTTCGTCCTGCAGCAGCTGGTAGTACACGGACACCAACAGGTGAACTATAATCCGGTTCGGGTCCATCGAGTTCCGGACCGGAAGCTGCAAATTGTGGTTTTTCCGGAATCGGCTTATACCCATGAAAGGATGGATTTTTTGGCACATATTTTTCGGCAGCACTTGCCAAAATAAGTGACATACAGCAAATTACTAAAATTAATAGTCTCTTAATGGAAACGAAAGAAAATAGAAAATAACACAATTAATTTCAATATCCAAATTTACGTACATATGTACGTATATAGTATATGTCGGTATATGAAAAAAAAAACAAAGACAAAAATCAGAAAATTTACCATTTTGCTGTGTTGATAATCGATTGTATGCTGGTAATCAAGTGTCGACTTTTTTCCTTAACGATTCCGTTTTTATAATGAAACGTACGAGTATGAATGAAATTTGCATTTTACTCTTGTTGATAAATTTTTTTATTTATTATTATTATTGTATTTTTGTTTTGTATATGTAGGTAACAATAATTGGCAGATCCGCTCTTTTTGCATATTAAATGAAAAATTAAATATTTAGTATTTATTGTTAAATGTTATTCACGTGATCTATTAAAAGATACACTTAATTAAAATGAACCGAAAGCTAACAAATGTAAAATGGTTAAATAGTACATTAATCACTACAATTGAAAACAAATTATGTTAATTAATCTTAAAATAAGAATTTAAAAAAAATATTTTTTTATTAATTTTATTATTGGTACTACAACGAAATCAACGTCAGAGTTTGAGTTGCTACTGAATTATTTTGTCGTTATCAAGTTATCTACTTTGTACAATTTTTTGTGCAATATATTAGCGTTTATCAGAGTTGCCAGATTTGGGAATGATAAAAAACCGAAGAAAATTTAATAGAAAATCAGCCTTTTGTTTGTTGGCATCTAGTAATTGAGTGGCTGCTATTTGCTGTTAGAGGTTGCTAACGGTTGAATTTAAATGTATTTTATTATTGTCTGGTTCGTATTTTCTATTAAAGGCTACTAACATAATCGATTGACATAATCGGCATGAACACGCGAGCAGTCAGTGCAGCATTCTCAGAGTTGGAAAGAGAGTCGCGTCGGATGGGTCTCACGGTGAACGAGGGCAAGACGAAGTATCTAGTGTCAACAAACACAGAGTCCCGGCGTCTTGGACAGCACGTCACTGTTGACAATTACGCTTTTGAAGTATTAAGGAGCTTTGTCTATCTTGGAACCAGCATTAACAGCAGTAATGACGTCAGCTTGGAGATCATGCGTAGGATAACTCTTGCTAACAGGTGTTACTTTGGGCTGAGTAAGCAATTGAAAAGTCGAGCCCTCTCTCGAAGAACGAAAACTACACTCTACAAGTCTCTCATCATGCCTGTCCTAACATATGGCGCTGAAGCCTGTACAATCTCCATCTCGGATGAGCGAATGCTTGGAGTTTTCGAGAGAAAAGTCCTACGCAAGATCTTTGGACCTATTTGCGTTGGTGGCGAGTACCGAATAAGGTACAACCATGAGCTGTACGAGCTATATGCCGATATTGACATAGTAAAGCGCATCAAAATCCAGCGGCTGCGCTGGCTAGGTCATGTCGAGCGAATGGAAGAACACGCTCCAGCTAAGAAGGTGTTATATTCGGAACCCGCTGGAGGACGACGCAGAAGAGGAAGACCAAACCTCCGGTGGAAAGACCAAGTACTGGAGAACCTGACGGCGCTTGGAATTTCTAACTGGCGCCAGCTAGCGAAGAACAGAGAAGGCTGGCGAAGCATGTTATTTTCAGCCTAAATCGATATTCGGTTGTTATGGCCACATAAGTAAGTAAGTAAGTAAGTAACAGTTAACTGCTGCGACATACTAGCGTCACGCTGCTAATTGCTGTTAAAGGGTACTAACAGTCGATTGCTGGTTGACTTATTGAATCGACTTTTGTTTGAAACAAACATGATACAGTTTAAGCTCACTATTCGCAAAAGCTAGAAGAAACTGAAATTATAGGTATAAGCAGATTCGGAAAATCGATTTTTTTTTTCATTTCCAAGACAACGAGATTGGTGCCGGGAACGTATTTTATGGACCTGGGATCGATGATTCAGTGTAAGTTACAAAAAAAAAAGTATTTTTCCCACTTTTTGAGAAAAAAAAAACCAATTTTTCGAAGTCCGTGAACACGATCCTGCAAAATCTACTAGACCGATTCTTTTCAAACTTGAACCACACTTTCTTGATATAAAATGCCTCCCTCTGCCGTTATTTACATTTTTCCATTTTCATATTAAGGTAGTTTGTCACCTAAAAAATTGCGGAAAATTTAGCGCGAAATCGCGTTTTTTGCTTAAATAGGCCACGAACTGTTGAAAAACGAAAATGATAACTCAACAACGACGGAGGGGGCAGAATTAACTCATAATTTAGATAAATTTAACAAAATTTTTATTTCAGATAATTCTACGCCGAGTTATCGTGTTCACCGAACAACGTATTTTTCAAAAGACGTTTTGGGAAATACTCTGTCACCGGCTTATTTTTCAATATTTAATTACGGAAATTTAACTAAATATTCTCTACATGATGCTTTATAATTAAAAAAAAATTTTGAATAAATTTGCTTAAGCTGTATCTCCGTAAAAATCAGCGAAAAAAAGTGTTTTTTTATTTCAAATTATCCCTTACTCCCCCCTTAAAGATTGCACAAATTATAAAAAAAAAAAAATAAGTAAAACATGGCCGATTTAAATGAATAATTGGAAAGGTAATTGAATACGAAATACGATTTAGTTTTCCGCAGACTTTTCTGATGCCAGATGTAGTAACTATTCCATTGTAAATTTAAAAGTGTTGCTTTAATGCAAATTTTTATAATTTTTATCCAATTGTTTTGACGTGCTACAGCAAATCGCTAAAAAACAAACTGGTATTTCGTTATTGTATTTTTGCTTTTTAAATATTAAAATTTTTGGCCAGTAGCGACCTCTTGTAAATCTTTCAGAACTAATATTTGATGGATTGAATAACCATTTTCATATGCCCATTGCATGCTAAAGGATCTAATGGCATCATCCGTTTTAATTTGCTACGACTTAAAAGGAGTACCCGTTTCGGTCGGTATTGCGCAGCTATGCTTGTCCTACCGTAACTGCTCGAAAGTTTCTTCGCTTTGAACGATGTTTGCAATTGTTCGTATCTTCTTTCTTCCTTTTTTTTCCACTAGCACTGGGTGCAATTCAGAAGAAAAGGAAAAGTTTCCACAAAAAACATGACCAACTTAGAAAAAGCACTAATATTTAACAAATAACTTCTTTTTAATGTAGGTTTGCATAGCAATCGTAACCTTTGCATTATATTCTTCATTAATTTAGATTAGTATTTAGCGTTGCTAGCACTTAAATATATTCTAATATTAATAAATACTTAATAGGCTAGACTTACCCATACTTTACAAAAAAAGGTCACAAAAAAAACGATTTTCGATGTTTTTAAGCTATTATACTACTACTCTACTAAAGCACTCTCTACAAAGAAATAAATAAAATGAATCTGGGTACAATACTTAATTTGGTAAAATAGAAATAGTGATTTCTATTTTATTTTCCTACTTTTATATTACTTTATATAAATATATTTCTTCATTTGCAAACTGTTTTCATCTGCTCTAAAGCAGATCACATTTAATTAACCCCAAATGTTTTTGTTTTTTTTTTCACTTTATTTCATTCAAACACAATGATGTTTGTGTTTGAAAATATACATTTAGTTGAAATTCGAAGCAAAGAAGAAGAATATCAAAATAATTTAATTTTATGCATTCGCTCTGATTAGTTTAGTATTTATTAATTATATGTACGAAATCGTCTTGATTAGTTTTAGTAAAATATTTCAGCGTTTTTCATATACGAAATGTGCAGAAAATAAAATATCATAATATATGTATATGTATACGATTCTGAGTCGAACGGAATATCAACAATTACAAAAGTTGATTTTCCAGTGACTAATTATATCAATATTATTTCATACACTATTTTAAGGAATGTACACATTTGTGTATATAAACTATAATTCATTTTGGATTGTGATTTAATGAAGCTTGTACTAGAAGCTATATGTAATGTAGATACTGATAATGATTATGAGAATTATTGTAACATTGTTATGCTAAGTCGCGTTGAATTCGTGACTTTTTCTAGGTGAATCTTGGATTTAATCCTTCTGGGCGACAGTAAGGTCATTAATTAGTTCCTTAATATTATTGTTTGACAACTGAAAACGAGACAATTACGTACATTATTTCTTCATAACCGGTAGTATGTTAGTATGTACAATTAACTGAGGTCTTACATAGATGATTTTTCAAATCGGCTTCACCTCAGTATACAATATTTATTCCTACGGAAAATGAAAGTGAAAATGTTATTCTACCATAGAATAATTTTAAGCTTCTTTGATATCTTTGATAATTGCATATGAACCTAGCCTTATTTTAGTGTTGTTGCTGTTGTTTGGTTCTTTTTTTTTCTCTTTGATATTGTAATCAACTTTCGCTTTCTTCATAATCATACAACAATTTGCAATTGTTTTGACATTGATTTATCACATATGTAATTACTAATGACAATATTAATTACTTTTTATATTCAATAAAAAGCTCGCAATGAAAAAAAAAGTATAAACCATCAACCAATAAGTATTAAATATGAATCATTGAATGCAAGCAAAATTATAAATATATAAATAATTATAAATATGTATAAATATAAAATATTCTTATACAATGCAACACTGTACTGCAAAACAATTTTTTAAAATATAATCGATAAACTGTGTTGGAAGGATAAGTGGTGCCGACTTGACATCAAAGTTCAAACAAATGGTAGCAAATTCGACAAATAATAGCACAATTATTTAGAAGTCGCCTCTAAAGATGTAAAATGTCTGGCATACTTACATTACTAATGTATTTACTCCCTATCTTCACCTCTTTGTGTGTGCTCCCGTACAGAAGTGATATTTTTATAAAGCAGAGTGTTCCTTTAGAAGTCAAACATATCATCGAGCACCACTCATTTTGGCTCCCCATGATTTTTCGCCAACACACTCACCCCTATCTGCACCCTTAATATTAAATGTGGCAAATATTCCCCCATTGACCCCCATAAATTTTTCAGGTGGTAATCTGGACTATCAGACAGATACAAAAGAGCCTCCCAACCAAATTCCCAAAGATTCTGTCGGGTCGTTATTGGTGTCTATTGCCTGGCGTTGTCATGACAAAACTTAATTATTCTCCAATTGGCCAAAGTTCGGGCCGCTTTTGAACGTTTGCTTCATTCAGATGCTCGAATTATTGACAGTACAGGTGTGAATTAAGATATTGGATGTAGGGGAGTTTATAGCAGATAAATCCCACTAAATAAACAGTAAAACTTTTTTGACTGTCAATTCTGGCTTGGCCACTGATTTCGCATGATATTATGGTAAGTGAATCAGTTTTCATCAGTTCTCACTAATCGCTTCAGAAACGGATGGAAATTCGGTGTGTGAGGTTTTTTGTGTTAACTCTTGTAGCAACCATACATCGATATTCTTCTGTATCTGGCCTTATTCAAGTGGTTCCAAAAAGTTGTTTATTCAAATTTTAGGTCGGAGTGCCTACGCAATAGTTTAACTCGACGATTTTATGATTTTATCGACATTTTCGACATTATTCCTTCCAGAGCGTGGTGTATATTGATATCTAAATTACCGGAACGGAATAAACGAAACCAGGACCATAAATTCTTGGAAATACAAAAAATACAAAAATAAATAAATATGTGGCACTTATAAGCCCCGAAGGCTATTTGGCCGATCTTCTCTTCCATTGTTGTTGTTCGTGCTAAAGTATTAGAAGGGATCTACTTATTTTAGGTTCTGAACGGCAGAACTCTTGCGACGTCATTGAGCTTTGTCACAGAGTTATTTTAGATTTTCCATGGCAAGTTGTTACTGCCGGAAGAATTGCCAATTGCTTGCTGACAGGTGGGTACCGTTCGAAAGAAAATACTTTTCGATACTAAAATGTTATGTTTCAGACGGGTATTGAACCTACAACCTACAGATCAGAAGGCCAACACACTATCAACTGAGCTACGGCATTCACCAAAAATCCTTGCTATTCACTATGGAAGAAAATCTCTCAAGTACGGAGTAGTTTTTCTTTACCGGTGTCCATCTTTCTTGTGTGCTCAAGAAAAACAGCCTTAAGCAATCACAAAACCGTCTGAGGAGTTTTTAGTTTCCAACGCCAACTAGTGTAACACGATCGCACTTATACAATGTGAGATAAAAAAAAAAAAATAAATATGTGGCACTTAAAGCCCCAAAGGGCTCATTGGCCGAGCTTCTCTTCCATTACTGTTGTGCGTCTTAAATTTGGACAGTATTACAATGTGAGATACAGATTACTAAAACCATCTATTGGAAAAATAATTAATTTAATTTTTCCACACCCATATATGTACCTACTATACCTACTTACCTACTTTAGATCAATTGTTTACAAGATCAGAGCAGCATGTGGGTATGAAATGCCCAAGGATGCTCCAAATTTGATGCTAAAATTACAAATGTTTTCGAATTTATACATCACAACAGATGTGAAATCTTCGGATGATATGCAAAATACCAAAATAATGTTATAATTATAAAGTGACAAACAAAAATAACGCAAATTTTTTTTTTTTGTAAAATAATTATTTGGCTATAAAAATCATTAAAGGGCTTGTTAATTTAACAAGTCCGGAAGAATTGTGATTTAATAATAGAAAGGTACAGCGGGAGTGTTATAATTATAACCCGAATTTTGTTGCGGTGGAAGATATTGATTATTTGGAATGGAGATGGGCGAAGACGATATCGCAGAATAAACGGGAGCTCGAGGAGGAGTTGGGTAGTGATATGAAGGCGGAGAGTGTACTGGAGATGGTGGCAGGTATTGATTTCTTGGAGGCGAAATTGGTTGCGATGCTACTGCTGAGTGCACAGGTGCCGGAGGTAAGTATTGATTTGATGGACGATGAATTGGTTGCGATGCTACTGCTGAGTGCACAGGCGCCGGAGGTAAGTATTCATTTGATGGACGATGAATTGGTTGCGATGCTACTGCTGAGTGCACTGGTGTCGGTGGGAGGTATTGATTTAATGGACGATGAATTGGTTGCGATGCTACTGCTGAGTGTACTGGTGCTGGTGGCAAGTATTGATTAGATGGACGATGAATTGGTTGCGATGCTACTGCTGAGTGTACTGGTGCTGGTGGCAAGTATTGATTAGATGGACGATGAATTGGTTGCGATGCTACTGCTGAGTGTACTGGTGCTGGTGGCAAGTATTGATTATATGGACGATGAATTGGTTGAGATGCTACTGCCGAATGAACTGGTGCCGGTGGAAGGTATTGATTTGCTGGAGCGTGAATTGGTTGCGATGCTACTGCTGAGTGTACTGGTGGTGGTGGCAAGTATTGGTTTCTTGGAGGCGAAATCGGTTGAGATGCTACTGCCGAATGAACTGGTGCCGGTGGAAGGTATTGATGTGCTGGAGCGTGAATTGGTTGCGATGCTACTGCTGAGTGCACAGGTGTCGGTGGTAAGTATTGATTTCTTGGAGGCGAAATCGGTTGAGATGCTACTGCCGAATGAACTGGTGCCGGTGGAAGGTATTGATTTGATGGACGATTAATTGGTTGCGATGCTACTGCTGAGTGTACTGGTGCCGGTGGTAAGTATTGATTTCTTGGAGGCGATATTGGTTGAGATGCTACTGCCGAATGGACTGGTGCCGGTGGAAGGTATTGATTTGGTGGAGCGTGAATTGGTTGCGATGCTAATGCTGAGTGCACAGGTGTCGGTGGTAAGTATTGATTTCTTGGAGGCGAAATTGGTTGCGATGCTTCTGCAGAGTGCACTGGTGCCGGTGGTAGGTATTGATTTGATGGAGCGTGAATTGGCTGCGATGCTTCTGCAGAGTGCACTGGTGACGGTGGTAAGTATTGATTTAGTGGAGGATAAATTGGTGGAGATGATTCTGCAGAGTGTACTGGTATCGGTGGTAAGTACTCTTCTGACGGAGAGCCAATGGGTTCAGAATTAATTGTAGATTGTACTTGGTCTGGCGGCAGATATGTGTTTGATGGTGAATTGATCGATTGAGAAGCTACATCAGAGTTCACTGAAACTGATGGTCTATTATATTGATATCCACCGCTCGATAATAAGTGCGAAACATCCGCATTGACAGCTACAATAGCGCAAATGGCGAAGATTATAAATTTCTGTTAGATATTAAATGAAATGAAATTAGTTCAATCGATGCCACATTTTGAAATGATAATACACAATGCTAAGCGTGGCGGTGTTCATCGTTTAGGAAATATCATTAAAAATTTAAACGCCTAAATGCGCCGCATTGTAATATACAAGGTGGTTCAATAAGCATGTAGGCGAACATTGAAACCAGCATCTCTAGCAAAATTAGAGCCAAAGTTCCGACTGGCTCTGAGGAAAATATTTTGAAACAAACGCTCATTTTGAGGGGTTGGGAATCGCAAATTTATATGAATGCTATGTGAGTTGAGTTTAGAGATGTTTACACAAAAATGTACATTTCCTTTATTGGTCTATGTACAAATTGGTTCACCTAGTACGTATGAAAATAAAACTTGTTTGCATTTATTTGATTTTCAATTACCATATGTTTACCTTTTTATTTATAATATTTTGTGCTTTTATACATATTTGAATTTCTTCGATATTCCACGCAGTGGCTGTATTTCATTATACTCAGCATATCATACATATGCATAGAAATACTATTTAAAACATTCAAAATAGAAGCAAATATGCATCTCATACGATGAGAGATGTCAGAGATATTATCATCTTTACCAGAGTAGTACTCAAACCAGTTTGCACTATATTTACATTTAAATACTACAAGTGTTTGGCAGTAAAGTAAAACATCACTCAAAATACATGTGTAAGAGCAATAATGTTGTTGATTTGTAAGGAATAGAAATTTCAATCTGTATAAATAAAAATTCATAAAAGTTTATCTAAAAACTTTAATGTGTTGAACTTGAAATTGTATCATGTTATTCATATAGTCGTATGTATGTTAAATCTAAGAATACGGACTCATTGAAGCAGTCACGTTCAAGGCTTAATATCGTCTATGAAAATATTAAATATTTAAATAAAAACCTATATACATTCATAGATATGACTACATATATATGTAGGTACATTTATGCGATTTTTTGATATATTTCATGATGTAACAATTGAAGCATAACTCAGACATTACAGTAGCTAATTGTCTCAATTATTCTAATGGACTATATAAAAATCTCCTTACAGTCGGCTGGGGCCGACCAAACTATACCCTGCATATGTAGATTTATATATAAAAAGTTTACTCGAATATCCAACTTTTCTTTTATTTCCATTTTTCGAGAAACAATTTTTGCATATACTACTAATTTACACCCGAAATATGGTTGACTTTGACGAAGTAAAAGGATTTTAAGATAATTCCGAGGCTTAGTATTGGAGCTATATAAAAAGTGGGCGTGGCTTACCACTTTCTAGTAAATCCAATTAATTTTTCAATGTTAATCCACACCTTAAATTTGGTGTCCTACGTTGAATAGTTTCTAAGTTATGGTGGTTAACATTTTTGTTTAATTTCCTCAACTTTGTATGGGAGCCCCAATAAGAAGTGGGCGTGGTACGCTGATTTTTCGCCAGATTATTTCCGACTACGATATTAATTTAAGTGTCAATTATGGTTATTGTAGACATAAGATTGCCTAAGTTACAGCTGTTTCAATTTAAAATTTGTATGGGGGCTACAATAAACACTGGGCGTGGTGCGCCCATTTTCTGTGAGCCTAGTTGCTCGTACAATACTAATCCATACCCTAAGTCTCGTTGTCCTAGGCTAAATGGTTTGTAAGCTATGGAGCTTAAAATTTTAGTTTAATTCACTCGACTTTGTATGGTAGACCCATGAAGGAGTGGGCGTGGCACACTGATTTTCTGCCAGATTTTTGCCGACTACGATATTAATTTAAGTGTCAATTATGATTATTCTAGACAGAAGATTGCCGAAGTTACAGCTGTTTCAATTTAAAATTTGTATGGGGGCTACGATAAACACTGGGTGTGGTGCGCCCATTTTCTGTGAGCCTAGTTGCTCGTACAATACTAATCCACACCTTAAATCTCGTTATTCTACGCTGAATAGTTTGCAAGTTATAACCGGTAACATTTTTTTTAATTTCCGCAACTTTGTATGGGAGACCCAAAAAGGAGTGGGCATGGCACATTGATTTTCTGCCATATTATTTCCGACTACCGTGTTAATCTAAGTGTCAATTATAGTTATTCTAGACAGAAGATTGTAGAAGTTACAGCAGTTTCAATTTAAAAGAAGTACAGACACTTTGTATGGGAGCTACGCTATAAAGTAGGCGTGGCTCATCCACTTTTGGTGAGGTTATATAGTAGTATAATGTAACTCTATGTGCAAAATATTGTTGTCCCAAGTGGTATATTGTGTGAGTTATAGCAAGTTAAAGATTTTGAAAATTTCGAGGTTAGTCGCTTTGAATGCTTGGTGTGGGCGTGGTTATTGACCGATCATGCCCAATATCAATCCGCTCCGTACCCTTGGATCATAGATTACTTATGCCAAATTTCATCGAAATAGCTCAATATTTACTCAAGTTATCGTGCGAACCAGCCAGGTGACAGACAGACGGACGGACGGACGGACGGACGGACGGACGGACGGACGGACGGACGGACGGACGGACGGACGGACATCGTTAAATCGAAAATTTAATCGACGCTGATCACGAATATATATCCATGTCTATATCTCCGGAGATTCCTTCAAGTGGACACAAACATCTGACCGAAATGAATATACCATGCATATTGCATTATGCAGGGTATAATAATACTATGAGCTCTGAAGCATATGTGGTGGACACCTCTTCTAGATTTGTTGTGTGTTTTGAATTTGTATAGGATAATTTACTTCTATTCCCACCAATTGTTCCATCTAATATCTGCCTACATACATACATAAATTGTTGTTCTACTATAACACTCGATCAATTTGTTGAATCACTGTATATGTACATGTACTTGGTAATGTGTTAATTCTGCGAATTTTTGTTATTATTTTTTCATAGTCATTTTCGGTATTGTCAATTAATGTTGAATTCTCATAGACATGTATGCAATTATAAAGAAAAAAAAAATGAATCATTTTCATAATACTTTAATTGAAATTTAAAGTTTGTACCGCTATGAATTACATTTGTTATTTGTCTACGTTTCTCATACTCAACCGGATGCGGATACTATTTTTTGTATCATAGTTAGGATAGGTTAGGTTATGTGGCTGCCCTCTCTCTGAGAGGACACACTTAGGCCAGAAAGGCCCATTGTGATACCACCGAGCTTCTCTTCCAATACTGTTGTGCGTGTTAAATTTGGACAGCATAAGAAGGGACCTACTTATATTAGCCGGTTCCGAACGGTAGAACCCTTGTGACATCACTTTAAATAAGTTTTGTCACAGAGCTCTTTTAAGAAGCATTTTTTGCAAATTGTTACTGCCGGAAAAATTGCCAATTCTTGCCGGCAGGTGGGTACTGTTCGAAAGAAAAATCTTTTCGATATTACATTTTGTTATGCTTCAGCCGGGGATTGAACCTACGACCTACAGATCAGAAGGCCAACGCACTAACCTCTGAGCTACGGCACCCTGTATCATAGTTAAATGGAATTAAGTTTATGTAGAAATAAGTAGAAAGAATCAGGACAGATATACAATATTTATTATACCCATGGACCATAGGTCACTCGTACCAAATTTCAATTTATATGTATGAGTACATGCAGTAGGACTGCTCTAAGCATCGCTACCACAAGTGTTACGGGCACTGCGACCAAACGAGATCTTTTGTACCCAAGCCCGTTTACGACACTAGGATCTCCTCTTACTTTTTAATGAAGGATAGAATTGATCTTGGCGAACTTTTGATGATTGAAGCTGGTGTTGGGAAACTCAGCTGAAAGTGTTTGAGGCGTAGTCTGGCCAGGGCCGGACATTCGCATGTGGATTGATGTTTCATCCTCCTCCAGACAGAGTCTACACTCCGTGTCAGAGGATAGTCCCATTTTGTGAACGTGGTATTTTAACCAGTTATGTCCCGAGAGATAGCCGTTTATTAGGCGTAAGATTGTTCTGCTAAGACTAATTCTGTCAAAAGCTGCATTAAAGCTGATGAGAGCTTTTGCTTGGCGGAGACTCGTAGAATTTGTCCATTATAGAAGGTATTTATCGTGGTAATGTTTTTCTATCATAACTTTGGCCGATGCCTAGCTTATACCGCAGAAAGGTTCCGGGCACGTCAGTGGAGAAGACGAGCCAGCTCTCGCTAGTTCGTCCGCCACTTCATTGTCCTCAATTCCTTTGTGCCCCGGCACCCAACATAATCTGACCTTGTTTCGCATAGAGAGTTTTTGTAGGATAAGGAAGCATTCGGTAACTAGTTTTGAGGAGATCTCCCATGAGGAGAGAGATTTGATGGCAGCTTGGCGGTCTGAGCAAATAAAAATGCGCGCTCCTTTGAGCCCTTTGGCGTGTATATGACGTTCACAAAGTTCTATGGCATGTATTTCTGTTTGGAAGACAGTTGGCCACGAGCCCATTGCGACAGATATGCGGGTATTAGGACCGTATATCCCGGCGCCTGTACCTTCATCTGTCTTCGATCCGTCTGTGAACCAAACGTAATTATGTTTTGAGGGTATTAAGCTGTTATTCGTTTTCCATTCCAGTCTGTCTGAGATGATTGTGGAAAGCGCTTGCGATAGCATAGTTCTTGAGCCATGGAATCTGAGTTAGAACATATTTCTATATTTGGCGTATTTTTTATGATTGTTTCGTGTCCACTTGAACTCGAAGTTCAACTGTGGAAAAGGTTAATGCGAATGGACTGATTGCTGCTGATTTTTGAATATGAATGTTAAGCGGTAAGAGTCCTACCAGAGCCTCTAATGCAGCCGTGGGACAAGATTTCACAGCCGCGGTTAGAGATAGACACGCCAGTCTTTGAAGTTTATTGCATTCATGGATTATTAGATACCATTAGAAAGATGAGATTTCGTACTAAAAAAAAAACTGCTCAGATGGTTTTGAGATGGCTTGACACAGTTTTCTTTTGAGAACTCCAAAAAGAAAATACGCCATATTTTAGAATTTTTCTACGATAGGGGTGAAGATGTAAGCCAAGCAGCTGAAAATGATTCTAATACTGCAACAGTCAATATGAATCGTAGTTTTGGTTTCGTTGATTCTGTTCCGGTAAGATGCACCATGATCTGGAAGGCCGATTGTCGAAAATCTCGATAAAATCGGATATCCTCAAGTCCTATCATCATACGAGTAGTGTTTCCATTACTCAGGAGCTAAAGATTGCACAGAAAACCATCTGAAATGAGAATAGATGCAAAAAGAAGCTTAATGTCCCATACCAGACAAGTTAAAGTAAAAACACCCTTGAATCGAATTTCCATCTGCAAATCGCTGTTGAATTCTACTAAAATCGAACCGTTCCCAGTGGTGGTAATGAAAAGTAGGTCACTAAAGACAAATGAAAACGGTCATGTTTGAATTGCGGTGAGCCGGTACAAAGGGTGGATTGACGGTAAGGAAGGTCAGGAAAGTTTTGCTGTGTGTTTGGTGGGATTGACAGCGAATGATCATATATACACTCTGAGGTGCTCACCTACGGTCAAAGTCCGGTCCGGTTAATTCGGATATGAACTGTCAACAATTCAACCGTCTGAAGTTAGCAATCGTCCTCGCCTAAAAGTGACACCTCGATAGTGACTCGTCAGAACAAAATTTGCCTGGTCAAGCCTAGCGGGTTGGTTATCATCTTCACCATGAAATGTATTTAATTTTCCAAAATTCCATAGAGTTAGTCTGAACAAAAATAAAAATTTATGTAAATCGAGTGATATACAACTTATAATTAATCTGTATGCCCGTCTTTGGCTACTGCATTGTTATGTACCAATGTAAATTTGTAATTTTGATTCCAACAAATTACACAAATACGAATCATTGACAGCAAAAAATAATTATTTTTTATTAATTATGTAAATTTTTTATTAATTATAAAAAAAAATTTATAAAAATATTTATCATGAAAAGTGTGGAATACTTAGTTGCAATAATTTAAATGAGTTGATTCCACTCGTCTATGAAAATCGTTCTCAATTTATTTATTCATTCACTCGTATTATTATTATTATTATTATTATTATTATTATTATTATTATTATTATTTTAAATGAGTATATTTTAATTAATAAGAATCAATTAATATATTCATCTTGCACAATATTATGAAATTATTACTGAGCATTCGTTACGAACATTGCATCTACGACGACTGATTAAGAAGTAAAATTTATGTGTACCTGTATTTCAATGGATTATTCATTCATTCCTATGTTAATAAACGTATCGTTCAACATATTGTTGTTCATATGTAGAAGCAATTAAGGAGCTTACAGAAGGATACCCAATTATTGGCATATGCATTTACATACATATTGTACATACACATATAAATTATTTGAAATTTTCTAGGTCAATCTTCCGGCAGTAGCAATTCGTTCGAAAGAAAAATCGTTTCGATATAAAAGTTATGCTTCAGCCGGGGATTGAACCAATGACCTACTCATCAGAAGGCGCACGCACTAATCACTGAGCTACGTGTACTCCTCACTTAAATATATTCCTATGTTAAAATGCTAAAATTCAAACATACAAAATGTTTAAAAATATTGTATGTTTATTATAATCTGATCGAATATTCTGCTTTTATTTAAAAATTTAGATATTTTTCTATCTAAAGCTCAGTATGCAATTGAAAATAAATTCCGCTTCCATAAGGAAATACAAATGTCAAAATAAATAATTTTCTTTTACTCTTTACGTTTATTTTTACGTTTAATTTTACTTATATAATGTTTTGATTGCATTGATTTCAGTAGTGAAGGCAAAAAAACAGGGTGATTTTTTAGCAACTTTCCTTTTGGTAACACTGTTTTTGGCAGCTCAGCTGTTTTCGTGTAACATGTTACTGTCAAACATGCTCAGTTTGGTCTTTAATTTAACCATGCATCGACTTATAAACGAACAACCCTTGCAGGTTATTGAATTTCATTATCAAAATTCATGATCGGTTAAGAAAGTGCGTCGTGCACTTTCTTGTGCTCAGCGACGAAGCTCATTTTTGGTTGAATGGATACGTGAAGGATCAAAATTGCCGTATTTGTTATGAAGAGCAGCCAGAAGCATTGCAAGAACTGCCAATGCATCCCAAAAAATGCACTGTTTTGTGTGGAATATGGACCGGTGGCATTATTGGACCGTACTTTTTCAAAGACTACGAAAGGCGAGAGCTACCGTGCGATAATTATAAACTTTTTTTTTGCCCAAAATGGATGACGTGGACTTGGCTGACATTGCAGTCAACATTTACATGAAATCATCTTTAAACATTGAATTATATAGATCATTCCATCGACTCAAATAGAGATTTCATACATTTCTCTAAATTTTATGTGTTTTTTATTTAATCAAATCAGAAGGCTCTTAAAAAATCACCCTGTGCAAGCAGTCATAAACTGCATAGGCTAGTAAAATATTCGAAATTTTCTTATTTCACAATTTGGTTTTTTTGAAAATAAATTTTTCACAGTGATTTTCAAAAATGGCATTTGACTCTTATTTCTACACTGAAAATGAAAATATGCCAAGTTTACAAAAAATAAATTATTTTCTACATCATACTGAGCTTAACTTTAAATAAATCAATTCATTATAATAAAAAAAATAATTGTTATTTTACTTAAAATTTTTTTCTTCGTATGTTACACGGCAATAATATAATCTCTTCTAATAGTGCCCACTAAATTATCATATGTCCAATGAAGCACCGTTACTCTGCGGAATGCAAATGTTGAAAAAGTTAACTGTTTCAAGTATATAAGCTTAAGCAACGAGTGTCCAAGCAAATCCCCTCCGATAAAATTTGATTATTAAAGCTTACAATAAAATCGGAATTATGGCTCGATAAGTGTCATTTTGCAGAATTAATTTTACATTTTAGAATTGAATTATCATTTATTTGGTAAAACAGAATCAACATGAAACAGCATATACAGGTGTCTCATTTCAAGTGTTCTCCTTCCCTTACCTTATACATATGTCGAGGCAAGTATGAGTGTATATTAATAATATCTCATCATTGATTAGCTCGTCAGTCATATATACGTTTATACATAGTGCAGTAGACAGTTGGGCAGACAAAATTGATTAAATAAATCGATTAAATATTTAAACACAACTATTAATGAAGATTATATATGTACATACATTTCTACACTATGTAAATATGTAAATGACGCACCTAATTTGATGACGTCCAAACACTCGTGTCGTATACGCGTTGATAACTAAATAATATCATTATTAATGACAGGTGTTTATTGACTCTATTCTGAATAGTTATTCACTATACAAATTCATAAGTATATATTTATATTGTTTAATAGTACTAAATATCCAATTATGAGAGTATGATATGTGTTGATACTTGTTGTTGCCTTTCAAAATATCTTCCAAGCATTTTTTTTTTTGTATATTAGTACATTCACCTTGATATTGCCAATTTATCATATGCACAACGATATGTGTATATATATCCACTTCATTCATTAAGTGGGAAATGAATAAATCAAAAAATATACTATAAATAATAATACGAAAATGTTGAAATAGAAATAAAACCAATTAACTCAGCACTAACATTATGATTAAAGAGCGTCAGTAATCGCACATGTACCATATGATACTCATATGATGCACACACACATACATGGATGACCATGGAGGTCAATAATAAAAATACAAACATACAGAAGTTTCACATGAATTACTTAACATTTGTATATGTATTACTGTATGCATTTTATGGACAACTTACTTGTTTGAATCAATAAGAGATTAACAACAATTTCAAGAGTAATATAAGTAGTAGTTGTCAAGTGACAATAATTATGTTGTCATTTTGTTGTCAACTAGCTACAATTGTCAACTAATATTAACTGATTAATAGTCTATTTATAAATTTTATTAAAGGGGACATTTTCAACAAATTTTTTTAATGAAAACTAAAGACTTGCCGATGTTTCGAAAATATAGTGAGCTTAGACTTTCTTACACTTTCTTATATGTGTATGTGCATACATATTATTTAATAAATATTATGGAATCTTTGCTAAATCAAGTTTATTTATACTATATGTATGTATATGCGAGTATAAATTTATTTTTGCTCATTTAATCTCTTGCTTCTTGCTGTTAATTTATCTCTCAACATTGAATGCAATGCTCGTTACTAAGAGTTATCTTTCTATATATAATATAACTATAAAGTATTATTTCTTGTATTCAGTATTAAATATATATACATATAAATATTTTTTCATATTTGTATAGACATGACTCTGTTATTGGATTAAAATTCGCCGTAAAGATAAAAATAAACAGATTTGCTATAAATTGAAGCATACGTTTGGGTGCTTTTAAAAATATTCAAGAACACTTCTGTCGCTTATATTATGCAATCTTCAGTTTGTGTGCTTATAGGATGATTTTATTTATTTTTTATCATTAGTACATACAGAAAAGCTTAGATATAGTAAGAGTAGAAATGTTTAAATATCAATTTGAATGATCCACACGACAAACTGTGAGTTCAATATTATTTACCAGCTTAGATAAATTTTCGAGTGTTCTTTTGATAAATCATAACTACTAACTTTGTTCATTCATTCCTTTAATCAAAGTCGAATTTTAACAAATCATGCTGTATTTGCACAAGCCTCAAAATATATTTTATAAATGTATTTATGTTAGGTGTGGACGGGCTCACACTGAATTAAGGAATTTGTTATGCCTTTTGGTAATAGTTGGTATGGATTCAGCAAGGATTCAACTGGTCCTTTTAGTTGTACATAGCAGGAAGAAGTGAAGTAAGCGCAAATGCCAAAGATGACTGGAAAGTCACATAGGACACGCATTGAAGACGGACTCACATATGATGTATGTAAGGAAAATGACATGAATGTATCATCAATGGCAGGGCGAGTGTTGGAATCTTCTTTAAAGTGGTGGGATTGGAATGAATCTCTTTGAATCTGCAAATTATCGTTTTCGTATTGTTTTATCAGGCAGAAATGCTTGGTTTAATGCACATGCTATGGTAGACCATCTGCTGGACGGAAAGGTGCAAGTTAAGAAAATCTTGTTAGCACTCGATAACCATGCGGAGATCGGGCGAGTGCAACAACCTACAGTATCGTCGAATGTGTTCGTAAAAATACGTAGTAATAAAATTACTTTTATGTGGGTGAAGGGATACATTGGTACTGAGTAAAATGAAACTGCAAGACGCCTTGGCTAGACAACAATCTAAATTTGAATTTTGTGGGCCGGAGACAGTAGTTGCTCTTAGTAACTGTACGGTCAAGGCAAAGGTCGAAGATGGGATATGGAAACTGCATCTCTCTAGATGGGAGAGTTTGTCCATCTGTAGATCGGCAAAGACCTCGTTGAGGCTTCCAAGGGGCAGTGATTTGGGGAGAATTCTCAATCTAGGATGGTTAACTCTAAGCTGATTGGCTGCATCCGTAACTGGGCACGACAATTTCAGGTGCCACCTCAACAAGATGGATCTTGTTGAAGGGCAGAAAGCTGATTTTTGCAGATTATGCATGGAAGAGGCAGAGAAAGCGACGCACATAGTGTGCACATACCTTACAATGCCATGATTGAAATAACGCGTGATGTCATTATGAGGAAGGAAGTAGAAGAATGTGGAAGTAGTGGTATGATATGGCTAATCCCTAAATATATATAAAAAATATGTCTATTAGATCGGGTGTAGATTCAAAGGCCTCATTACAAAAAAAAAAAATAAATATGTGGCACTTAAAGCCCCAAAGGGCTCATTGGCCGAGCTTCTCTTCCATTACTGTTGTGCGTCTTAAATTTTGGACAATATTAGAAGGGACCTACTTATTTTAGCCGGTTCCGAACGGCAGAACACTTGTGACATCACTTTTTCTGAGCTTTGTCGCAGAGTTCTTTAAGAAGGTTTTTCATGGCAAGTTGTTACTGTCGGAAGAATTGCCAATTGCTTGCCGGCAGGTGGGTACCGGTCGAAAGAAAAATCTTATCGATATTAAATTTGTCATGCATCAGCCGAGGATTGAACCACTACCTACAGATCAAAAGGCGAACACACTAACCACTGAGCTACTGCACCTACTTATTACAAATAAGTGCTTTTAAAGGACATTAGTGATGGAAAATTTTGGGCATCAAAGGCTTGAATATCAAATACGGAATTCATTAGATAATTAAAATGAAACAACAAATATTTCATTAAATATAAATATCAATTAACTATAATTTCTTCGAATTTCCAAAAAAAATAATTATGGCCAATATTAAGAAGTATGCATTTAGATGCTGCGGGTTGAATACTTATCGATGAGAGACAAGGGAAATTTTGGCCTCCATTTGCATTAATATAGCGGCGAAATCTGTAAGGCTGTTCATCGATCGCTGTACTGAATAATATTAGATGTTCCAACACTTACATGATTTTTAAGTTATCGTTGAGTGGTTTTGGCCGTATGAGCAAACACAGTCTTGTTAAAATATCTTTGCTTTCTTTTGGAAAATGGTTTGTATTAAGTGTTCCACTACATTCCCTAAAACATCTTACTGATAGTTATTGCCATTGTTTTAACACCCATGTCTCACCAAATTATAACTGAGGTGGGATGATGGCCTCGTTCAATTCTTGGCATCAGTTTATTGGCTTCCTTGGAGAACGGTGTATGCAACCTATAATTTTGTGTATTAAAATGTTCCTACACGGTAAACAATTTTTTCATCAATAAAGAGGATTTCTGTTTTAATTATCTTTATGGTACAGCTACAAGACGTGTCTTGATTTTTCTACAATTTATTATTTTTTGTTTGTTTTTGCAATCCAACGCTATGGCGTAGTCCTGTTTGTCATTTTAAAGCCTCAAGTACCACATCTAGTCTGGCAACGAGCAATGATTTTTTCGTTTACTGTCAGAATTTCGAATAATTCGTCATTCCTCAATATTGATGGCCTGCGGCGTTAGAGCCGTGTGACACCGACCAAATATTTTATGGCCTTTTACATTTACGGTATCAGCAAACAACTTAACGGTGTTATTCACAAAAACGCACGTTTTAAAAAATGTGTAAAAAATACGAGCTCTTTTATTCTAAGATTATGAATTTCAGATATATTATATTTCAGTTTAAAATATAATTTCTAGAATTTGAGGAGAATATGATTTTTAAATTTATTGAGTAAAAGTTTAGTTTAGTTTATCACGTTTACATAAATTTTGGGTCTTCGCAAAAGTTCAGTTACAAAGTTGATCAAAAATGAAACACCCTTTTATTATATTTTAAATGTGCTTTATTAAACCAAATATGTGTCGATTTGATCGATAACTTTTTGGCATTTTTGGGGTAAAGCCATTATTCCATCTCTCTAGAACTTCTGGGTTTTCTGAGCGACAAACTGATGCAAATGCGTTTTGCAGGCTTCCATGGAATTTAAATTTACACCATTTAGAGAGTGCTGTAGAGATCGAAATAAATGATAATCCGCAAAATTTGCAAATTTTGTTAGCTGTCTGCGATGCATAATAATATTTTTGTCGAAAATGTGATGTGGGTTACTATTGTAACACATCATTATTCCTTTAAGAAGCAAATGACTGCTTTCTTAAATCGGTACAAAAAGGTATGGGAAATTACATTGAAATATTTCTCTAACTAGTTCTCTAAGAATCATGATACGTGATCTCAACTTTAAAATCGTGCTCCGCATATGTTATGAATGCTAAAACTTAATACGCTCTGATTTAAAATAATTTTATTTTTCGGAGAGAAATATGAATACTAGATAGTCAACATTTTCCAATACACTTTTTTATATAGTTTCTTAATATGAAATTGGCAACAAAACATTTTAAACATTACACATTTTATTTAAAATCTACTATTGGAGATATGAATCATTGTATATTTAACATTTCATAAAATGCACTTATGAATTAGCAATTCTCCTTACATTCACATCCCAGAAACAGTGAAGAGAAATACTTCTTTTTTCAACATTAAACAAAATTAAAACAAACCTGACACGAAGTACATTATTTCAAAATTGTTTAATGACCCCTTAATTCGACGAGCCTGATTTCTCTAAGTCATCCTAGTTCCGTGCATAATTATATCTCAATTTCTAAAATATTCTGCATTGTTTAACGAACTTCAGGAGAAAGATATTTTTAATATTCTCCATATTTGAAACTTTGAAAATGATTTGTTTTGAATATTTTAAAATTTATTTTCGAATTTTTTTGTTTGTCCTTGCATAGAAAAGACAATTTTATAAAAATATTTAATACTAAATAAATGTTTTTCTAACTGGATTAAATTATCTTACGATTTGAACGATGGTTGTGGGTTATTAGGATAGTCATATCCCTTATGCGATGGGTCTTGTGATTTGGGAGGCAAGTAGTCACGTTCAGGTTTTTTCTGTGGTTTTGAAATAACTTTGGGTAATTGTGGTTTGTTAGTGACAGGAGGTAGGTAATCACGTTCTGGCTTAGTATGGGCACCAACACCGAGGCTTGAAGCGCTTCCTAAAAGTCCACCAACACCGACGCTGGAACCACCTGATGATTTTCCACCAAGACCGAGGCTAGAACCACCTGATACTTTTCCACCGAGACCTAATCCGGAACCACCTGTTGAATGGCCACCAAGACCGAGGCTGGAGCCACCTGATACTTTTCCGCCGAGACCTAATCCGGAACCACCTGCTGAATGTCCACCAAGACTTGAGATAGAGCCGCCTGATAATTTTCCACCACCAAGACCTGAGCTGGAGCCACCCGCTGAGTGTCCACCAAGGCCGAAACTTGAGCCACCTGATACTTTTCCACCGAGACCTACTCCGGAACCACCTGTTGAATGTCCACCAAGACTTGAGATGGAGCTGCCTGATAATTTTCCACCACCAAGACCTGAGCTGGAGCCACCCGCTGAGTGTCCACCAAGGCCGAGGCTTGAACCACCTGATACTTTTCCACCGAGACCTAATCCGGAACCACCTGCTGAATGTCCACCAAGACTTGAGATGAAGCTGCCTGATAATTTTCCACCACCAAGACTTGAGCTGGAGCCACCCGCTGAGTGTCCACCAAGACCGAGTCCTGAACCACCTGCTGAATGTCCACCAACGCCGAGGCTTGCACCACCTGATAATTTTCCACCACCAAGACCTAATCCGGAACCACCTGCTGAATGTCCACCAAGACTTGAGATAGAGCCGCCTGATAATTTTCCACCACCAAGACCTGAGCTGGAGCCACCCGCTGAGTGTCCACCAAGGCCGAGGCTTGAGCCACCTGATACTTTTCCGCCGAGACCTAATCCGGAACCACCTGTTGAATGTCCACCAAGACTTGAGATGGAGCCGCCTGATAATTTTCCACCACCAAGACCTAAGCTGGAGCCACCCGCTGTGTATCCACCAAGGCCGAGGCTTGAGCCACCTGATACTTTTCCACCGAGACCTGATCCGGAACCACCTGCTGAATGTCCACCAAGACTTGAGATGGAGCCGCCTGATAATTTTCCACCACCAAGACCTAAGCTGGAGCCACCTGATGATTTTCCACCAAGATCGAGACTGGCGCCACAAAGACTACCTTCTGAATGTCCACCTAGACCCAGGCTTGAACCACCTGCTGAATGGCCACCAAGACCGAGTCCTGAACCGCCTGCTGACTGTCCACCAAGGCCGAGGCTTGAGCCACCTGATACTTTTCCACCGAGACCTAATCCGGAACCACCTGCTGAATGTGCACCAAGACTTGAGATGGAGCCGCCTGATAATTTTCCACCACCAAGACCTGAGCCGGAGCCACCCGCTGAGTGTCCACCAAGGCCGAGACCGGAACCAATTGCTGAAGATCCACCAAGACCCAGGCTGGAACCACCTGCTGAATGCCCACCAAGACCTGAGCTAGAACCACCCGATAATTTTCCACCACCAAGACTTAAGCTGGAGCCGCCTAGTTTTTGTTTACCACGACCGAGATCAGAACCGCCTAACAAATGTTTACCAAGTCCGGAACCTGCACCACCAAGTGAATGTGATGAAGATACTGTTTTATGCAGTGTTGTGCTTGAGCCAAATTGTCCTGCAGAACCACCCAAATCAGAGCCGCCCAGGCTTGAACTACCAGAAGATGAGCCAAAATGTCCACCAAGCCCGATACCAGAGCCACCTGATGAAGCAGGACCTTCGCCCGACGCAATAGATGAACTATGATCTGAGCCAGCTACACCATAATCTGACGTAGCTGAACCTTGATAAACAGAAGGCTCATCACTGGATGCTGATCCAAGATGACCAGCACCTCCATGCGTCTTTGGTGGCAGATAGTCGACCTTGGGTTTTATTGGAATGTCTGCAATTGCAGGATGACCTGATACCAGTTTGTTTGTCGGTTTATTATAGTGATAACCATCATCTGCTAGGTTGTTACTGCTATCAAATAAATGAGAAACATCTGCGCTGACCGCCGCTACCAGGGCGAAAGCAATAAAGATTTTCTGAAAATGTACACAAATGAAATAATATTATTGAATTTCATGCTAGTAGAAATGTTTGCTGTTCAACACCAACTATCCTTTCGTAATATATGAATAGTAATTATGCTTGATGACTTACCATTTTGTTTGGTTTTGGTTTTTGTGTACTGTTTTTCTATTTGTGTTCAGCTTCTATTCCACACACTGAATGTAGACGAATGACTGTGTCAACTTTCTAGATATCGAAATTATTTATATGGCGAAACACTTAAGGATTTTTATTCCATCACATAGAGAACCCATCCAACCGGCTTCATACAACAACTCCCATAAAAATTAAATAATATTCTTGTACGATATATTTTGGCACAATTCAAAATTATACACATTCTGCTTATATTGTATTTTCATATTATTATGAAAGAATGAATTAAAAAAAAAACAAAACAAAACCAATACCGCAGCACACAAAAAACAAGAAGGAGAAAAAACCAGTAAGTGAAAACAATAACAAAATTCAACTACTCATAAAGAAACCGCAGAGTATGTGAATTTATCAACAATAGGGTGATAGTGAAGAAGCGACAACCCAATAATTAATCGCGTGTTTGTCAGTTGAGGGGAAAAAACCCACAGCAATAAGCGGCAAACATATGTAAAGGGCCGATGGGAATGTGAAGCGTGAACATCGTCATAGTCAGCAACAGCGACAATTCTAACTTCACACTGTTGCTCCATTCATTGACTCATGTAAGAAATTCTTTTGACTGGTTGTAGCGCAGCACCATACTACAGCTACAGTTACGTCACATTCTGCTCCCCACCTAAACTATGATGTAAATTGAACTGTTATTTAATCATCGTCATGTTGACTCAGAAAGACAAAAGACAACAAGATTTGACACAAATAAGAAAAAAAAACAACCGAAAGGGATTATATAGTTTTGTATGTGTGGATTTAAACACCCGTAAATAATCCCATGTATAAGATAGTATTAAACACAATGCTTAAAAAATTGTATGTACGCAGGCGGATGATAAGTCCATGATAAAATTTATACCATAGAATTTATTTATTCACAAAAATTTGATGCTCCAAATTTTTTGTAGCCTTCCGAGTAATACGATTTGTGGAACTTATCGAGAAGGTAACTTTACCTCAGCATCATATGATACCTTTTGAAATTAATTTTAGTTTTAGATCTTGTATTTATCCTCTTCAAAAATGCTTTATCAACGCACCACTTAAATTCACAATTAATATAAATATTAATATAAAACCCTGCCTGCTTTCAGTGGCTGTCAAAACTAAACTACGAGCACTAAACTATTAAACAGATACATATTATAAGATTCTGCACTGTGAAGATATTACGAACTTATCAGCCTGCTACTTAGTGTGAACATAAACAACAATTGCAAATATTGTATGTACATTAAGGTGGTCGCCAAACATATAGATTACTATTATTGACTTATGAAATTTTAGAAGAGGCTCACGAGCTTTAAGTGACCAAACCTATGACTGACTCCTATTAATTTTCTTTCCTCAAAATTTTTTTTTGTAATATTCTTACACCCTATATCCACACCTTAGAAGATTTGTCCCACAAAGTTGACATTTATATAAATAAATATATGGAGTAGATGAATATATATATAAATATATATATTCATCTACTCCAAACATACCACCTAAGGGGGCGCCCGTACAAATTAAGCATAAAAACACATGAAAAGCCCAAAATAGCTCCATATCTACTCAGAAACCGTTTGTTTTTCTTCTTCTTCTTATGTGGCCGAACATATAATGCGGTGCCGGTCTTCTCTGTTCTTCGCTTGCTGGCGCCAATTGGATATTCCAAGCGCCGTCAGGTTACCCAACAGTGCAGCCGCTGGTGTAGGAATCAAATCAAAGGCCCACCTCCATTAATTTTTCTTTTAAACGCGTTATTTGCACTTCATTTGGGGTTCTCCTATAAAATTGATATTATGTAAAATGTGAGAATTAAGCATATTGATTTCTTAACGCCTATGTTTTGAGAGCCTATACATAGTACGCTCATCAACCTCGGATGAGCGAATGCTTGGAGTTTTCGATAGAAAAGTCCTACGCAAGACCTTTGGACCTATTTGCGTTGGTGGCAAGTGCCGAATAAGGTACAACCATGGGCTGTACGAGCTGTATGCCGATATTGACATAGTAAAGCGAATGGAAGAACACGCTCCAGCTAAGAAGGTGTTATATTCGGAACCCGCTGGAAGACGACGCAGAAGAGGAAGACCTAACCTCCGGTGGAAAGACCAAGTACTGGAGAACCTGACGGCGCTTGGAATTTCTAACTGGCGCCAGCTAGCGAAGAACATAGATGGCTGACGAAGCATGTTATTTTCAGCCTAAATCGATATTCGGTTGTTATGGCCAGATAAGTAAGTAAATAAGTAATACATAGTCCGAAATAGACGAAAGCACACATGAACACAAGAAATTTATTTTTAATACAATTTCATTTGAGAGGAAATTATAAAAATTTTATTATATATATATTTTTTTTTCAATAATGTCAATCCATATTTCATTAATTGATTTTCGTTGTTATAGTCCCCTATTAATTTCAAGCCGCAGCCACTAATTTCAGCAACAGTCGTTGATCTACCTGCTCAGCCCAGGTTTATGGTTCGTTAGAAACCTAAGATGACTTTGTCAAAGTTATTGTTAGGAAGGACAATTCCCGCTTCATATTGTCAAAAAATATAGAATTTTAATTACTTATTTACGTGTGAGTTCAAGCTCATTTTGTATAAGTGCCCCCTTAAACGATGCATGCATGTAGTAAGAATGATTGTCGTGAATGACATAGGTTTTATCGTTCTAGGAACACCTTCGGAGTGTTTTATAAAATTTAAAATCTCTACAGGAGACCCTTCTAAGGGGTCGAGAAGCTTGTAAAAAAATACTTTTCTACATAGCGGCCACCTTAATGAACATAGGTAGAGTCTATGAAATATCACACACACAAAACGGGTATAACTTTTAAATCTTGTTATCATAATCATAGAAGTCTGAGTAATCAACTGGTATCAAATAATAAGTAATAATATTTCGACTATTTCAAATGCACAAACAAATTTTAATATATACATATGACTATAAATTCCTAAAATGCGCTTAATATTCAACATGCATTTAATAAATAAAAATTATTAAAAAAAAATTAATTAAATTTGTCTATTGAAAACATCCTGTTTTTTTTGCGTATTTTATGTATTTAATTTAATTTTTATTTTTGTCATTTAATTGGCTTTTTCTTTCATAAGCTGTAGTAGTACATAATTAAAACTTTACAAAAATATACTTAATTGTTCAAATACTTAGATTTAAACAATACTATCAGCATTGATGAATTGATCACACAAAATAAAAAAAAAAAATTAAAAATTTAAGCTTCAATCAGAGTTGGCTACACGAAAAGGGGTTTTTATTAAATATATTTATATATATATATATATATATATATATATATATATATATATATATATATATATATATATATATATATATATATATATATATATATATATGTCGTATATAAACCATATTTCTTAAAGTTATATAAGCTGCATTATTATTGTGTGTGCTTACGAACGACATTGAGTTCGCTTGCGATTATTTTTTGTTTCCAAACCTGTAGAAATGGCACAGCGATAAGATATTTGGGTTAAATGTAGAGGTTATCGATGAAACAAATGCTTATTTAAAGGACCTTGAAAAATTCAGTTATTTGAAGGCAATAAAAAATTGGAAACACGCTTTACATACGGTACGTTGAGGAATAAAACGTCATTTTGGCGAAATAATATCTTTAATTCTAAAAGCGGCCAAGTTTTTAAATTCCCTCGTATTCTTTCTCTGATTACGTTTCTTAGCATTTTTGTTTTCTACACATGCACATAATATCGCCAATTTAATTTAATTACAGAATATACACAGTAATAGCAATAAAAACAATATCTAATTAATTAGATGTTAATTTTTGCCAGATGAGAAAAAAAACAACAACAACAGAAGTCGCAATTATGCCTTTAATTCACTTTCTCCTTTAATAGCAATAATCAAAAATCCATATTTTTGCATGTTCTTTTTTTTCTATTTTGGTGGTATGCAGATGCTTAAAACTTGTTTTTCATAATTCTAACAAAAGCTACAACAATTAATGATAGCTTTTATATATAAATTATGAAATTATTACTATTATTCTTTAATGATGATAATAATAAATGAAATATTAAAAAAATTAAAAAAATACTCCGAAAATATAAACCCGTTTTGTGCACCATTCCTATTAGTTTTTTTCCAATTGCCAATAATAGCAATCGATTGCAAATGAAATCGAAAACAAAATATGTTAATATTTTCATATACATATCGACCATATAATAAATATGTCTACCTACTTACAATACATACACATATATAGCAGTGTTTTGATGACGTTGAAAAATACTTCCCAATAAAAAAAAAAAAAACAAACAAAAAAGTAAAATTATTATAATTGATCTTTTGTTTACATTTTTTTTTCAGCAAATTCTTCCGGAATAGAAATTTTAATAAAGTTAGTTAAATAGTAGTTTTTTCAGTGACGTATGTCACTTATTTATGTATAAATATATTTGTAGGTATAGAAATATTTGTTTTGAAACTAAAAACAAAACAAACAAAATTTAATTGTATAATTTACTTTTGATTTTCAAGTTATCATTGTGGGTAAATCCACAATAATAATATGAATAAATATCATGTACTAATTATAGAAAACCTGTTCCATTATTGTCGTACAATATACTAGTACATCTATACATACATACTCGCATCTCATCGAAATCTTAGTTGGATACTATTATTTATGAAACAAACAAAAAAATAAAAAAAAAATAAATAAATAAAAGACAAAAAACATCATCATCAATAACAAAAGCAAACTATAAGTGTGTGTGGGCGATTTTTTAAAATGTTATGTAGGTAAATCATAATTAAATAAAAAAATAAATATGTGGCACTTAAAGCCCCAAAGGGCTCATTGGCCGAGCTTCTCTTCTATTACTGTTGTGCGTCTTAAATTTTGGACAGTATTAGAATGGACCTACTTATTTTAGCCGGTTCCGAACGGCAGAACACTTGTGACATCACTTTTTCTGAGCTTTGTCACAGAGTTCTTTTTTAAAAGCTTTTTCATGGCAAGTTGTTACTGTCGGAAGAATTGCCAATTGCTTGCCGACAGGTGGGTACCATTCGAAAGAAAAATCTTTTCGATATAAAATTTGTTATGCATCAGCCGGGTATTGAACCACGACCTACAGATCAGAAAGCGAACACACTAACCACTGAGCTACGGCACCCATAATCAAATCATAATTAACCATATAATTTTAATGGCGATAAGAAAAATTCCCAAGATCCAATGCTGTAGTTAAGATCAAATACTAACCTAAGTATTTGGAATAAGAATCGATAATCGGTTTTGGCCACATGCAGAATGCTTTCCTAATCATCTCTGTTTTTGGCTCATCATTCATTCTAAAATTCTACTAAATCGGAAACACCAAAGTAGTCGCTATTTTTGTGGCCAACCAGTATTTATCTTTTGTTTTGATTAATTATCAGAAGTCCAGCCAGACTGAGGTTAAAGAAGATATTTTCATTATAAAATGATAACAGAGCCTTCACAAATATACGTTTGCCTGGTTTAACTTTTACAAATACTTTCTGAGCACCCACACATATCATACAATATTACACTTCAAATAATAATTTTCAAAATTTAATATATACAGGCTGCTCCATCTTATTCTTATTATTAGAGGCTTGTTTTGCACTGCGACCCTAGGTCTATTGTGCATCCCATTATGGACTAGAGTATTTCTCTAAATCCAGCATCCATGAGGCTGTTCCATATACAAGTATCTTTTTAAATATTCAAAAAAACGTACAAGACCTTATCGATGGTTTCTTGCTCTATCTCCTGCATGGCTTTCTCGATAATCGTTAATGGATTGTTCGCATATAACCGGTCCTTCACTGCACCCAACAAACAAATGCCTAACGGAGTTGAATTGCAGCTCCGATGTGGCCAACTGACAACGCCAAGACAGCCAATAACACGATTATAGAACTTGGCTCGCAAAAGGTTGATTGTGGCATAGGCTGTAATGCGTGGCGCTCCATCCTGTTGAAGCCAAAGATCGTCCAAGTCCATGTCTTCAATTTTCAGTCAGAACAAATCGTTTATCATACCTGTGTACCATTGCATTTAAAAAAAAAAAATAGGCTAATGATGGCACCGCTCCAAAATCCGCAACAAACTGTCACTCACTGAGTATGCATTGAGTTCTCGACGATCACTGCCCCAGGTGCGGCAGTTTTGCTGTTAACATAGCTGGGGAGATGAAAGTTGAGCATTGTCAAAAAATATGATTTTCAAGCAAAATCCATTTCGAGTTGCTCTGAGAAACTTGTAAGCAAATAATGCGAGGTCTTCGTAATGTTGAGTTGTTGAGATCGATGACGAGTCGCTGTTCCAGGACAGACTCGTATGCTTTTGACTTGGCTTGGCAACCACATTCTTGTCAGTACGCATCGTATGATGACCGTGACAGTGGGTGTTTCCCACTAACATTCCAGTCTTACGAACTTTTTGCACAGGCTTGCGTACACCAGGCACGACGGGTGCCTCATATTGGCCAAAACTTTTTTTCAATAAACCCACTGTTTGGATACATTGATTTTGTTAGCAGCTTTGTAGAGAGAAACACGTGGTTGATTGTTCGGCGGTTCTTTACTTACTATAACGTGATATATTATACAATATATATAAAGAACTTAAAATATAAAGTACATAGAGTAACAGTACATATATACAAATAAAGATAAGCGTCAAAGTGGAACATAGGATAATAAGGTGAGCTTGAATTAGGGTTGCATTGAGCAGTAATGACTAACAAAACTCCGCCTCAACCATAATTCACATAATGATACGCAAAGTGCAATAGCATTCAAAAAAAATATTACAAGAACAAATTTTTACAAAATTTCTCATGTTTAGCCTTAGTTAAGCCTTTGGTTAAGCCATCAGCTATGTTATTTACCGATTCAACGTGTTTGATATTAATGTCATTTAATCTATACTTTTCCTTTATATAATGAAATCTTATGTCTATATGTTTGCTTCGTTTCTTCGTAGCATCGTTTTTCGCAAGGAACGAAGCACCCTGATTGTCACAATGTAGAGTTGTAGGGCTCTGAACATAATCCACAAAGCCGAGCTCTTTCAGTAATATTCTGACAAATACGATCTCCTTGGTGCCCTGGCACATAGCAATATACTCTGCCTCCATCGAGCTCAAAGCAACGACGTCTTGTTTTTTCGCTTCCCATTGCACGGGACCTCCACCAAAGATGAGCAAAAAACCGCTATAAGATTTTCGGTCGGCAGCGTCACAAGCCCAATCTGAATCTGTATAACATACAAAGTTATTGGTTTTAGTAAAATGTAAACTTACGTCGCTCGTATGCTTTAGGTAACGTAGAACATGTTTCGCAGCTACCAAATGTTCATTATGTGGATGGCTACAAAAATGTGATAACTTTGAGATGGCGTACGCTATATCAGGACGTGATATTGTTGCTAAATAAATCAATCCACCAATTATCGACTGATACGTTTTGGCATCCTCGCCCGAACATTTGGGCTTATCGCATTTTCGTAGTATGCAACCGCTGGCTAAAGGAGTAGGGGATGTATTGCAGTTTATCATACCCCATTCATCAAGCATTTTGTTTATATATGATTTCTGGTGGATTCTTATTTCTCCACGCTCGCCCTTTCTTTCCCTTTCGCTCGCCCTTTCTTTCCTTTCTCTTTCGATTTGCATGCCGAGATAGTGTTGTATTGGACCTCTGTCCACGATACGAACGGTCGCACCGAGTTCGTCGATGATTTTTGACATAGTCTCTTTCGAAGTGCACGCTAGGATCAGGTCATCGACGTAAACACCTATGATGTTGATTTCATTTTGTGTTCTTCGATGAAATACGCAGCAGTCTGACACACATCTCTGAAATCCAATGTTCATCAAAATTTCGCTGATTTTTGCGGACCAATCTCTGCCCGCCTGTTTCAGCCCATAAATAGACTTTTTTAAGCGACATACGCTGTCTGGTTTTTGAGGGTCTTCAAACAACATTGGCTGGCGCATATAAACTTCCTCTTTAAGTTCACCGTTTAAATAAGCAGACATAACGTCGACGTGGTTTACCAGGAGTGAATGTTGAACAGCTAACGACAATATTAACCTTATGGTTACGTGCCGAACCACTGGCGAATAAGTTTCAAAATAGTCAATTTGGTGTCTTTGAAGAAAACCTTGTGCTACGAGGCGCGCTTTATATTTTTCTACACTTCCGTCTGGCCTTTTCTTTGTAGTGTAAACCCACTTACATCCAATGATATTCTTATTTTCTGGAGGATCTACCAACTCCCAGGTTTTATTATCAATAAGCGACTGGAATTCTAACTCCATAGCTTTTTTCCAATTCGCGGCGTTTTCATGCTGTAGGGCCTCTTTCGCAGTAATCGGATCACTCGACACACAAGTGACCGCATTAATAACGTTTTTTTCTCGTTCAACAGCAAATACCTTCCTCGGTCTGCCAACATGACCGGTTCTCAAAATTTTAGGCCTACCTCTTTTTATCCGGCCATCCGCGTTTACTATCGTGCAATTTTCTTCTGATTCACAGGTATCGGAAGAATCATCCACCTCCAAAGCAACAGGAACACAATCATCATTAGTAGGAACAGATCCAACAACATGTACAGTACCAGAATCATTAACGTTACCCTCAGTAACTACATTCATAGGAACAACATCATCAAAACGAAAAAACGATACACTATCAACTGCACTAGCATTAAGTGAGTGTTCTGAAGAGGTGACATTACGAGGACTATTAAAAGAGTCTTCGAAAAATACAACATCTCTCGATATTGTTATCGTTTTGTTGTGCTTGTTGTATAGGCGATAGCCTTTAGCATCTTTGGCGTAACCGACGAATGTTAGAATATTGCCTTTCGGAGCGAATTTTGAGCGACCACCTTTCTTATTTAACGTGACAGCATTGCAGCCGAATACCTTCATGTGGTTCACACTTGCCTTTCGACCGAACCAACGTTGAAAAGGGACAGAGTCTTTTAAGACTTTAGATGGAGATCTATTTCGCACATACGTGGCCGTATTCACTGCTTCGGACCATAAACTATGGGGCAATTTAGATTGCTTCAATAAACAACGTGACATTTCAACAATAGTATGATTGAATCTTTCAGCTATGCCGTTTTGCTCTGGCGTATACGGTGTCGTGGTCTGGTGAATAATACCTTTATCACTCAAATATCGCCTAAATGTTTCATTTACAAACTCACGACCATTGTCACTTCGCAAAATTTTCATTTTTTCACCTGTCTGATTCATTGCTTTTGTAACAAAGTCTTTAAATACATTAAACGCATCTGATTTATGCTTTAGAAAATATACGTGAGCGTATCGTGAAAAATCATCTATGAAAGAGATAAAGTATGCATGGGGCCACATAGATCAGTGTGAACGATTTCTAGTGGTCTCTTTGTATACACTTCTTTGTAGCTAGCGAAAGGTAGCCTTTTTATTTTACACAACGCACAGACTTGACAATTGAAGCTTTCGGGTTTTTCTAAATTCTCACAACCTTTTATCATTCCTTTATTAAACAACTTCAACACGTATTCACAATTTAGATAGCCAAACCTTTGATGCCATAGTGCTAATTTCTTATTTGCCCTTTTTGACATTTGCATCATGTGATTTATTTTTCTTAACATGAGGTTTGTTGTGTAAATATTATTGTGAAGGGACGCCTGAAAAAGTAGATTATTATGCTTGTTAGTAATAAAAGCTCTTTTATTTTGAAACACTACTTTATGGCCACTCTCAACAATTTTTGCAACAGACAAAAAATTGGAGTGTAGTTGTGGAACATAAAAGACATCTATTAGCGTAATGTCAGTATAATCTGATTTTAAAGCTACATTACCAATAGCTTCAACTTTTATAATCTCACCCGTCGCCAACATTACTTCTTCGTCACATTCTCTCAATTTAACGAAGAAAAACTTTTCACAGCACATATGACTCGATGCGCCGCTGTCTAATATAAATTGGCTTCTCTGTCCATTTCGCGATCCACAAATGTTCAGGATTGCACCGCTCTCTTTATTTCTCTGTTTATTTCTACATTGAGAACTTATATGTCCACGTATTCCACATGTGTAACATTTTATATTTTTTCGTTTACCATGACCTATATTGCTACTGTTCACCTGATTTTTAGCAATATTGACAGCCATCACGCGTTCTAATTCTGCATTAGTTCCATGCTTGTCGTGATAATTCACTGAACGCCGATGTTCCTCCTCTAGAAGCTTTCTTTTCAGCTGATCCAACAACGGCAGCTCATCACGTGCTTCAATAGCGACAACAAAGTTGTCCATTTCTTCCGGCAGTGAACATAGCAAAAGAATCGAGATCAAATCATCTGGTATTGTGACATCCACTTTGCGTAGACGTTCAACAATAGAACAGAATTGGTTTATCTGCGATCCAAATTTATCGCTTTGTTGAAATTGGAAGCGCACAAGCTTTTTAAAGAGACAAACCTTCCTTGCTGGACTGCTGGCATTATAAACTTCGTTTAGTTTCTGCCACGCTGATTTCGATGTTGCACAACCTTTTATGTGCAGCAGCTCCGACGCCTTTACATTTAACGTTATTAAGGCCAATGCCTTACTGTCGGTTTTCATAAATATCACCTTTTCGGCCGCTGGAGTCTCTGGACACGTGGCCTCGACCACATACCAACAATCTGCGGTGATTAGTAAACTTTTCATTTGGACACACCAAGATGAAAAATTTTCACCGTCCAATTTTTCAATACTAACATTCATTTTGAATACGGTGACTTTGAATAATTGATCAAAATGAAAATGAAATAATCTGGGCCCATAACCCTTGTTAGCAGCTTTGTAGAGAGAAACACGTGGTTGATTGTTCGGCGGTTCTTTACTTACTATAACGTGATATATTATACAATATATATAAAGAACTTAAAATATAAAGTACATAGAGTAACAGTACATATATACAAATAAAGATAAGCGTCAAAGTGGAACATAGGATAATAAGGTCAGCTTGAATTAGGGTTGCATTGAGCAGTAATGACTAACAGATTTGGTAAATGACTTTGTATTATTTTCCAACGTTGTTCAAACTTAAAGCGGCTCATTTCGTTCCTTTTCACGGCTCCCTTTGCAATCAAAATAAAAAAATGTCACTCGCTTCAGTCTGTCTTCAATTTTTATGCGTTATAAAAGTGGTCAGCCAGCTGTTAACATAAAAAAAATAAGGCCAGTTAAGTAAAGCATTTACAGTGTTAGAAGAAACCTACTTATTTAAGCCGTTTCTAAACGACGCAATCCGTGAGCCTTGCCATACAGCTCTTTTGGTGGCAAATTGTTACTGTCGGAAGAATTACCAGCTTGTTGCCTCGCGAAAGGAAAAAAAATTTAATAATTAAGTTGCGTTTCAGATGGATATTCCACTCGATTGCATATTATAATATAAATATAATAATATAAATATAAAATAAATATAATATTGTATATGTATATTTCCAATTGGAAATTAATAAAATAAATAAATAGAGAGCAATGAAAAAATATATCTGCGACACATACAATTATGCTATGCAGCAAAATTGTGCTTTACGCGTGCCTGCGGTTATTGTTCGTAATGATTGTATAGTTATCAGAGTAAATGTGTTAATATCAATCAGCCATGTGCAATTGTATGATTTTACAAGGGTCGTGCAAGTCATCCATTTTTTGCCCACAACAAGTGACTTGACTTGACTTGACTTGATTCAGCATAATTACCATAGATAGTGTTCCCAATTTTGCAAATTTATTTTGCCAAAGTATGAAAAATAATTTTTTATCGCGCATTTTCTCGTAATAAAATTTATTATGTTGCTGCAAATAACAATTATACGATAAACAAGGAAACAATAATTTTATAATGCTTGATATTTAAATTAGAAAAACCGCTTAAAGCTTCTTGGGTATAATTCTTGTTTATTTGAATTATTTCGTTTAATACGCATATAAAAGTGGTAATAAATAAAAAAATAAATATGTATTTATTAAAATCACACAACGTCGTGTTGAAAAATACATTATAAAGAAATAAAAATATTACGGTAATGCGTGTATAAATTAAATGATTAAGTAGAATGATGATTACCAGCTATCATATATAAAATATATATTGTAAGTAGAAGTCTCTCGTTTTAGAATTATGTAATTATTATATAATTTTTATTTATAATTTATTTATATTTCTCTGTGCATTTATTTTGGGCTACTATTCATTTTGGGATATTGTTATTTAAGTAATTTATTTTTTTTTTACATTTAAGTATATTCATTATATTTTTCATCGCAGTCAACAATAGGCATAGCACATTGAACTAAAAGCGTGAACATTTATTAATAATAATACAAAGGAAGTTCGATAAGTCAGCGGCTTTTTGAATTTACCGCATCATAAACCATCACCGAAACCAAGGAATGGCGAGATAAATATTATGGGGAGTCTGCTCCATCAACTTCAATGGTTAAGAAGCGGTTTACTGAATGTTGTTGTGGTACAAGTGGCACCGAAGGTTGAGGTCGCCCATAAGAGATTATCACTCCTAAAATCGTCGATAAAATCCATGGAATAATATTGAATATGGATCCATCACACCACAACAGAGACCAAGGAACAGTCAAAGCATTGGACTTTTCTGGGTGCACGTGCACCAAAGAAGGTCAGGATAGGTTTGTCGGCCAACAAGATTATGGCAACAGTTCTTTTATATGCATGTAGTGTAATACACATTGATTACCTTGAAAAGCGTGAAACAATCGCCGGCAACTATTGTTCACAGTTATTGGACACATTCGACATTGATTTGAAGTCAAACGACCAGGTTACCGCTTGACTAAATGTACCGAGCTGAGAGCACCTTTTTGCCAAAAAAAAAAATGTTTTATCAGCACCAGAGTACGGGTTCCAAAGAAAAAGTGTTTTCTAGACTAATATTGTGTGTCTGAAAAAGAAAGCATCATTCATTTACTTTCGAAGGCAGACTTTTCAAGAGTTTAGCAAAAAATGTGATTTTGGAACGTTTCTTGGCTACTGTCAAAAATATAGGGAACGATTAATCCTAATAACATTATTTGTAGAGAAAAATTAAAAACAATTTCACACCGCTATATTTGAATAACTAACTAACAGATAGTGTTTATATTTACTTATACCAATGCACGTTTATATTACTGTGTGTTGATGTGTGAAGGCATTTGTTCTCAAGTTAGTCAAAAATAGAAATCCCTTTATTTATATTTGGTTGGAAATTACAATGTTAAATTTGTCTGCAGGTAAGTCATTTCAAAGCGAATAATTCGTTTCTGCCTCGCACTATAGCTCGGTACAATTATAATAGCAGCGTCGCCCGACGCAAGACTAGTGGTGAAGACCATAATTCCTGATTTCGTTGTCTCAGAAATAAATGATATGAAAATATGACTTGAACGCAGGCAATACTTAGTGAAAGTTCATATGCATAAAAAGGCCCTTAGGGATGAAGATAGGGAGTAAGTATGATTGGGAAAAATAATTGAAAGAAAGCTACCATTTCAAAGGAAATCAAAGACGTCTTCTAAGAGATTCAAACTCACGTATTACAATTCTTGCACTTATATAATTTTCTATATGTGTGGTGCTTCCTTCAAGGAAGAATGGACAAATGGACGGATGGTCGGACGAACATCGTTAAATCGACCATTTAGTCGACGTTGATGTAGAATATACTTATGTTATTTTCTATAGCTTTCGAACTTCTTTCAAATGTATACAAAGATTTGTTCGAAATGAATATACGTACAAATTATATGAATATAATTTGTACATATTCAAACAAATAATAGTCTTATATTCTCGAAATACCAGTTTCATGTCTTTCTCATATTAGGAATAGAACTATACTGGCTTTTATTATTCCATGTTGTAATAATAACAAGGTAAAGTAAGTTGATCACTATGATATTTAAATCATATCTTGCTATTAAAATAATTAATAAGGCGATTTCAGGTGATAATAGGATAGGTGAAAATAGTGAAATAATCGCATAAATTATTTTGATTAGAATATTTATATATTTATATAATAACATACTATTTCGGTGTCAAATTAATATTTTACTATGAATTCTTTTAATTGAGACATGAAATTGTGGCTGTATTTTCAATTATATCAGAAATGCCAAATTATAAAAAACGACTTATTTCATTTTGCTTATTTACACCTCAAATAATAAAACTATTTGCATATGTTTAAATGACAATTTAATTATAAACATGTTTTTTTTATATTTTTGTTTGATTTAAAATTCAACTTGATCTTGACTTTATAGTATTTATTATTATAAAAAAAAAACAAAACAAAAACAAAAAATCATATATAATAATGAAAACAAACTGAATGATGATTTAATCATTTGTTGCAAATGGCCAAGTAAACATATCGTAGATTCAAACTGTCTAATTAATAGTTTTTTTTTTTGTGGAAAAAAAGGAGTAATATTATTCCTACACATTAAGGATCATTAAGAGTATTTGCCCTAAAATATAGCAATAAGCTATATATTGTGAAGAATTGTTTGGCCTTGAGATTTGTTTATTCATTCAACTAATAAATATTTCCTTTTTTTTATTTGTGGTGACAAACAAGTTTTCAATTCGTAGATTCTTAAATTAATTATTATTTCTATATACATACTTATGTGTAGGTATGTGCATGTGATGGAATCGAACTAGTAAAGTTCTTAATTGATATAATTTTTTTTTCTCTGCTGAATTAATCTTTCAAATTAAATATTATTATTATTATTATTAAATTGAATTCCAAATTTTAAATATTATAGTATTGTATAAACAAAAATTCTAATTATTAATAATATAATGATAATTATTATATGCATATATTAGCAACCCGGTTTTTCTGCATGTTTCTGAAAATATACTCATATAAATATTTTAAAAGCTTGTTTTAAGTCCAAACATGGTATTTTATTGCATAATTTCAACTTGAATATAATTTAATTGGTAATTACCTATTAGATATGGTACAACATCACTACCTATGACCAAGTAAACATGAAAACACGATCCTTTGCGAAACCTTTAATTTTGTGCTAAACAGAGTGTCACAAAATTGTTAAAAAAAAATATTTTTTTTCTGAGTATTTTGTGCCCTCTTTTATAATTCTATCAATTTGGAAATTTCAATTTTGTTGCTTAGTATTTTAGATAAAATTAAAGCAATTAATATAATCCCACCGAGTGTGAATATATGTTCTATATTTTAAAATTAATTACCATTATCAAATTATTATTTAGTGTGAATTATGCACTAAAACAAAAATTGGTTCATTAATTGGGTTTTTGCAATTTTATAGGAAAAAAAAAATGAATAAAAAATTTAGCTGATTTTTGCTGTGTTTTAGCATAAAAATTCCATAGTCAAAAATGTAAATAAAAATATATTTTTAAACTATATGCTATTCTAAAACATTGAATATATTCTCATATTTATCTCATTTTTATCATAATTTAATCAGTCAGTCAATCAGTCATCAGTCAGTCATCATTCATCATTCAATCACTCAGTCATCAAATCTAAAGAGTTTATTCGACTTTCTCTATCACTTTCAATAACAAACTCTTGGTGTGCCGGTATGAAATATGATCATAATTTTTGGCGGATATTTTTATACCCTGTATAATGCAATATGCATGGTATATTCATTTCGGTCAGATGTTTGTGTCCACTTGAAGGAATCTCCGGAGATATAGACATGGATATATATTCGTGATCAGCGTCGATTAAATTTTCGATTTAACGATGTCCGTCCGTCCGTCCGTCCGTCCGTCCGTCCGTCTGTCTGTCACCTGGCTGGTTCGCACGATAACTTGAGTAAATATTGAGCTATTTCGATGAAATTTGGCATAAGTAATCTATGATCCAAGGGTACGGAGGGGATTGATATTGGGCATGATCGGTCAATAACCACGCCCACACCAAGCATTCAAAGCGACTAACCTCGAAATTTTCAAAATCTTTAACTTGCTATAACTCACACAATATACCACTTGGGACAACAATATTTTGCACATAGAGTTATATTATACTACTATATAACCTCACCAAAAGTAGATGAGCCACGCCTACTTTCTAGCGTAGCTCCCATACAAAGTGTCTGTACTTCTTTTAAATTGAAACAGCTGTAACTTCTACAATATTCTGTCTACAATAACCATAATTGACACTTAGATTAATATGGCAGTGAGAAATAATATGGCAAAAAATCAGTGTGCCACGCCCACTCCTTTTTGGGTCTCCCATACAAAGTTGCGGAAATTAAAAAAAATGTTACCGGTTATAACTTGCAAACTATTCAGCGTAGAATAACGAGATTTAAGGTGTGGATTAGTATTGTACGAGCAACTAGGCTTACAGAAAATGGGCGCACCACGCCCAGTGTTTATCGTAGCCCCCATACAAATTTTAAATTGAAACAGCTGTAACTTAGGCAATCTTATGTCTACAATAACCATAATTGACACTTAAATTAATATCGTAGTCGGAAATAATCTGGCGAAAAATCTGCGTACCACGCAGATTATTGGGGCTCCCATACAAAGTTGAGGAAATTAAACAAAAATGTTAACCACCATAACTTAGAAACTATTCAACGTATGACACCAAATTTAAGGAGTGGATTAACATTGAAAAATTAATTGGATTTACTAGAAAGTGGTAAGCCACGCCCACTTTTTATATAGCTCCCATACTAAGCCTCGGAATTATCTTAAAATCCTTTTACTTCGTCAAAGTCAACCATATTTCGGGTGTAAATTAGTAGTATATGCAAAAATTGTTTCTCGAAAAGTGGAAATAAAAGAAAAGTTGGATATTCGAGTAAACTTTTTATATACAAATCTACATATGCAGGGTATAGTTTGGTCGGTCCCAGCCGACTGTAAGGAGATTTTTTTAAAACATATTACTAACAATTTTACTTTTAATAGTCCGATCCATATTGCTTTTGTATTCAATATATATTAAGTCCCACCATTTACTTCAATCTTTTGCATTCAAATAAGAGCAGGAATCATCTGTTCTATTTTTAGTTGGACGATTCAAAGACCAGCCCCTCAACCATAAATATTTTCGAAGATATAGAAACAAATGAAGGTGATCTGGATAACAGGAAAACACGCCAAATCCTTACTAAAGGACCGATATATATATATATATATATATATATATATATATATATATATATATATATATATATATATATATATATATATATATCCATAGTATATCGGCAATTTTATTCGATCTATTATCCGATCACCACCGAAAGACATATGTCTAAAGAATATGCCACTCAACTAATAAGAGTACTAAAGGCTAAAAATATCTATTTATATACTTAAAATCAAACATATTCCATGTCGAGAAGAAATTCAAATTTATAACAGCTAATCTGTGTGCATTTTTCGTATAAACACACAATTTATATATGCGTAATAATGTTGAATGAGTGTTGAATAGTTAACGAATGCATTTTATTGATTCGAACATAAAACGAGATTTTATAAAAAAAAACCTAGTATGTGTTACCTAGATGATCTACTACTACATACATAAGTACAATTCGAATACATCACTCGGTCTAAGTAGTTAATCTTGCAATTTAACAATGGAGAAGCTTCAAAAGTTAGTATTTATTACAATTGCTGCCAATATCAATGACTAAATAAATTGTTGTTATTCTACTTGTATTTCAATTTATTTTATTTTATTTTATTATTATTGTTATTTTTTTTTTTTGACTTTGCTAATGAAGTATAATCTTAAGGCCTTTAAATTATAGCACAATGACAATATGGTGAAGAAGAACAAAAGCAAAAAAAAAAAAAAAACGAATCCAAAAACCAAAACATCGAATTCAATAATAGTATCGAAATAAATTAATAATTTTCATTTGAAATTATATTCAATGTTTTTGATTGTTTTTGTATGCATCCAATGTCTCAATCTTTTCATAAAATGTTTTTTCTTTGTCTTTAATCGAAATGATATCGTTTTTTTCAATGGAGTTCATCGATTGTATAAAATGTGCGAATAAAGAAGAATAATAATGGATCTCTAAATAATATGCCAATGATATGAAATGAAGTGACAAATGCTGCAGCATGATCTCCTCGTCATGATATTGACACTTCCGACAGAAAGTTCATTGAATGTGTGTGTGTGTGTGTGTGTGTGTACGGCGAATATAGTGAAATGATCAAATTAATCAGATATGAAAACTTAAGTAGTTATATAGCATTTAAGTATATATAAATGATAAAAATTTGAACTAGTGACATCATTCCATAACGACGCTTCATTGGAGTATATTGTACACCAAGCAACAAACATCAAAATGGTATTAACAATTTCTCTTCTACTCTATCATTCATATTGACTTGAATTGATTTATTTTCACAGAAAATCTTCGTTATTGCTCTAGCACTTGTAGCCTGTGTCTATGCTGATGTCTCCGAATTATTAGGAGGATACAACTATCAGCTATCGGCCGGTGCTGGTGGTCATGCTGATGCTGGTGGTTTCGGAGGTGCAGGTGGTTTTGCAGGTGCAGGTGGTTTTGCAGGTGCTGATGTTGGCGGTTATGGTGATGATAGCTATGGAGCCGGCGGTTTTGAAGGCATTAGCGGTGGTGACTATAATGGTATTGGAGGAGGTGGTTATGCAGATGCTGGTGCTGGTGCTGGTGGTTTTATTGATGCTGGAGAGGGTGCTGGTGGTTTTATTGGTTCTGGTATTGGCGCCGATGGTTATGGTGGTACTGGAATTGCTGCAGGTGATGCAACTGCCGAATTGGCCAGTGATGGCTACAGATACAAGACTGTTCGTAGGATAAAATATAGACATCGTTCTTAAGGTTGTGCTAAGTGTGTGTATATGTATGTTAGGGCAGTCATTGAATTGTACGAATTTAAGAGAAATACTATTAATATATTTTAAATAGAAAATAAAATTAAATATAATTTTTTCATTTGAAAACAACAAATTTTTTTACAAACATATGAAAGCTCTCGACTTTGATAGAATTGACTTTTTTTATGCAGTCGCTGCCAAAGGAATTGTTGGCTATTTGATCGGTAATAATTTTGCGGCGTCCGACATCATAAAGATATTAGCGAAATTAATTTGAAATATCTCGAAAATTTTATTATTGGCTTGAAGTACAAGCAAAACAGTTATCTATGGGATTCTACTTAATCGTTTGTATATGTTTACCATGGGTACGTTTGCAGCTGTGATTTTGTTTAACCCAATTTTCGATGACTCTGCCACATATTTTGAAGGAAACGTCCAATATTAGCTCTGAGTACCTCTAACGTAGTCTCATACAAAAATGCCAGAGGTGTTAAATCACACGATCTGGGCGGTTAATCGACAGGACCATTTCTTTGTATAATATGTTCACTGAATTTAGATTTCAATATGTCAATTGTTACATCCGCTGTGTTGCTAGTAGCACTGTTTTGTTGAAACCACATATCATTAATGTCTGACCAAAGAAATGACGTTGCAACATGTTTCTGTAGTACTCTCCATTGACTCTAATGTAACGGCTAACGAAAAACCAAAACCAAACAGTGTCAACCTACAACTGTCATTCGTTAACATTTGACAAAGACAACGCATTGAAACAGTGGAAATTATTCTAAATGAAAACAGTGAAAATTGCAATATTCTGAGTGATTAAGCTCGTTTTGATCTGTTTGGGTACGTGAATAAGCAAAAGTGTCACCTCTGGAGCTCCGAAAACACAAGGGAAATGTTCGAACAGCCTCTCCATCCACAAGGAGCAATAGTTTGGTGCGGTTCTTGAAGTGACGGTGTCATTGAGCCTGAAATTGATGCTCTGGACATGGAAGACGTTTATTTTCAGCAGGTCGGCGCCACACACCAACAGCTGGTAAACAGTGACTCTATTTCGTGAAAATTTTTAAATAACATCTCTTGATGAAAAACGTTGTATAACAAACAATGAAAGAACATGTTTTATAAACATAAAATTAAAAAAAAAAAAAAACTAGCAATTTTTAAGAACAGGATTTAGACCCTCGCCAAATTTGTTCAATTTGGTTCGCAAGGGCGCCGTAGCTCAGTGGTTAGTGCGTTGGTCTTCTGATCTGTAGGTGACGGGTTCAATTCCTGGCTGAAGCACAACTTTAATATCGAAACGATTTTTCATTCGAATGATTCCGTTTGCCATGAATATGCTTCTAAAAGAGCTATGTGACAAAGCTCAGAAAAAGTAATGTTACAAATGTTCACTTGTTCAGAGCCGGCTTATATAAGTACGTTTCTCTTAATATTGTCCAAACTTTTACACGCACATGAGTACTGGAAGAGAAGATCGGCCAAAGGGCCCATTGGGACCTGTAAGTGTAACATATAAATTTTTTTTTTAATTGATTCGCAAGGGAGTAAACACTTGAATACAATTATGTTCGAAATAAACTGTAAATACTCAGTATATGTATGCAATATAATTAATAATAATAATACACGTAAAATGAATATGTATGTAACACATGTGATTTTTGATATGGTTATGATTTACGAAACTTGTTAAAGCAGTTTTCTGGTGACATATGCACGAATGGATGTTGCATTCGATACATAAACAATAAAGGCCTTTAGTTCACATCAAAGACCTTCGCAGACATTATTTCCCATCTGCTACAAGAAACTTTCATCTAAATGCCATCTCATGTCACAACCCTACCAATTTCCAAGGATATCTCTCCCGGCCATCACAAAATTAAATGTAAGCGTTCTCCAGGGTGACCTAAATATAACGTAGGGTTGCCTTTTGCATAGTGTTAGTTCAAAATGAAAGGTAAAGGTGGTATCTGTAAGAAATCCCTACAAAAAGGGATGTAGAGAAAGGTTACCTCATATATCATTGTAGCGATACCCTACTTACGATAGGCCACTCTCGTACAGAGATTTTTGTATTGAGTGACAATCAAAATAAAATTATAAAACGGAAGGAGATAGACGCAGGTTGCCGCAAACTTATCTACAGTGTTGTAACGGTAACCTCATTGATCAGTCCCGACCCAGGCGTTGATCAAGTTCACCACCCTTATCCATCTACAGAAACATCACAAAAGGGACAGACAGCAATACGAAGAAATAGCTATATGCAATTGTTTTTATTTTTAATTTTATTTAATTAATCGAAAAGAGTTAATGTGATATTATCACCAAGGGACAGACAGCAATACGAAGAAATAGCTATATGCAATTGTTTTTATTTTTAATTTTATTTAATTAATCGAAAAGAGTTAATGTGATATTATCACCAATATTCGAAATCAAATAATTGGTTAATAAAGAAGAAGAAGAAGAATATTTGTGGATAGATGCATAAATAATGATGATAGATGATGATATGATGAATAATTTAAAGCATTTTATTAAACTGATCGAATCGAACGCATACTAACTATTTGGCACGTACGCAACAACGCAATGTTGCGTCTTGAGTCGATTTAATTCATTGCCGAGTTAAGTAATTCTGTAGATGATTATATTGGATAGATTATTTTTTTTTTTATTTTATTTTATATATATGATATGTCTTCTTTTCTGCATTAGTATGAATGTTTTCTAGTTTTGCTTTAACCTCTCGAGGATGTTGGTCTCTATGTCAATAAATGATTTAAATAATCATTAAGATGGATTAAATAGCAAGTAGTTTATTATCTCAATTTTCGTATCTTAATTTCTGCATCGATAATCGGATATTTAAAATCGCATATTTGTATTTTACAAATAAAGATCCATCGGATATCCAAACAAAGAATTTTATGAACAACTAAACAGCCACCTGAAAACCAGAATTTCATCCGTTGGTATGTCAGTGTGCCGGTATGCAAATGAGCGTGCGTGTAACGAATTCGCATGAAATGAAATTTTCGCAAATTTATACATTTGACCAGTTTCACTAAAAAATTTTCATGCATAAAACAATGGTCGTATTGCAAATCAAAATCATTGAAAGACTTTATTTCCATATTATATTCATTTGATTGAATTAATTTTATATCGATACGCACTCTTTCACCCAAACGCGTCAACAATTAATTACCATTATCCGAGCATGTATACATTAGAATTTATAAATAAATATGACCAATTTTTGACTTATGGAATATAAAAAAAAAATTTATTAAATCAAGGACATAATATTGGCACAATAGCATACGAAGAATTTAACACAGAAGCTGCAAACTATCATATACATGCCAATAATACTATATAATGCTATAAAAGTGTATGCCCACTAAATAGTTTTCTCATTCTAGTTTTAACCATATCATACATATCAACCGTTAAAATGGTAAGAATTCAAACGGATATGTGCGATTGCAATGGCTCATTTGTGATATTGAATTTTGCTTCTTAGAAATACGTGATTGCTGTTTTATCTATGTGCGCTCTGGTTTCAGCTGGTGACCTTTCGAATGTATATTTGCCACCACATGCTGGTGCATCATCAAGCGGCTTCTCGGTACCGGCTGCAGGATTTAATGCTCCAGCTGCAGCAGCAATTCACCACAGCCATGCTCATCATCACGCACCCGAACACCATGTTTCTGCTCCAGTTTTCCATGGACCAGCTTCAGGTTTTAATGGTCTAGCTTCTGGTTTTAATGGTCTAGGTTCTGGTCTTCATGGTGCAGCTGGAGGTTTTAATGGTGGAGCTGCAGGTTTTAATGGTGGAGCTGCAGGTTTTAATGGTGGAGATGCAGGTTTTAGCGTGCCAGCTTCTGGTTTTAATGCACTAGCTCCAGTACATGTACACGAAAGCCATGCTCATCACCATGTATCAGCTCCAGCTCTAACATCTGTTCATCATAGTCATGCTCATATTCATGCTCCCGCTCCAATTGGTGGACATGTTTCATTCCCAGCTTCAGTTTCACACTTCCACCCTGATCCAGCTCATGGCGCTGCTCCAGCATTTAGTGGTTTTGGATCTAACGCTGGTGGCTTTGCAGGTGCTAATGCTGGAGGTTTTGGAGGTGTTGATACCTCTGGTGCGTTGCATGCCGATGGTTATCATTACAAAACCGCTCGCCGGGTCCGAACACGTCGTCTTCATTAGTAGTTTTTATACTTCTAAAATTATTAATCAAGCAAATAAACTAAATTAATTTAAAAAAAAAATAAATATAACAAATGTTTGGCGCTTATAGGCTCCGAAGAACCCTTTGGCCAAGCATCTTCTCGAGTAATTTTGTGCGTATTAATTGTAAACAGCGTTACTAGGGGACTATTTATATGCATATATATAGTAGCAACTCATGAAGGAATAAATCTGTTTTGCCATTAAATTTTTCGCTGCTGCGGTGTCATTCTCGACTGCACGCTATCTATTTGTCAGTCAGTCTATTTGTGTTGATGTTTTTTCGCTCTCTACTCGAATCGTGAATTGGTCATGGTACTCTGCTGATACATCATTCTGTTATGCTTTTCTATCTTTGATTAGGATCACATTAGGGCCGGTCAAATTTTTCGGCCAACAAAATAGAAATCTATAAATACATACATATATAGGAAAAAAATATGCTGCGGATTATTCACTGAGTAAAAAGCTGTATGCCCAAGAAATCGTAGATTTAAAATCGTTTTCGAACCACCACAGGTTCTATTGAGCCATACACTGAAATTCTGTGGAGAAAGTCGAAAGATTCACATCTTTGTGCATTATAGGAACACTTAGAACGATCACCTCCAAATCACTGAATATTGTGTTACACCTGATTGCTTTCGACATTCAGAGAAAACAATCAGATCAATTTCAAAATGGTTCTGCAACAACACGGAACACACAACAATTAAACAATTGATGGTAAAATTGGGGTTTGACATAAACTTTCGCCCAATGAAGCAATCCACTTCTTCGCGGCTCCAAACTTGACGAATCACTAGGGACAATGGTATTTTGCGAATCTCTTGAAGGTTGCAGAGCCTTCTGATTGCTGGATCGCTGCCGTATTATTCATGCAGGGGTGTTGGCAATTCATGAAGTAATCAGCGTAAGGTTATATCATACGTGGACAATGGTGTAGTCAGGATTTTATCAAAGGGGGAATAAGATGAAAAAGGTGTATAAGAAAAAAATTTAATGAATGATTTTTAAATATCTACACGGTGCGACAAATATGTATTAAGACTCGAACCATATCTCAGCAGCCAAGAGCGCCATCTATGTGTGAGCACATGCGTTTTGAAGCTTCATCCTTCCTCTACTAACTGTCAAAATATCATGGCATTTGGTTGACATTTAATGTTTATTGACATTCATTTTACAAAACACGTGTTCGTTTGATGTTGAACTTTTAACATGAAATTTAGCACACAGCACTCATTGTTCGTCAATTTTTGGCTCGGAATCAGGTCTGTGTGTTGAATCACCCGCATTATTCACCTGATTTTGCACCGTGCGACTTCTTTTTGTTCCCAAAACTGAAATTGAAGTTGAAAAGATGCTTTTTTGATGACATTCAGACCATACAATGGGCTTCGACGAGGGCACTGGAGGCAATTCCGAAAAATGAACTGGAACACGCGTTTGAATCACTATTTAATCGATGTAATAAGTGTATTGAATCAGGAGGAGAATATTTCGAATAAATATACCGAAAAATTAGCAGATATCGTGTTTTAATTGTGTTTTCTAGAGGCGGTCTTAATACATAATTGTCGCACCGTGTATATATTATTATTTTTCATTTTTAACAAGCCCATCGTCGAAGGGGGATCTATCCCCTAATGTGGATATAGGCATTTTCACTGGCAGCCAAGCAGCTCTCTAGAATCAGTTTATCTGAATTCATCAATTGCCAAGGCAGAGGAACATATCAGGAATGAGTCGTTCTCGAACGAGATCTTGGCATATCAGTAATATGATATTATTTTTACAAACATTGCACTTTCATAGAACCATCTGTAGATTTTCTTTGTACTATACAAAGCCGTGCCGTAGCTCAGTGGTTAGTGTGTTCGCCTTCTGATCTGTAGGTCGTGGTTCAATCCCCGGCTGATGCATAACAAATTTAATATCGATAAGATTTTTCTTTCGAATGGTACCCACCTGTCGGCAAGCAATTGGCAATTCTTCCGACAGTAACAACTTGCCATGAAAAAGCTTCTAAAAGAACTCTGTGACAAAGCTCAGAAAAAGTGATGTCACAAGTGTTCTGCCGTTCGGAACCGGCTAAAATAAGTAGGTCCCTTCTAATACTGCCAAGAAATTTAAGACGCACAATAGTAATGAAAGAGAAGCTCGGCCAATGAGCCCTTTGGGGCTTTAAGAGCCACATATATATATATATATATATATATATATATATATATATATATATATATATATATATATATATATATATATATATATATATATATATATATATATATATATATATATATATACAAGAAAAAATTGACCCGCCCTAATTGACGTACATGTATATTTTGGAAAACCTGTATTTTGATAAGTACGATATTTATGAAAAAGAATCAAATCGGTCAAGTTAAAAAAAGCATAAAAAAAATGCAATAACATAATCATCAATTTAATTCCATTTCACTGTTCATTTCAATTTATCATTTGAATAATTAATTGTTAAATCATAGCTGAAATAAATTGCTTTAATTTACAATAAAATGAATTAATTTTATTGTTACCAATTCATACAGGCATTTGATTGATATTAATTATTTCTTTGTTTGTTTTTTGTATTGTTATTTATTATTATTGACCATTTATCATGTATTTTGTGATGTTGTTCATAGCCATGCTGTGGACTCACTGACAGCCAACTCGCCTACACTGAGTAATGTCAAATATGAAGATACTACCCAGAGTGGTTCTGAACGGCACACGATATATTCTCTATGACTGGCTTACGCATTTTTATAATATTTTTTTTTTTAATTTGAATTTGAATTTGTTGCTATTATGCTATTATTTATGTATTAAAAATAAGAATTCCAACAAAAACGAAACTACTTAAAAAACCACAACATAAAATTGTCCACAAATTGCACATCAAAGAACAGCACCATGTTGATGCTATGAAATATTTATATAATCAATAATTTATACACATTTGCTATAAATACTAACATTCTACGTTAGATACTATCATTCTAGTAGTGGACTCGTATGGATTAACAATTTTTTCTTCTAATAATTAGCAACTATGGTAAGCATTTGTTGTGAATCTCTTTGCAAAATTAGCCTTTCACTATAGTAATATGATTTTTTTGTTTTGTTCTTGTTTGGATTAACTTTAGAAATCACTACTGATTTTGTTGGCTTTAAGCGTTACCGTATATTGTGATGTTTCACATTTGGGTTACAACTATGATCCGCCAGCACCCATCAACAATCCGGAACCAATAAACACGTATATTCCTCCAGCATCAGTACCCAAAAATACATACATTCCACCAGCCTCCAAGCCAGTCAACACTTATATTCCACCAGTACAAATTGCTCAACCTCAGCCACAACCGATAAAAATTGGTGTTCCAGTTTCTAGACCTCAACCGAACTATCTTCCACCGGCATCATTGCCACCACAACCAATTCAGAATACATATATTCCACCAGCAACACAACCACAAAATACATACATTTCACCAGCACCTCCAGCACAGCCTCATCCAGAGCCAGTCGAAGTTCATGTGCCTGCTCCTAGACCACAAACAAAATATCTTCCGCCAGCACCACGACCACAGCCGATTCATACTCCAAAAAATACATATCATCCACCAGCACCTAAACCAGTAAACACTTATATTCCACCAGCGTCAATAGCTCGTCCTCAGCCGCAGCCGGCAAGTGTGCCCGCTTTTAGGCCACAAACTAAATATCTTCCACCAGTAAGACGTCCACTAAATACACATATTCCACCACCACCACCAGCACCAGTTCATACACCTGCTCCTCGACCACAAACTAATTATCTCCCACCATCAGCACCGCAACCACAGCCGATTCGCAATCCACAAAATACATACATTCCACCTGCACCTCAACCAACCGTATCAGAACCGATTTTGAATGAACCTCCTCAAAATACGTACATACCGCCAGAGAGCAAAGTTCAACCGACAAATACCTATATTCCCCCAATATCAGAGTCACCAGCTACACCCATAGCTGCACCAGAGAATACATACATTCCACCAGCACCAAAACAGAATTTCGAACAAGTCGAAGTTCTTACACCAGAAGGTTATAAGACTGTCCGACGGCTTCGGTTCTAATTAAGTTGTGTGTGTGTGTACCCTTTGGTATATGAGGCTATACTACAATAAAATTACGCTAACGAAGGATTACTGCATTTTATAGAGAATAGAACAAATTTAACAAATATACAAATTTACTGAATAATTATGTTTGTGTCAAAAATGGTCAATTGTAACGAACATATGTAATTATTCAGTTATAAATGTGTTGTACTTTTTTTTGTTATTCGGTTTAAGATTGTTTATTCAAAATTCCAAATTAAATGTAGTGGGTAAATTGGAATTTCCGACTAAAAGTGAATATTTGTTTTACTACAACTGCATTGATTTCTGCCTTCTCTTTCAATGGAGGCTTTGCAAGCAATGAAATTTGCAGAAATTTTAACTCGTCAAAAATATCCTGTAAGTTTTTCACATCATAAAAACTGGCAAAATAGATGTTCATACATGTTCTTATGGGCTGGATGTTGCAGGATGGATGCTTATAAGCTAAATAAGACACTTAAAAGAACAGACTTTTGAAGAATTTGTAGAAGCTTAAATAATATTGATCCAAAATATTGAAACCGGATGAGACTTCAAACCATGATAGCTGAGGACAGAATAGAGCATTCATCAATACGTTTCTTAAACTATATATACCGTAATATTTTCAAAGTGGCCATCAAATATTAAAGCTATGTATGATAAAACGACCATTATGACTTCTTATTCCGCAATCCACACATTAATCGGACAAATTCAAACAGCGAATTGCTATGACACTATGTCAGTTCCTGAATCACACAAGTTAATTACAATTTTTAAATTACAATACCTAATTTAATGATCAAGTCAATGTCTTCTTTTATTTCCTTCCTTATGAAATATTTGAAAATTGTAAATTCTGTTTTTAAATTGATTAACATATTTACTCACTTAATAATAATATAGTAACCTACACTATACATGTGCTACAAATAGGTTTTTTTAATATATATATATATATATATAAAAAACAGTGGATCAAGGTCGACCTTTCTATACCCTACACGCGTAAAGCCCACCAACCTTACACATCTTATACATTTAAAATAATTGGGTTAACAGAAAATTCCGATGTTAAGCCTTTTGATTCCTCCTTGTAGTTATGGCATTTGAGCGATCGTGTCCATATTTAATAGAATGTGTACCCTTGGATCATTGTTAGTTTATACTGAATTTCGTCGTATGTTCTTAAGGGAGATCTTTAGATCGAAACCATGCTGCTCAAGAATTTTGTTTTTGTGGCACTTTGGCTGAACTTCTTTTCTAGTACTGCAGTGCGTGTTAAATTTTTTGGAGAGTATTAGAAGAGACCTACTTATATTAGCTATTTGTGAACGGCAGAACCCTTGTAACATCACTTTTTCTGAACTTTGTCACAGAGCTTTCTCATGGCAAATTGTTACTGCCAGAAGAATTCGCAATTGATTGTCGATAGAAAGAATCGTTTGAAAGAAAAATCTTTTGATATTAAAGTTGGTCCTCAACCGGGAATTGAACCAATAACCCATACATCAGAAGGCTATCGCACTGAGCTACGGCACCGGAAAGGTCCTACTTCCTGCACCTATTGGATAAATAACATCACTTTATAAAATTGCAAAAAAAAACACCGTTGTCTTCAGTCTACCGGGAGCTTAAAAAAATTTCGTCAGGCCCGATGAAAAAGTTTCCAAACAATTCCCGATTTAACGAACATTTATCGAAAAAAACGACATATTTTGACAATCGTCACTGAAAAAGAACAGCTTCACTTTAAAGCAATAACCGCAACACTGGATATAATTTGAAATTTTTAAAAGGGAACATATGTATGTACTTTAGAATTTCCTTAGTCCAAAACACGATAGGCAAACAAAAAAAAAAATTTCAAATCTACCTATTACAAAATTTCGGCAAGATGTGAAAGAAAAGAAAAAAACGCTTAATATATTAATTTCTTATTCAGTAATATTAACTCACACATTCTATATTATTTGGTTATTTAATTTAATGGTGAGTGTTATAAAAAATTATTTGGTATGTGAGTAAGCGAAACTTGTGCTTTCAGAACGTAAGAGAATGTGCGAATTCTTATTCATTGTAGAAATAAAAACTACTATTTATTGATTTAGACTTATTTTTATTTTTTTATTGATTTAGTCTTTTTCGTCTGGAGCAACTTTCAAAATACGACAATAAACTGAAATAAGAAAAAAAAAATCACTTTTTTTTTGAAATCATTAATACATATTTTGCGTTTAATTTTGTAATTTGTGCTGTCAAACAATTTAAAAATAATGCCTGGCTAATTATTGTTTATGTGTATGAGTATGAGAATCTGCCAATGCGTAAGGCTTCTATTTAAACTCAACTATCACTATTTAATATCGGAAATTGAACACATTTTGCCCATTTATTACTAGAAATCTAAAGTATTGTGACATTGACTTTCATTTTCTCGCTCTTTTTTTATTTTGGTACAAATACAATTTATAATCTGTAATTATGTCTGATTTGAAGTTTTTTTTTTTTTGGAATGCAAATAAGATGGACTCAAATTGTCTATCAGTATTTCAAAATTCCCTTTATTAAAATTTGAATTAAATTTTTTTCTAATTAAAAAAAAAGCGAAAATAAAAAATTTGATATTACTTAAATCCTTATATTTATGATAAGTATAAGTTGACATCATCTGATGTTTTTAGTGAGACAACTAGTTTTGGCAATACAACATTTTTGATTTTTTTGTTATGTTCTAAACATTAAAACCCAATACAGAATGTATAATGAATCCAATGTAGAATATTTAATTGCAAATTCATTCTATCAAATATTTTTTGTTCCGATAAAAATCACAATTTTAATATAAATGTATATATTATGTGTATATCATATAAAAATAATAATTAATAATTTCATTTTGGCGCCAAATATCACTGTAGAAAAATCAAAAATACATAATTCCATAAAATGAATAAACATAAAAATACAAAAATATAAATATTAATGTAAAAATCTTGTTTGATGGCTATCAACGTGCTTATATGTAGATATAGATACAGTATGTGTGTGTGTGTGTGTGTGCGTCTTGTCAAACAATATTATTATTTGCACTTAAAAGTACAATAATATGGTGCTAATGAATTCAAGTATATTAAATTAATTCCGGCATATAATTGTTTAGGTAAGTTACACCCTCCGCGTAATTGAATTAGTCAATTTGGTATGTTCTTGCCTTAATTTCCTACAAATTGCACATCTGTTTTCAGACAAATGATTGAAGCTTACAAATTTTGTTGCTAGATAGATCAGGGCTGCTTAATCTACAGTTCGCGGTCCAGTGCAAGTGGTTTAAAAAGAAGCCCAAGATGTCAAGATGTCTATGGAAAGGTGTAGTTGCCAATAGTGACGTGATGTCTATGAGACCCATTCGATATGATTCCCATTCCGATTCCTCCTTACATATTCGATTTTTGTTTTTATTCTTCTTTATATTAATTCACTTTTCTGCTTATAAAAAAGCAACATTCACATATTTTATTTGTTTCAAAGAGACCAACTTCATTACTTGGTGGTATGTTTTATTTCTTCTTCATCGTTAAGAGCTTAATGAAGTGCAAATGACTGCAATATGATAAACTGGTGTGACGACCCATGATAGCTAAAAGATTGCACATCCCTGTTTCAGATCAATAACTCTTTTATGATTTTCATGGCAAAAAAAAATAGCTACCGACTCCAAAAAATCTATTATATACATTAGAGTGTCGCTTACATGAATGAAAAGAAAAGTTTTTTTTTTAACATAATCTGAATATTTATGAAATATTATCTCTTTAGCATTTCGTTAACCCTTGTCAACTTGGCAAAATATTATTGTATAATAGTACAGTGAAATTTGTATTAGATGGTTTTGTCAATTATTACCTAATATCAGGGAAAATTTTGAATCAATTTTTAAAAATGAGAAAAAACAACATATTAATTGAAGACAGTTTTAGAAAGTGTTTTCAGTTTTCAAGTTATTTTCTCGGAGTCGCAACAAACATAAGAAATATTGTTCTTGAAACTTGTAAGTGAATTATTTAATTATTGAAATAACAGACATATACGACAAATAACTATATTCTTGGGTTTAATTGTTCGAAATTTTGAGACACGACAACAAATTCTTGCTTTTGATTGAAAAAAAAAAACGGCAATAGAAAAGTCATAGGCAATATGTTGTGAATTTAAAATAATACTGCAAGCTCACCAAGCGGAAGATATTGTTTCTCATAGTAGGTTAATTTAGTTTTAGTTTGTTCATATTTGTATATTTGTTTCTAGGTCGACATTAAACTCCAGTAACGACTAGTCCCAAAATCGCATAAATCAATTCGTCCCAGTTGTCATATGACTTGCCATTAATTTTGGTCAGTATTTGAATAAATTCTTTAATACCCATACAGTTTTGTGTCTTAATGGATTCAATAGTTTCTCCCATTAATTTGAATCTTTGATGAATTCTGGCCTCAATAGTACTTCTCAACAGAAGCCGATTGATGTGATGGGATAAGCAAAACTTTCACTTTCACTTTCCCATTTTTATTCTAAGAGCAAGCAAATGCTAATAACATGACCTGATATGACTTGCATTATAGCAGTTTTTGCCTAAAAATAAAGCGATTTTTAATATATTAGGTTGACAGCAAGTAGATGGCGATTTCACACATAAATGTTTCTGACTATACACATATTTTTGATACCTTTCGCCAATATGATGATGATTTTTCTTTCGAACATTGGTTAGCTCTCACATTTCCCTTGCTTTAGAAGCAAATTGCATATATTTTTGTTTGAAGGTGGTTTTTTGGGATCAATTTGTGTATGAAAACATCGGCAATTGTTTCGGCAATTTCTTAGTTGCCAACCCTATATATAGACGAACCTTGAGTCTCCAAGAATTGATGTGATTAATATATTATGAATTAAAATGAAAGGGTATGCATAAGATGTCGGAAAATGTGGGGCGCTCTAATGTCAGATACATACATTCGCACTAGTACACACATTCATACGTTTATAGTCGTATTCATATGGATATATGTACAATATATTATATACATATGTGCGTATACGAGTACATTTATTTATATAAGGTATAAGTGTATACGCACTATAAAATATAAAACCTTATGCAAATAAGTGAGCAGCCATTGTATTGTACAATACATAGAAACAAGTTGTTATCAGAAGCAGATTAGTTAATTATGTAAAATTTTAGCCAAAGGTAAATGACTAAATAAAGAACACAGAGCACATTTAAATGGCAAAAGTCAAAAAATTAGAGGCACATAAATGTTTGTACATAAAAATGTGTAAATTCCATTTTTACGTCCGTGCTTCTCAGAACATATATAAATATTGATCAATAAACCAAAATCGATATTGTTCAAAGCAAACCTTTGTGGAGATAACATTTCAAAATGGTTAGTAAACTGCACGGAGAAGAACAAAGAATATTTGCTGACTTTGCTGTTATTATTATTGTTATTATAAAAAACTATTATTATTTGTTTGCAGAAATTCTTATTGATCGCTTTCGCTTTTGTGGCTTGTGCCTACGCTGATGTTTCGGAACTTGGATACAACTATCAAGCTCCAGCTCCAGCACCAGCACCAGCACCAGCACCAGTCCCAGCTCCAGCACCAGCTCCAGCTCCAGCTCCACCCAAGAGAGCTTACATTCCCCCAGCTGCTCCTGCACCTGCTCCAGCTCCTGCACCTCTTCCAGCACCAGCTCCTGCTCCTGCTCCAGCACCACCAAAGAGAACATATGTGCCCCCAGCACCACAACCTGCTCCAGTTCCAGCCCCAGCACCAGTTCCAGCTCCAGCACCAGCACCAGCACCAGCTCCACCAAAGAGGAACTACATTCCACCAGCACCTCAACCCGCTCCAGCTCCAGCACCAGCTCCAGCACCAGCACCAATCTCTTTACCTGCACCAGCTCCACAACCAGCTCCAGAGCCAGCACCTCTCCCAGCCTCAGCTACTGGTGGTTATCATTACAAGACTGTGCGTCGCGTTGTCTACAGACGTCGCCATTAAATTACGCAATCATTGTACTTGGAATTTCACGAATAAAATGATTATAGTTTAGCAAAGAAATACACCACCACGTCTAATGTTTGAGTGAAAGTAGGAACAGGATTATGACAAATTCGTACACATATATTATGAATGAAATAGACAATCATCGAGTTATGGCAATAGCATCCATGCCCAGTGCCATGCCAACTACATAAAGAATTAATATGCATATGAGGCAGGTAAAGAATTTGCCTTGTATAGTGATATATCCTTAAGGACTCGTAAAACATTTTAATATAATTCGGAACTATATGTCTTCTAGAACTTTTAGAATTATTTTAAGCATGATAAAACGAAAAACTGAAAAGTTATTGCTGAACCGAGCATCCCACGATCACACATCAGAAATCAGCAGAAAATTTTGGTCTATCTAAATACAATATGAATAGAGCAAACTCTCTAATACATAGCATTAAGGAGTGGAATCATCACTGATACAGAAACGATTGTAATCTAGACTTGATTGCCGGTTAATAATTGCTGGCATGAACGAAAACGAAGAGGAATTCTAATATCCTCAGCCTTTTTCCTTTTAATAGTCTCTGCACTTCAACATTCATTCCTTCTAGATAAGAACAATGATTTCCTTGATTCCATTAAGGCACTGTCATAGTGAAGTGGGCACCATTATTAAATTTATTGATTAGGCCTTAACGTCATACCTTGTCAAATGCATGTGCCACGTCCAGTAACACTGCTGATGTGATTCTGTGTACCTGACCTATGTATCATTTATTTGTTCTTTTCTTTGTTGTGTGAAAAGGCAATATGTGGGCACCTTTCCTCAGGCTTGAGCTATATCGAAGACGAATCGATGAATTGATGATCATGTAGATTAAAAAAATATATGTATTATTGGCACTAAACTCGGAATTGCGAGACCGTCTAAAGGTCCCAAAATTTGAATTCCTAATTTTCACATATATGCCTTTTTATTAATGGATCTTGCGAAATTCGAGTTTGCTGAAGTTTTTGCACCATAAAAATGTTGAGTTCATTTATTTGCTCTTTAAATGTTAAATCATTATAATAAACTCGTATTTCTTTCTCTTATTTCATATTTAGAAGCATTATTATTTGCACGAAAAATTAAAAACGACCTCTGCATACCCAAAAAACACACCAATCTTTGAAGGTTAGATTGAATCAAAATAAAAACAAAACAATAAAAACAAAAATTATTGTATAACAATACGTACGGTATTTCTAAATAGTGTTGAGTTAGATGTGAATTCGAATAATGAAAATAACAACACAAACATCAACAATACCAATATGTATATATAAACAATACATTATTTATTGTATGTACATACTTACAATATATTAATAAATGTTAAGACATACAGAACATATTGCGTAGCCATGTTTACTCTGGAGTGTCAAGAGCAATTCAAGTTGAAAGGCTAATTGGATGTATGTAAAAATACTAAAAAAATTGCAATTCATCTGACGAAGAGCGACAGCAGACTCTTGAGTTATACAATTGAGTTTCGGATTTCATAAGCCTTCATGTATGCAAGTACGCGTACGTTAGTGAGCTTTCAGAGATTTTATAAAGCTAGTGTTAAATGTGTATTAAATTATAATGAAAATTTCATATAAATATTACGCACAATAGCACCGAACGGTTACTACTCCATTGTTACTTCAGTAGAGGGCTTAGGTTAGGTAAGAATTACATTTTCACGCGAATGTTCCCATCTCTTATTGGCAAAACCAATCAAAGCTGTTGATAATTTCGAGAAGATTAATCACCGAAATTGAGGCTTGGTCCTCAACCTACTTTTGCCCTATTTTGCGAGCTCGTCCGCTTCAAAATTCCCCTACCAGTACTTCTGTGACTGGGTACCAAGTGCAGAAGTGTTTTATACCACTTTCAGTATTTAACTTTCTTTCTCTTTCGAAAGCATCATCTACCCAGATTATAATTCTTTATATATTTCTATTATTTTCCATATTTTACTTAGTTTCTTATCTGGCTTTCTTCAAGAGAGGGCTCCACTCCTCTATTAATTACTTAGTCCAAATAACCAGCTCATGATCTCCAGACTGACATTACTTGCGGTGTTAATATTGATTCTAAAATAGACAAAGTTCTTTACTACTTCGAAATCGTAGTGACGTATTATGCTACAAGCCGGCTCATCCTCTGCCTGAACCCTTACTTGTGTTTTCATACCGATAATGTCGGCCTTCATCGGAAAATTCCAACAGCATGACATATTAATTGTGCCATTGTGTGGCAAATTAGTAAAAGCAAATGTGTTTTGCAAGAATATCGAACTCAAACATGTTATGCATGATGTGTTCGCGTAATCCTTTACCGAAAGCACCTTGTAAAACGAAGTATAGGATATGCGAGTCGGTATGTTTTTCTAAGATCTTCTCCAGGATTTAACGTACTGTACCTATCCAGTCTGTGGTGGATACATTTCGTTTCAAGCCATGCTGGTAAGATCCAATTAGGCTCTTGCGGTTGTTGGGCTTCGGTCATTCCCTAAGTTACTGTAGATTCACATAACTAAATATTTCATAGTCTCCCCCTCTTAAACAAGTAACCAAATAAACCATATAACCTATAGCTTGGTTGCAATTTGTCGGACAACAAAGGAGAAGTCCAAGTTTTTATGGCTTGAAATTATTCATCATTCAGCAGCTCCGAAGATATAGGAAATTATATACTTATACTTTTGTGAAAACTTATAACTTTATGCAAACTTATGAAGACTTCAGATCATAGAAAACCCCCTACATTCGCTGATCTGGTGCTGGAAATGCATGAAGAAGATCATGATTTCTCAAAAGAAATTACTCTGAGTGAGTAGGGTTCATTTTCACTTGGCTGAGTATGTGAATAAGCAAAACTGTTGTATCTGGGACTACGAAAACCCAAGAGAAATGGTCAAACAACCTCTCCATTCACACCGAATGACAGTTTGATGTGGTTTTTGGAGTTCATTGGGCCATATTTTTTTGAAAATGATGCAAATGCGACCGTTTCAGTGAATAGATTGCGTTACCGAACGATGTTGACTGACTTCTTTTGGCCTGAAATTGATGCTATGATCGTAAACAACATTTATTTCCCGCAGGACGGCGCCACATGCCATACAGTTGGTGAAAGGATAGCTTTATTGCGTGAAAAATTTCCAGGATGTATGATTTGATTTGAGTGGACGGCGAGATTGTGCGATTGAACACCATTAGACTTTCTTCTTTGGTGCTACATACATTAAACACAAAGTCTACGCCAATGTTCCAGCAAATATTGTAGCACTGCACATACAATATTAAAGCTGTTATTCGGGAGATACAGCCTCAATTATGTGAAAATGTGATGAAAATTTCCATCAAAAGAGTAGCCATATGTAAGAAGAGTTACAGCTGACAGCTGGCAGATATTGTGTTCCATTACAAACTCATAGAATGTACTTTGATGGTGATAAAAATAAAATTATCAGTTCTTTTCACAATAATATTGCGTCTTTTTTTTTTTTTTTAATTTAAAATGACACTTCTCATTGAAAGACGCTGTAGTTGTTTTTGCATTCGAATATTTGAATTTGAGTATTGAAATCCGTTCTGGTATTCTAAGTGTTCAAATTCATACAGCACTACAGCGCTTGGCCTTCAAGTATTCTAATTGAAATGTGTGAATTGTATAAAATACTACCCAAGGACGATGTAACAAAGTATGAGAATATTAAGAAGTACGCAATTTTTTCGATTCGTATTGATGCTGAACTCTTCAACAACGAAATGATAATTCTATTGTATATTGGTGATAAACCCTGATACAGCCTGAATTTTGTATGAATATTTTCTGTTATCTTTTAAACAATAATCAAATGCTTAACGGTAGTCAATTAAGCGTTGCTTCCGTTATGATTATTATTATTATCATTATTGATATGGAAGATCCATATGGTTGTTGATTATTATTCCAATATGAATAATCACAAAAATTAAAATTGTATAATCGTTAATTAGCATTAATATATAGAACTAGATATTGGTTTAATAAATATAAATTATCCACATATGTATTTATTCAAATATGAACTGGTTTCGAAATTTGATATTTGAACTTTTGGTACAAAGGAACTGCACAAACTGCTCTGGGTCACGCAAGAAATGGTTGACAAGAAAAAAATTAATTAAACGATTTTAAGATAAATTGAAAAATAATTTCGTCGTCATTGTTTACTTTATTGTGCACAATAATTCATTATATGCTTGTTGTATTTTTTTTCCTCGAAAAATATTTAAAAACCGTTGAACTCTCTGTGTGTACGTATTTTTTAATTGTTTGTTTTGCTTTTGTTAATTGCGGCATCCTATGAAGTGTGATGAAGTCGAATTTGATTGCTAGAATTTATTGTGAATCAAATATGTGGCTACTATAATTTCTTAGTGAAGTTACTTAACCACAAAATTATCATTTAATATATAGAATTTTGATTAAATTTTGGTTCAAATGTTGAAAAATAAAATCAAAATGCATATTTCAATCGAAACTTTTTTCTGTGGTTATTTTGAATTATAATACATCTTTAATTGTAAAAATTAATAAATAACTGCATTCAACAAAAGCGCAATTACTCGTTCCGTTTGTTTTGCCGTTATCACATCTGATTTGATCTGATCATTGGGTATCGATCGACATAACTGTGACAATGGCTTTGAACAAATTGATTATGTGTTTTTTTCGGTGAAAACACAAATTCAATTCTCACGATCGCCTTTAAATAAGATTTATATATACATTTATCTTCGAGATATTGCCGATAAATAAAAAATTGCAAGAAACAAGTATTTGACTAAACAAAACAATTGCAAAAAAGTAAGTTCGTGCTTTATATAAAAGTGCAAAATATGGAACAAATTGGGAACATTTGAATTTCAGTAGTACTTGTGACACATTCGATTGGATTCGATTACAAAAAGTGCTCTGAAATGGTAAATTGCAATGAAATACACCAAAAATCACATCACAAATGCAATTGCAATTTTTCATTGCAGAAACAATTCCTAGTTGTGCTGTTAATAACCATCATCGAGTGGTGCTTGGCAGATGTATCACATCTACCTCGTTCTGAAGCCACTCCTCAATACTTGCCAACGGATCCCAGTAGGCAAATACCAGAATCAGTGTATCAGACGAAATATGCAGCAGATGGTAAACCGATCGGAAAGACTAGTGCCTATGTGCGGCAATATAATAGCCAGAACAATTTACCGGAACAAGAACGTGAATACATTCGACAGGAGCACATTCAACGTAGGGTGGAACAACATAAGAAATCTCCACAAAAAGCTAGCCAACCAGGTGGAAGAAGTTTGGAGGACTGTGACAATGATGATCGACGTATTGGCGATCAATATAGTCGCACATACGATTCGCATAGACAAGGTGAAGGTAGGCCCATTGAGAAAGTAAATGAGCAGCACTCTCGTAGCTATGTGCGTGAGGAGCAGAACAATGGCAAACCTGGAAAACCGGCTCAAAGAACAGACTATCAGCTGGAGGAGAGAAATTACGAGCGTCAAGCAAATGGTCACTTGAATGAACAAACTGGACGCGATTATCAGAGAGTAGAAGAGCATCATGAAACTGTACGCAACCACGACCATCCTGATCGCAATCGTAATAGACAGTCGGGACGAGATTACGAGAGAACCGAGGAATACAATGAAACAATACGAAATGGGCATAATGGTGCCGATGGACGATCAGTCGATCGTTATGAGCATACCGAGCATATCAAGGGTAATGGACGTGATCGCGAAGAACGTTACGAGAGAATAGAATATAATAATGATGGCACTGTACGAACAACTGATGCTCCATATATACGAAATCACGATCTCGTTGAGAGTAATCGTGGCGGTCAGTCTTACGACCCGCCAAAGAAACCTATTGAAACTGGACGAAGTTATGAACAACGCACTGCCATTGTACATCATGATCGCAATGGTAATTATAAACTTTCAAAACCCAAGGCATTGCCTGATCTGCCTGCAGTTTCATATCCACTTGCCACAGCTTTCCCCATTGATAATCTAAGGCGTAATCTCTTTATTCCAGCCGTCAATAGTTTAGACTATCGCAATCAACCGGATGCTGATCGTGTTGTCTATACTGCACCAAATTCCGTCTTTCATACACAAATCAACGTACAATCGCAAGGCAGTGAATTCAAAGTACCAAATGCTTCTGCGCTAGCCAATGGTGATCCCAATCTGACTCTAACGCCTAATAGTGAAATTAGTCAAATATCTGACTATGATAATGATGAAAGTGGAAGAAGTCGTCGTATATCTAGGCGACAACGTGATCCTAGCAAGAAATCCAATCATCAAGGTATTAATTTAATCAATGGCAATGTACATACGGATAAGGATGTTGGAACACGTTCCACATCGACAAGCAATTTGGAGGGCAACCATCAGGGTATAAATATTATCAACGGGAATGTATTGCCACGCAATCGTAATTTGAATGACAATTTAGGCAGTGCTAGCAATTTGAATGTATCCGTTCGAAAAGCTAATGGCAAACAATAGCAAACATGTGAAACATTTCGTGAAACACATTCACTCAAAAGCTAAATTGTGTTAATGTAATATATTAAAATTTTTATGAATAAATATTCAAATGTACTTTGTTATTTGCAATCATTGTTGTCCGTGAATAGCAACATTTTTACGTGAATAGTTTTAGGTAAACTTGCATTGGATTGAAATGTGTTTAATTTAAGCTTTCGAGTAGCTGCTGCTAATATACTTTTAAATCGATTTCCGGTTTGTGAACAAAATTCTACATTTGAACTAAAGCTCTGCTTGAGCTTTTTTATGATTTTAACAATTTGAAATCTTCAAATAAAATATACGCACAGAAACATATTCTCTTTGCTAGACCTCGTTATACCCTACACTCAAGAGTCATGGGATACGTTTGTAACACACATCAGGCGAGATGACCAATATGAAAAAGTATACGTTTGTATATTATTGATCAGAAACATGAGATCAGTTACTTTACTGATGCCTTTCTGCCTGTCTGACGATTTGTCGATAAATACTCGGGCTAAAAATGGTAAATTTTGTTTCTCTCTCAGACTAAAAGTTGGTGTTTAAAATGAGATATTAGAAAGTGGGCGCAATCGAATGAAAAATACGTCCATCTTCCACCCAAAAGTATTTTTTGAATTTATGTCGTTGCCCTTCCAATCTAAGTTGGTTTGGGAATGCTTTGAACTCCTCAATACCTTAGCAAAGAGAAACCCTGTGACTCTAATATGGGTACCGGGATACGAGGGGCTGATTTACTGACAAAAAATGGCGCAGACACTTCTTTCATGAACAACTTAATATGTGAAAAGGAAAACGTAGTCTAACCGATTACTGGAGAGCCCAAACAGGCATGCGGCAGTCGAAAAGATTTATTGACCCTGAACATATTAAGGTAGATACTATTTTGAACGTCAGCAGAAAAGACATCAAGCTGTACACTGAACTACTAACAGGTCATTGTAAACTTAATTATCACATAATGAAAATGGGTGTGGTAAACAACGATTTCTGTCGACTCTGTCTTGAAGAGCAGGAAACAGCAGAACACGTTCTTTGCAATTGCCCAGATGTGGCTAGACGCTGACCAAACTACCTAGGCAACGGATTCATAGCTCCCAGGGACCTACTTAAAATCAATCCGACAGCAGTGACAAGATTTATAAATAGTCTTAAGATCTGATAGTTAGGGAATAAGGCTGCACAAAAGATCTTCAGGTCGCGGTGCTTCATAGCCTTAATAATAATAATAAATACGAGTTCGAAAATTAGAGGATTTGGAAGAAAATCAAACCTACTACTCATACAAAAGCATGTAATCAATTGAAAATCGGAGCTAAAGAATGAAATCACATCTATCTCAAGCACAATAGAATTTCTATGTCCGGAAGTCTCTCTGTCTATGGGTCATGGTGTAGGGTATCAAAGCTACGCTATTACCGCAATTAAGCTTTCTAAAAGTTTTTATGGTATTAGAATGGTTTTGCTCAAAACTCGATTTTCTAGAGATTATTTTCAACCTTTTTTATGTTTCTATTGTTGTTATTGTATATCATTTATTTCGATAGATAAAAATATGAATTTTATGAATAAAATATTAGATAATATGGTACATATATGATTTTAAATTAGTGAAAACAAATTATGTCATATTAAAATTTGTATTGAATTTTTAGCTAAATCATATTATGGATTATGGAAACAATTTTTTTTTTGGGGGGGATTTCATAATGAGTTGCCTTTTTTTTCTGGAACAAGTTATCAATATTTTTTTTTTTTTTAATTAGATTAAACACATACATTCCATTTATATATATAGGTAATTTCAGTATATTAATATTTATTTGTTTTTGTTGTGATATTAGTTAGAGAATGTATTGAATTAATACTTAATGTTGAATTAATATTTTAGTAAATTCATCGGATATGAACTAATTCAGCGGTGATATAATATCTATAATATTTAGTTTATTTCTTTATGAATAATTTTTATGAAATGTGGTAATAATACAATATTACATGTACATTCTAAAATGTTTGATATTATAGCACAAACTATATAACACAGTATTAACTAGGTTATTGTACTATGGTACACATACGCAAAAGTATTACATATTGTATGCAAGGTTTTTAATATTTTTATTAACCAGATTTAATTAATATTTATTAGAGATTTTTTTTTTTTCATTTGTCCTTCGTCTTTAGAGACCTCATAAAGAATATACACACGCTATACGTACAAAGTGACTATAACAAAGTTCTTAACAATTTGTATATGAAGAATGGCAACAGGTAGCATTTTAAAATAGAATATAAAATTTTAATTTATGTGCCATGTAATAATTCTTATTTTATTATTGTAATGTCATTTAGTGAAGCGCACGTGTATATATGATATTTTCTAAATTTGTTAAATTCTTTTATATTATTTTTTGATAGTTATTAATGTATTTAGCCGCAAATAAACACCCAAGAGGAATGTAAGCACTACAAGGGTAGCTCGGGTAGCTTCAATCAATCTGCTTCCTTATATTTTAATATTTCTATTTTTCTTTGCGTTCCTATTACATCCCTGGAAGATCAATTTTTTTATAAGCGCACGTAATCGCTCGCCGTGGTCCTATTTTTGTATTGCTGTCTATAGAGTAATTTTTTTGAGTGACAACCCAAAACCCATTGTTGACTCTGAAAGATATTATTGTTGCTTCGAATCAATCATCGTCAAGTTGGTAGCAATCAATTATCTGATGAAAAATATTTATGAATTCGTCGATGGTCCCGATGATTGACAATCCTCTATGAGAAGTTTGCTTTGTAAGAATGAAGACGAATATAGTCATGAAAACCAGACAATTGTAGGTGGGTACCCTTTTTCAATTGCAGTGGATATTCGTCTGAGAAATGGCGAAATACAATGCGAGGCAATTGCTCATGAAATTATGTCGGCAGCGATACTGAATCCTTTCTTGGCTCCCCTGCTCATTAGTATCACAGCAGTTCTTTATAAGAATTTAGAATCTAAAGGTCTCATTGAGGAAATTCGTAGGTTTGAATAATTGTGTGTCCATGTGTTCAATTCGTTTTCGAGTACAAATGATCTAGATGGAAAGGGAACTCAGTTTCATTTCATTGTTTATTTTGTATGGGCGCCATCTGAAAGAGTAAAGGTAATAGTTAGGTATGTTAGAGGGTGAAGTTGGGGTGTAAGAATAAATGCGGGTTGGTCATATACTTTGCTGAAAGTGGTGAGGGCCAATTTTATAAAATATGTGAGTTTGATATGGGAGCTTCCTAATGGGATCGAAACATGAGGTGTGTATTTTTAGAAAAAATGTTACGGCGGAAAAATTATTGGACGTCAGCCTTACATTTGAGATCTCTAAGTTATTTGCCGATTTCCTGGCGTTATTTCGTTCATATTGTATTACAGTCTCCTTTAGGGGTGAATATCGAAAGAAAGTTTTTTCAAGAAAATCGTTGCGAAGGTAAAATTGAAGGTATTTTATCTTCCAAAGATCCTGCCTGGTTAGCTGTGGGATTGTTAGTCGATTCTTGTGTGTTTTTCATTTTGTATTGAAGTCCCCTTGTGGGTGCCGTAGCTTAGTGCTTAGTGCGTTGGCCTTCCGACCTATAGGTCGTAGATTCAATCTTCGGCTGAAGCATAAATTTAATATCGAAAAGATTTTTCTTTCGATTGGTGGCCACCTATCGACAAACAATTGGCAATTCTTCCAACAGTAAGAAAACAGTCCAAAAATTTAACACGCCCTTCGGGGCGATATATTTATTTTATAGGGGATACTTGAGTTCGGAGAAAATGTTAGGGCGAAATAAGTAATCGGGGTCTGTCATGCATTTTACATGTGTTAGGGGAGATTTCTGGACAGTTTTTGGGTTATTTTTTGATTTTCATGTATTATTGGGTTAATTACTAGCAGAGTAGCAGGGTAGCAGTATGTTTAGGAAAAAGTTAGAAAAATAAATTGAATGCGGACCGGTCATGGTTCAATCCTCTGGGCGCGGATTAGGTACGAATGAATTAAATAAAAACATTAGTTTTGCGTTGGACCAAAACATCAGTTTTCCCCTTAAGAATGAAATTGGACTGAAGTATTTTCCTACAAAATACTAGATAGAGGCATTAAGGGTAGAGAACGAACTTTATAAGGTCATAAATTTTGTATGGGTGCCTCTCTTAAGGTTGGGTCAGGTAAACATTTTACCCATTTAAGCTTGTATCGATCTGACTGGACTAATATGCAAATATAATTTTAATTTCATTTTAGAAAAAAAAATTTTTTTGTTCATGTATTGCCTGTGCGACTAATAACGAAACTAACTAGACAAACAAATAAACTAGAAAAGAAAAAAATAGAAACTTGGAGTTTTCAGGCATACCAATTTTATTTGTTTTTTTACTTACGCATATATCATTAGATCCCTTTGTTGTTTATTATTGAGCTGCTGATATTGCCTCCCATTGGGTATGTGCGAATACATAAAAACAAAAATTTTTTTTTTTGTAAATGAGATTCAGTGAGTTTTATTTGTTATAATTTTAGTTCTAAAATTAAATGTTCGCTGAAGAATAATAGTAAAAAGAATCATCATGATGATCGTTATGTAAATTTATGAATTTTAATGTTTCAATTAAATTAATTATTAATTGATGTAGATATATGTATATATATGTAGATACTATGTTTTCTGATTTTTATAATTTGATTAGATCATTATTAAAATTATATACATATATATTTTTCATTAGGTATTATAGTATAATAAAAATAATTAGTGATAATAGTTATGTTAACGACAACATGTATATATTGTTTGTATGCAAATACATCTAAACATGATTTTCCAGCTACATTACAGTTCTATTTAGCATATAACATATGTATATACTATACACTCGTATTGCCAAAAAATATTCAATAAAATGTTGAAATGTAATTGTGTAAAGTTAAGAACGCAAAAATTATATATTGAATGCGTTAGCTTTATTATTCTCTTATACTAATCTTATATTTCAATAATGCAAAAATTAATGCAAAATTTATGCATTCAAAATAAATGCTGTTAGTGGTTTATAACTTTTAATTAATACCATTTTTACGCTTTATCCATGGTGACAAGCACTAGTGGAAAATAATCAACCGATATGAAAGCACAGGTAATTTTACAGTCCAAGTACATATGAAGTTCACTTTAAATGATTAGATTACCTTCTAATTGATATTCTTATAGAAATTACTAAAATAAATGTTTAAATTCTTAGATGGGAATTGGAAATGTTAAGAGAAATATGAGATTTTTTATTTGATCCATTCAGTAACTATTCACTTTCCATATATGACTGTCTTACACTTACTTATTTTAACCCTTTCGGGACAGCTCTGAATTCGATGTTGTTAGCAATATAAATTTTGTTTTATCATCTTTGATTAGACCTACGGAGTTATTAAATTGAGTGCAATTATTGTTAAAGGAGTTAAACCACTTACAGTAATATCGTTCAAAGCATGGTAGCAGTGATTCCGTATGATTTCGTTGATCCAAAATTATATAAATTATGGCAGTTTATTGAATGAGCGTGAGTGGCTCCGCAATTTTTATGCGAGATTATTACCCATTAGAAAATTGATCCACCATCAATATACGATTTTAAACGATTTAGAGACCGATATCTCTCTGTTCGTTCCTTCGCACGGTAACTGACATATTTTTCTTTTTTTTTTTCATAAATATGGACGACTTCATTGTGGGCAGAATCAACACACAAATTTATGGCAAAGAGTGTCTGCAAAAACGTCTGCTGTCCTTCTTACGGCAATGCAATGGTTCAACTTTGTTTTGGATATATTTGGCTCCAGAGTTGCAACTAATTTTGTGAGTGTAGGCTCTAATGAAAGCTAATCTTCAGAAAATGGGTAAATCTACAAATTTTGACTAGGAAATGAAAGTCATATGATGCAAAGTATCTATTAAATTAAATGAAAAGGTTGTACAAACCTGGATGGGGGATTTTACTATGCTAAATAAGAAACTCAAATTAGGTTAAGGGAGTTGTTATTTATATTCGAAAAAGAATAAACCAGGTTGTATTGTATTTTACCATCAGAATCAATGACACAATTTCAAACAAGTCAATCGTGTTTCTAATGGATGTTGGTGATGGAAACTATTGACATTGAGATGTTGAATATTATTTATGAAATTCATTAGTTTATTTAAATATGATTTAGTGGATGATTTAATATTGTAGCAAAATTCCAAAAAGAATTCTAACCAATTTTAGAAACACTCGATTCTTTAAATTAACTTTTGCAAATTATTTAAATATTAATAATTTATTATTTCTTATTATAATTAACCTTTTAAATTTAATAATTTCAAAAGTAAAACGTAACAAAAAAACAATTTGAAACACATTGCAAATTATAGCTAAGATTTTTGTCTGAAATCGTCATTTGCAATCGATATGAATAATAATTGTGAATGGAATATGCTAATTTTTTTCATTTATGATAATCATATTTAAAAATGATTATTTCAACTAATGAATTTTTATACCCTGCATAATGCAATATGCATGGTATATTCATTTCGGTCAGATGTTTGTGTCCACTTGAAGGAATCTCCGGAGATATAGACATAGATATATATTCGTGATCAGCGTCGATTAAATTTTCGATTTAATCGCACGATAACTTGAGTAAATATTGAGCTATTTCGACGAAATTTGGCACAAGTAATCTATGATCCAAGGGTACGGAGGGGATTGATATTGGGCATGATCGGTCAATAACCACGCCCACACCATGCATTCAAAGCGACTAACCTCGGAATTTTTAAAATCTTTAACTTGCTATAACTCACATAATATACCATTTGGGACAACAATATTTTGCACATAGAGTTATATTATACTACTATATAACCTCGCCAAAAGTGGGTGAGCCACGCCTACTTTCTAGCGTAGCTCCTATACAAAGTGTCTGTACTTCTTTTAAATTGAAACAGCTGTAACTTCTACAATATTCTGTCTACAATAACCATAATTGACACTTAGATTAATATGGCAGTGAGAAATAATATGGCAAAAAATCAGTGTGCCACGCCCACTCCTTTTTGGGTCTGCCATACAAAGTTGCGGAAATTCAAAAAAATGTTACCGGTTATAACTTGCAAACTATTCAGCGTAGAATAATGAGATTTAAGGTGTGGATTAGTATTGTATGAGCAACTAGGCTCACAGGAAATGGGTGCGGCATGCCAACTGTTTATTGTAGCCCCAATACAAAATGACTGAATTTCTTTTAAATTGAAACAGCTGTAACTTCTGCAATCTTATGTCTATAATATTCATAATTGACACTTACATTACTATGGTGGTCGAAAATAATCTGGCAAAAAATCGGTGTGCCACGCCCACTTCTTATTGGGGCTCCCATACAAAGTTGAGGAAATTAAACAAAAATGTTAACCGCGATAACTTACAAACTATTCAACGTAGGACAACCAAATTTAAGGTGTGGATTTATATTGAAAAATTAATTGGATTTACAAGAAAGAAGTAAGCCACGCCCACTTTTTATATAGCTCCCATACTAAGCCTCGGAATTATCTTAAAATCCTTTAAATTGTCCCTTTTACAACCCTCATAACATACAAAGTACTTCGTCAAAGCCAACCATATTTCGGGTCTAAATTAGTAGTATATGCAAAAATTGTTTCTCGAAAAGTGGAAATAAAAGAAATGATGGATATTCGAGTAAACTTTTTATATATAAATCTACATATGCAGGGTATAGTTTGGTCGGCCCCAGCCGACTGTAAGGAGATTTTTTTTTTTAATTTCAACAATATTTGTGCGCAAGTGATATTACGTATAATTAGAAGCTTAAAAACATGAAATTAAATTGTTGACTATTGAAATTTTTGTTCACATTTTAATTCATTAATATACTCATATGATGAATGATTCTAGAATGAGAATGTCTTACCTCATTGCAGATTGACTACTATCTTCTAAATGATCTTCTAAATCAGTTTGACGCCAAAAGTATAATCCATCAGCATGAATACACCCGACATATCTCTACATTTCGTTTCCTTTCCTTTCACATACGAATATACGAACTCATACTCATTGTATAGCGTAACTGAAACAATAGGTTTTATATTAAACACAAATGTATCGCAACGCTAAGTAGTCTCTAACTAGTTAATCATTTTTACTGTCAAAGTGTATGCGAATGGCTATATGTTATTTACGTACGATAGGTACGAGCATTAATATAAGCAACTATGAATGTAGGTGTAAGTAGTATATCGAAGAAATAAATATACGAGCATATATAATATGTGGTCTTTTGTTTTATTGAAATTTCATTTAGAGTTCTTAATTTTATTTCTGATTTTTGGTTTGGTCATGGTAATACCAAAAAAAACAGTCACTGATAGCTTACAAAAAATTAACAAATTGGTTAAAATTTGTTCAAAAGTTCATTGATCCAACTTCTTGTTCAAATTAGCATTTAATGCAAAGTTCGTTTTTTCTTTTATCCAAAAATAGTTTTTTTTTTTCTACTCTAAAACAAATGTCTAATTAATCGTACGCGTGTCGTCGAACTAAAAATGCTTGTAAAAATGTTGTGATAAAGAAATACATACAATATAAAAAAGTGGTGCTCATCAGCACATATATTATATGTAAAAAAAAAAAAAAACAATTTTTTCCCTCGCATTTCAATATATACAAATCTATATTATTTTATTATATAGAGTGGTCCATGTAGTGGTCACCTTTTGAATCACAATTTATTTTAAAAATGACAATCTTAAAACCCACGCGGAATCGAAATCTACTGTCAGTTACCATAATATTTCCGTGGAAGGGCAAATGTATTGCTCCACGCTTGAACAGCGTCGGAAAATATTGCAAACCTATTACCAAAATGGGTGTTGCGGCTCCGTGGTTAGTGTGTTGGCGTTCTGAGTTATAGTCATAGCCTTCAAATGAAAATACTTTTCCTTAGAACAGTATCAATTTCTCGGCAAACAATTGGCAATACTTCCGACAGTAAGAATTTGCAATGAAAAGTAAAGCTTCTCAAAGAACTCTGTGGCAAAACTTCATATCACAAGGGTTCTTCGGAACCGCTCCCTTCAAATATTGCCCAGAATTTAATAAACACAACAGCATTGGCAGTATTGAAAGGAAAGCTTTGCCATACGACTCTTCGGAGACGAAATTATGCACACAAATTTTTTTCTCCGTGAGACTGGCTTGCTAATGAATTTTGCTGCTGTCGAAGAGTGTGTGCAATTCAATCCAGAAATATCGACTCATCATTTATCTCAAAAATTTCCAAGACCCAGACACTTTGTATAGTAAAATTTAAGACATGGACTGGATGATTTTTTTGGTATCAGTAATTTCAGTAATAATATTATCGATTCCCTTTATCATATCGAATGGCAGCTTAGAAGTTTCGGTATGACCTCGTTCAATTTTTTTTACGGCTGTCGTGAAGCTCCAATATTATGTGTACAATTCAGATAGGATTTCGTCCCATAAGGGGAATATCGTCCAAGTCATTCATGAGAAATGTACTGACAGGGTGCACTACTACGAAGCCAGCCGAGGGAATAATGTTAATGTTTGCTCTTTCAAATAAATCCTTAGTATACCGTAAAAAATTAATTTAAAGAAATTTTATTTTATTTCTCAAAATTAACTTGGATTTGGATTTGATATATATATTTCATATTTCTTTCTTGCATACTCAACTTTATTATAGTTCTTTACAATCCCAGCAACATTTGAAGATTGCAAATTGTGTATGTAAAACGTTGTATATCAACACTAGTAGAGAAATAAAATATATTACAAATTAATATTAATCGATAGCTAATTTTGAAAGACTTATATCATTCGAAAGCGTAACATGCACTACAACTAATAGCTTATTACGATATTTCGGAGTCGTTACTCTACATATGTCTTATGCACTTCTGAGAGAAATCGTTTGATGGATTATTTTATGATTGGTAAACTTGAGTACCCATCTACAAATCACAGCCTTTTATTAGCCATAACATACTCGTAAAAAAAAACTTACTATTGATCATCCAGAAGCATTAATTTAGAAAAGTATGTGTACATCGACACTCGAAATAATTTACAATATATTCATATCCGTATATGAACTTGATAAACATGTCAAATATACAATAATAAAATCTGAATTAATAGCGCATCAAAAAAAGTCATAACAATTTATTTCTATAATTAATTCTATCAATCACATATTTGAACATAATTTTTGAATGAGCAATAAATATGTGCTAAAAAATATACAAAAAAAAATTCAGTAGTATTCAGATTCAGTACTAAAGCAAAAAGTAAAACAATCATAAAGTCATTGTTTAATCGTATATTAAATCTTTTAATGGTTAACATATAATTATCAAAAATTAATGACATCATACCTACCATATACATATGATCAGCCAAATTTCCCCAAAATCTACAATAGAGATACATACAATATTATCACATCACATCCATATCCATAGAGTTATAAGAGTTATAAGTTTTATGAAATAAAAAAAAATAACCATTGTTATATACTTGAATAAAAATCAAATTCCATAGTCACACATTCTAAATAAATGATTTGCTAATTTTTGAATTAAAATACAAAAAAAAATATTAAAAAATTGCAATCATAAAACATAACAATGAGAATAGAGTAGAGAGAATATTAAATGCCTTAAAGAGGTGGTGAAAGCATTAAAAATCATTTTGGGGAAGACAAACGAATATAAATGAAATATAAATGTTAAACATGCTAATTAATAGATAAGTGCAAAAACTACACAAATATACATACACATGTTGAATACAAATTTTTAAACCGGCTTCGTGACAAATGTCAATAGCCTAGGATAAGCAGTGCATGTATGAACATATATGCTGCATATGAATGAATGAAAATGAATAGAAACAATCAGAGAGACAAGTATGCAGATTGAGATTTGAGTGCAAATGTGTAAAATGAAATGTGCATTGTGTTTGTGTTTGTGTTTTATATTGATTTTGTTCAAACATTTGCACATCAAGTCGTATACGTAATTTTAAGCTCCATTTCGCCAGTAAACAAAATTGTCTTAACATTTCCCTTTCATTTAACATCTTTCAGAATATTGTATTATATTACAATTCATAAATATATACTCGTAAGTATACATACACATACTTAGCATACATACGATAACAACAGCAGAAATGCTATTTATATGATCATTATCAAAAAAATCAACAGGTTCATGAAGACCCGTAAATTAAGAATCGAAACAAAGAAAAACCGAAATTCAACAATAAGAATGAAATTTATTGAGCACATGGTCATTTGGCGTCAATCCGTCCACATTCAAATGATTATACTTATACATACATGTATTGTCTGTACTCATGGTAATTTGATACTAAAGAATAAATTTTTATTGAATTTTGTCTTTTATTTCACCTTTATTTCCTTTCTTTTACGTCACGTATTAGCAGGTGTTAAATAGTAGTTCCATATCCAATGCCATCACTTTTGCAAACATGTCTTCTAATCTCGTTGTGGTTACAACATTTAAATAGAACCAGCAGCAAATCTACTTATATCGGCCATTTCAGAATGAAATAATTTGAGTGGTTTGTGTGTGTTTAACCTCTTCCAGAAGCTGCTACATTAAAGTATCATATTAAAAATGGCTTGCATCAACGGCATTCACATTTATATGTATGTAAATCTTCCATTCTGAATGCGTGAATGGTATATTCATTGCGGTCAGATGTTGATATGGAAAATTTCATATATTCTTGGGCATGACTAACCTCGAAATTTTAAATATTTTTCACTTGCTATTACTTACTTCATATACCATCTAGAACAACAATATTTTACGTGTGGATTGATGAATTGGAAGTGTCATAGAAAATTAACTCCTTAGAGTGAAATATAAATAATGGTATTTTTTGTTTTCGTGTGTTATAATAAAGATTACCCAATAAAATTTGTTTGAATCACCTGATATATATATTATTATATGTACATTAGATCGTATCACGAAATATGGAGTAAAAAGCAATTCAATTCCAATCGTTTCTGAACACTTACCTTGTTACTTGTTACTTACCTTGCCCGTACATGTGGGCAAGGTCGGTTGGAGGGACAAACCCACTGAACACTTATGCCAAAACACATCACAACTTCCATGTGCAAAATTAAGTTTGTATATTTGCTTGTGCTGTCCTTTAATTCAATTAATGTAAAGTAATTGAATGAAGGTAAAAGTACAGGCAAATAAAGAGAAACACGTGGAGCAAATATGATAATTCTTGTTTGGTTTAGCATGTGTCTAATAGATAAAGATCATGCTGAACCAACAAGAATCGAGAAAAGCAACTTCCATACATGATCGAACAAACGACATATTTACATGTGCTTACCCAGTTAGGATCACTTTTCTTCAGTTGTAAGAATATTGCAACAATGACCCTCCTCCTAAGTAGTCACTTTGACCACTTAAAATCCAGGAGGATCCAGCACGAGCGCTGGTTTCTCCTACATTTCATTCTTTGTCTCCCTCTGGCTTGCTTAGGATACGAATAGGATTCTTTTATTAATATGTAGTCTCAATTGAATAATTCCATTATAACGAATAGGGTATTTTCATTAATTTGTAGTTTCAATCAAATAAATCGTCTGTATTTGAAATCCTCTTTTTCTTTTGCTTTATTGTAAAACTTCATTTTGTAAACAAAATAAACGAAAAGAATAATAAAAAGTAGGAATTGTACCGCGAAAAGTATATCATCCGAGCCGAACTCTCTAGTGTCGGTAATATTACTGTAAATTTGACAGTAAGAGTGTAATTCGGTCTTCCTCCTACAACAAGAGTTTTTCGCTGCCCTCTTGTTTACCCTGGTTGGCTGGGTGTTACCCCAGCTGGAAAGCAATGGCACGTGTTACATGTTCTAGGACTGTAAAAAAATTTTTTTTTCTGAACCCTGTAAAACCGCTAAAATTATTTTTTTCTTATAACGTTCGATTTTTATCATAGCATATAAAATTCAATTCGTATGCATTTGTTTGTTTTTAAAATTAAATATCATAAAAATGAACTCTAAAAAAAATTATAAAATTATTAGCAAAATGATGTTTACGTATATGTAATATGTAGTTTTAATTAATACCTTTACAACGATATATAGTATTCATAAAAATCGGACGTCAAATAAATAAGTTAAAAGAGAAAAATAATTTTAGCGCTTTTACAGGGTGCGGAAAAAATATATTTTTTTTTTTTGAGTCTCAGAACACTCGTAAGGTGAGTTTTCAGAAACAATTGCAGCAAATTGATTTTTTTTTTGTGATATGATTTAATGTAGCTGCCTATAATAAATTCAAGCATATCGTATTGATACAAAGTAGCTCTTATTCGGATTTTTATAAAAATATATCTTAGATAAAATAATAGAAATTGTCTTTTTTATATCGAATTAGAGTACACCAACATTTGTTATGCACCACAATCACCAGATGAGGTATTATATTTAAGAGTTTTTATAGTTTTCTAGGTAAGAGAGAAAAAGGGAATAATCAAGATCCAGTTCATTAAAATAAAATTTTTTTGAGATCATATTGTTATATAATAAAAGATGGATATCTGGACTTCTAACTTATAAATTACCTAAAAACGAAATATTTATCACACATGGTAGTATCCTTAGATCGTGATCATTGCCTGTAGTCGCAGTAGTATTTATAATAATGGCAATGTAGCATTTACCATGGGTTGGTTTTTACTTTCACACTAGTTTTTAGTCTGACTACAATATTTATTTCAATACATGCTAATAGAACCTGTTCCGGATTGATTTATAATCGATTCAAATAATACGACACCATATGTAGATATATGTATGAGTGTGTGTATATGTAATTGATACAAAACTAAATCTTTATTGTTGTTTGATTTTGCGGTCGGGATTTCGAGTTTTAATTTTAAAATAAAAATATGTGTACTACACAAATCCGTTGATTGCTAAAATACATATGTAAATAAAGCACATACTACATATAGCATTAAGCTGCTTAACATGGAGGGCTGCCTAAGTAAGCTGAAAAGTACATACTAACAACTACAAAACCTAACTCAGCAGCAGAAGCAGCTAGAATCAAAATTTATTTATAATCGTTATATTAGAATAAGATTTGCATAAATTAAACTACAAAACGTTTTTTGAGACAAAGCGACGCGTTTTGAAGATTACTTATGCAAAAAAAAAAAAAAAACAAAAAAAGAAACCACAAACAAACAACAAAAAGAGCGTGCATACATATGTCGATATCGATAGAATATATTGAAGAGCACCCAATTTAACAATGGTTCGCGTGGTCTTGCTATAAAAAAAAACACAAATATGATAATTTTCGACATTCACTAATTAGCATAACATATTTGGATTGTTGTAGTTGTTTATTTAAACACTCGCAAACACACACACACACCGACACACATCCACTCACGCACACTTACGCAAATAGGCACGCATAGAAACAAAATATTAATTATAAAATGGCACATGAAAGCTACGTGTCGGTCGTATTGATGCTTCATAGCAACAATGTTGAAATCAAACAAAATATGAGATAAAGATTAGCTGCTGATAAGATTCATGAATATATTGTATATGTATCCTTCTAATTGGTTCATTTTATTATTATTAAGTATACATATTAACAAGTACACAGAAAAAAAAAAACGAACAATCAATATTCAGTAATTTTTTAACTTCTGGAAAAGAAAAAAATATACCTCTTAAAAACCCACATTTACTTTTGTTGGCTAAATTAAAATAAAATATTTTATAAAAACATCTTAAATTGGCTACTTTTTTCTAATTTCCTTAAAATAGTTTGTTAAAAAAGAAAGTATATGAAATTTCAATTTAAAATTCTATTAAATTATAATGAACATTGTGCTTAACTCCTAGTTGGAAAGAAATTCAGAAAAAATTTTAAGATGCGCCAAATCCATAGTTAATTGAACAGCGGAGTAGCAATTTCCGAAAGCCTTTTTGGGCATATTTTGAATTACTTAAATTTTTTGAAATATTTTGTAAGTATGTTGTAAGTTGAGAATTTTTAAGTGCATACTGAAAGACCAACGTGTCTATTTTGATCCATAAAAGAAAACTGATTAGTAATTTTTTTAATTCTGATAATAATTAATAATTTAATAATTACAGAGCTCGACAGCCATTTCGCTGTTAGGTACACTGACTTCAAAAATTACCTCCAATTTGTTTAGTTCTTATTTCATATGTAAAAATTTAACAAAAAATTTGTTTTTTTGTATCAAATCCAATGGTCGAAGGATATCTTGTGATTAAGGTATGCATTCAAATTTAACTATTGGTGCCTTGAATTAGTTTTGAGGCATTTTCGTTAGATGGCGTGACTTGTACATTTACTAACATACCATACTGTAACTATATTCAAAGCAAAATATTCATGGTGACAAGCTTTGTATACTCTGTATTTATTGGGACCAGTTCGATATTGTTTATTATGAGCTGCTAAAACCGAATGAAACCATCACCAGTGTCCTTTATCGAACACAATTGATTCATTTGAGCTGAGCTTTGAAGGAAAAACAGCCACAATATCTCAAAAGGCTCGACAATGTAATAGCCTATATGGCCGTGCTCGTCAACATGTTGCTGAAGTCGTTCAAATAGAACTACGAAATAGTTTAGCAACATGAGAATGCGCATCAACATGTTGCTCAAGTCGTTCAAACATACTTAGGAACGCTGAAATGGGAATTCCTTGCGCTTCCATTCCGAAGAAAGCAATAATTGGGCTGATTTATGGATTGCTTCGACTTCTTCCAACGCAAAATCCGTATGCTACCAGAAAGATGGGAAAAAATTGTATGTAACGATGGGCTATTATTTGAATAATGTATAAAGTCATGTTGTGGGTGCCGTAGCTCAGTGGTTAGTGTGTTCGCCTTTTGATCTGTAGGTCGTGGTTCAATCCCCGGCTGATGCATAACAAATTTAATATCGATAAGATTTTTCTTTCGAATGGTACCCACCTGTCGGCAAGCAATTGGCAATTCTTCCGACAGTAACAACTTGCCATGAAAAAGCTTCTAAAAGAACTCTGTGACAAAGCTCAGAAAAAGCGATGTCACAAGTGTTCTGCCGTTCGGAACCGGCTAAAATAAGTAGGTCCCTTTTAATACTGTCCAAATTTAAGACGCACAACAGTAATGGAAAAGAAGCTCGGAATATGAGCCCTTTGGGGCTTTAAGTGCCACATATTTATTTATTTTATAAAGTCATGTCACTTAAATAAAGGCTTAAAAATAGAAAACTAATTGAAGGCCCCAATAAAACATCTCAAACCATGCGCATTAAAAAATGTATTCCCTTGGAAAACCATATTCTACTTAAACAAAACTTTAAATTTTGTAGCCGAAATTTAACAATTTGCAAAATTCAATTGAACTCTGACATGCAAACAATTTATATTCAATTGCGCTCGTATTCATCCAGACTACTTGAAAATAGTGAATCAGTCAATTAGGCAATCAAGTTATAAAACTACAACGTGTTTAAAAATATAATCGAAACGAAACGATATGAAATTCGTAATCTAAAGAGTATCAAAAATGAATCTGGATGAAAACTTGAATCTTTTTCGTTCAGTGTACATATGTATATACCGATCATATTTGAAGTATACACATGTATATGAACGCCTCATACAAGTTCGTTAGCAAAATTCAAAATCTAGTTTTGGTGGGTGTTCTTAAGCACAGAACTTCGTGTGCTCTTCGTCCCACTGATCATCATTATCATTATCATCTTGCTAAATGTTTTTAATGATATACGAAACTGTTTCAATAGGAAAATAAAAAAATGTTTCCAATTTTATCAACGGCTGCAAATATGAACACATGTACATATGTTACCTACGTGAGTAGTAGTGCGTATATCGAGAATTAATACATTAATTATTTTTCATATTTAAAATCATTAATACAATAAATTTGTTGTACCTACTGTTTTCATTTTGTGCGTAGTGGTTCTAGAACCACTTGTATGATTTCCGTTGTACAACCTGCTCAATTACATGGTGATAAGTGGATATTTAGGAAGTGCCTATTTCATTCATTTTTTGTTTGTTTTATTTTTTTTTCTAAACAGTTTAGATATTTTCCTCGGCCTTTTACGTAGTATAGGTACAAATGTATATCTAATGTTATGTATGATAAATGATTATTTGTTAAAAACCTTTTAGCACTCAATTATCAATAGTTTTTAATTGTTATTGATCGAATTGAATACAATTTTATACAATATGTTTATTAATTTTATACATAATTGTTGTAATTAATATTGTAATTTAAGGGTTTTTTTGTGTTTTTTTTTTTTGTTTTTCAACATATTTTTCAATTTTGAAACATTTCTCAATGACGCATCAATGAACTAATTATTATAAATTATAATTAATATTTTGTGGTAAATTTCAAATAATTGCCATTGACTTTATACTATGTACGTTATATTCATGTTATATGCATATTCGCTAAACTGACTATTATTTATAAAATGAAATAGTGTTAATTCGCTGATTTTATGATTACGAAATATTTGAATTCAATGTACATTGAACTCATTTCAAGGAATTTCTCATTTCAAGAGGCATTTGTTTTTATTATTAACCCACGGCTGCTCATTACAATAACAGAACGTATTTGGTTTGCATTCGTTAGAACTTTGTTGTTGGAAGCGGCAAGATTAGCAATATATTTCAGATGTTGGAACAAGTAAACCTAAGTGCGCGCCTTTTCCAATCCAGGATTCCAATCTTTGAACGTTCGTCTAAAGAACTCCTACAAGTAACCTTGTCAAGTGTCAAACGACAACCTCGTACAACAGAGTTGATCGAGCTAATGATGAATATAGCCAGTATATGGCACAAAGCTTCATTTCCCAGCTGCTCGTTTTACGAATAGATTGCAACTGGTGCTCTCTTAAAATTCTATTCAGTTGGATTTTTTTTATTTAGAATGAGTCCGAGATATTTGGGATACCAATTAATGGTAGTACAGGGTGATTTTTTGGTAACTTTCTTTTTGGCAACACTGTTTTTGGCAGCTCAGCTATTTTCGTGTAACATGTTACTGTCATACATGTTCAGTTTGGTGTATTTTTTAACCATGAATCGACTTATAAACGAACAACGCTTGCAGATTATTGAATTTTATTATCAAAATTCACACTATCTTGTGTTCAGCGACGAAGCTCATTTCTGGTTGAATGGATACGTGAACAATCAAACTTGCCATATTTGCTGTGAAGAGCATCCAGAATGCACTGTTTGGTGTGGATTATAGGCCGATGGCATCATTGGACCGTACTTTTTCAAAGACGACGAAGGCAGGAACGTTACTGGCGCTACTTTGCAATGATAACAAACTTTTTTTGCCAAAATGGAAGAGCTGGACTAGGCTGATATGTGGTTTCAACAAGACGGTGCCACATGCCACACAGCACGCGAAACAATTGTCCAATTGTGAGGCGATCTCGGTGAACACTTTATTTCACGTTTGGGGCCCTTCAATTGGCCTTTAGTTTTTTTTTTGTGGAATTTCGAATTTTTTCGAATTTTTTGTTAGCCATGATGGGTTAATAATATTCGATTTAAATGATTAACAATATCGACATATAAGGCAGTGGTATAAAAAATGAAAGAATAACAATTATAAATACCAGAATAACAAGAGAAAAAACAATATACCATATACATATGCCAATAAAATGATTTCCTGAAATTACAAATGCAACAACAAACGCTACGCTACGCCAAAGGTACATAGGTGTATGTATGTACTCACCTGTGTATTAATTAATTATTGTAATCATCGCATACAACTACCAATATGTAGCTATCAAAAATGTGCTTGTCATGAACATGTGCATATATGTACATAAATGGCAGTGTTTGAAAAGTTCATGGAATATCACCTAAAATTCATTATTACAAATAGATACCACTAATATGAAATCAAAAGGTTGAAGAGCTTCATGGGCTCATAGTAATAAAGAAATGGAAATAATTATAGCACAAATTGCTTAAATATGCTGGAGAATAAAGTATGCATATTTTCTCATTTTCACTACGGAAACTATTCAACCAGCCTATGTTATGTTCTTTGTTTACGCATTACGCAAATCTATAATATACGGATACAGCTCAATGATCTATAATTCGATTATAACCGATGTTGGTGAATTAAAATGTATGAATGAATGAATTGAATGAAACTACCTTGACATTGAAGCGGCATCAAGCAAAAGCGTTGATCGAATGTCATTGACAATTTTGTACCTTTATGTTTATATGCATACCTATATATATGATATGTAGATATGGTATGGATGATTGTGCATGGTAGTAGCAGTAGTAGTATGCACGTTGTTATTTACAAATTAATAAAAAACAACAAAAAAATATAAATACATAATTGATATTTACTCATAGCCTATCATATTGAATTCATGCAAAAATTATACATTTGTATATGAAGCAGCGCTACTCAAACTGTTATTGCTATTAATATATATATTCACACTTTTTTTTTTTTTTATTTGACTTCTTTTGACTGCCGTTTATATTCACTCATTTGTATATTTAGACATATGATCATAATTATTAATTTATGCAAAATGTTTGAGATCAACCATTTTTCAACGAATGGTTCATATGTCGATATATGTATGCACACACATTGGATACGAATTGCATTTGTATGTTAGATGTAGACGTTTAGTAACTTAAACTTGATGAAAAATTATGCATAATTAAATTTAATTAATAAAATATAATACTCACGTATGCATATGTTCATATGTATGTTATTAACAGCCATTGATTGTATACACAAATCATGTTTATATGCTGCTGATGATGCATCTGATGATGGATGTTCTATTATATTATATTAGTTGCTGATGGGTATAATATACAAATATATACTCGTATATAGATATGTGATTTCTTTTAAAACATTTAAAGCATTTATTTCATCAAATTGCCATACATGCATACATGTATGGTGTGCATATATGCATATTGAGTTAATGCGGAACGAACGGATTTGATCAAATTGGATTTGCTAAATTTATGCAAAATAATTACATACATACAAAATGTACCAACTATTGTATTATATGATGGAGCATCGTTTAAACACAAATGTTAACATTGAATACCACAAGCAATTGTTGTTTAGGCTTAACCAAATTACTATAAATGCGAATTATTGGTTATACTTAAATGCTAATCGATGGTTAAACATTAATCATCTCAATGTATTATTATCCACCAAAAAAAAAACTAAATGAATATACATATGTATAGGGATATTATTACTTATTAACTTATATGCGATATTTAGTATGATGGTTTTTTGTATAAATTCCATAAAATAATCGAATAAAACCAAATATGCTTCCATCTGATGCTATTGTGGCGCCTGTTTTTATTAAGCTATATATATATATTTATACTATTCTACTAAAACATGCAAAATCATTTATTTAACGTACCACATATCTAAGCGGAGATCAATTGTGGATAATTAAATTATAACAGTTTTAGATCTATAGAACCATTGACTGTATTTCTTGATATCTTTGGCTTCAGTAGAAGCTATGAGGTTATTATTATTATTTTTTTTGTATACCTGTTGTTGCTAATTTAGTCTAAAATAGAGTTTGATTACAATGATCAAACCAGACATTAGTTAAACCAAAAGTGTATTCTTTCCATATTGAAAATAAATTGTAAAATAAGTTCATATTTGTTGAGTCCATATGTTGAGTTAAAAAATTCGATGGATATACGAGGACAGTTAAGATAAGTTGGAGGCATTTTGAATTAAAAAATATAACAATGCTCCTGTCAAATACCATCTGTTAACACACTACCATTAAATAAGCAGCCTGCATCATTTAATCGTGTGAATTTCTACGAAAGCCATGAAGCATTATTCCATTGCGTAAAAAAAAAACTACAATCGAAACCATAAGAAGACTTGATAAACACCATGGGGGCTCTGCATCATCAACTTTAATGATTAAGAAGTGGTTTACTGAATACCATTGTGATCGATCGTATCAACACCAGCAGCACCGATCGTTCAGGTCACCCAAAAGAGGTCGTCACTCCAGTAATCGTCCATAAAATCCATGGAATGATATTGAATGATCGAAGAATGAAAGTACATGAACAGGCTGAGACTGTAAGCATCTCAACCGATCGGTTACGGTACAATTTTCAAGAATATTTGTGGCAACTATACGCAAGATGGCTGCTGTGTTAACTCACAATTGATAACAAATGCACAAACGTGCCGTTTCGTGAACGAAACATGGATCCATTACAACACACCAAAGATCAAGGAACAGTCAAAACGGTTGAATGTGCACCAAAGAAGGACAATGTCACTTTGATGGCCAACAAGTTTATGGCCGATAGTTTTATTGGATGCATGCAGTGTCATTCACATCGATTACCGGCGAATATTATTATGTTGAACAGATTTGACATTGATTTGAAGCAAAAACGACCCCATTCGAAGAAGACAAATGTACTCGTCCACCACGACAACGTACCACAGCGCACAAGATCGCAGTAGCAATGGCAAAATTGCATGAATTAGATTATGAACTTCTACCTATTCTAGCATGTTTCCAGATTTAGCCCACTGTAAATATTTCTTGTTTCCAAACCTGAATAAATTACTCGGTGGTAAGAGGTTTGGGTCGCAGGGTCATCGATGAAGAAAACGCCTATTTTGAGGGACTTGAGACCCTATTTGGAAGCCCATTTATTCATTTATTCAACATTTCCACACAAGTTAAACATACTATGTTCTCGAAGTGCGTTAAATATTTTTAAAAGCAAATGAAATGGTTTTCAGTGCGATCGAAGCTTGAAGAGCTTGAACTCCTCAATTATATTTGAAACTAAAGCAATTATTTAAAAATAACTTATATTTTAAAATGGTAATGCGTGTATTCCAATTTAAAAATTAACTAATTGGAGATACATTGTTAGCCTATCAATTTTTGTTTTCCATAGCTCGACAAATAGATATTTTAGTAGAAAACAAAAAACACATTAATAATAATGATTTGATTGAAAATTGTAATAAATTGAAATAATCGCAATTAACATAATATTAATTAATTTAAATGAAAATACATTTGAAACACAATTTCAGCTGTTAGCCGATTTCTGTGTCTGCGTCCCATCATAGATCGTGTAAAATTTTGTGCAAGCAAATAATTTAATTATACCGAAATCGAATAGCGGATGCAGCAAAGAAGAATCGATTTGTATTCAATTTTACTTCCACGAAACGTTAAGCTCACAATAAAACATGTGAAATCAATCTAGTTTTAGCTATAGCTATGTGAACATTTGATTAATGAACAATTTTACTACCAAAATAAACAATAAAAAGACAAAAAACAAAAACAAATTAAATAAGAGTTAATAGAATATAGACGATTATGTTCTGCCGCTTCAATGATCTATGAATGAATGAGAAGGTGTCAACAGAAAATCACAATCACACCATCGTTAAGAAAAAGCCCAGTTCAGTGTTCAGATATAGCATATTTAGTTTTTTTTAATTTGTTGTTTCTTTTTTTTTTTTTTTTGGCATGAATTATTCAAACTCAATTAAGAGAATCTCAAAGATAAGAGGCTCATTTGAATAATATGGATACATGTGTACTTTATACTTATGTGTGCCTACATACACACATACACACACACACACATACCAACATATGTATGCTGTGTTCGTGTTTTTGTAAAGTTTGCCGAAGTCGATATTGAAAATGAAAAAACTAGCAACAAAAATGGAGAAGAAACAAATCATAGATTTTGCGTGTACATTGATCCAAATGCGGAAGAATGAGAGAGACATAGAAATTCTCAATCAGTCAGATTAGATGACGATTTATGCGAATTTACAACAGCAAATCGGCAAATTGTTTGTAACATTGCTAAACTTGATATAAATACCACAAAATTCTCTGAGGATTTCATTAGAGTTTCGGTTTTACTACTGTAAACATAGTGGCAAGCCAAATAAAAATGGTGGGTTAAGAGAAACAGATTGTTTCTGATCTTTTTCCAATCGCAATTAAATACGCTTACTAATAATAATACGAAATCATCATTTACATTTTACAGAAACTATTCCTGATTGCTTTTGCGGTGATCGCAGCTGTTGCTGCTGATGTCAGCCATCTCCCATCAAGCGAATACTTGCCTCCTGCACAGGATGCTCCTATTGCTGCACCAACCAATGAATACCTACCGCCAGTACAAGCTGCCCCAGCACCAGTTGAGGCTGCACCAGCTCATGAACTAGCCGATGATGGTTACCGTTACAAGACCCATCGTCGCGTTGTGTACCGTCGCCATCGTCGTGATGTCAGCCACTTGCCATCCAACGAATACTTGCCCCCAGGCCAAGAACAGGCTCCCGTTGAAGCTTCAGAGACTGCTTTCGCTGCTGCTCCAGCTCCAGTTGAAGCTGAACCAGCTCATGAACTCGCCGCTGATGGTTACCGTTACAAGACCCACCGTCGCGTTGTGTACCGTCGCAACCGTCGTGATGTCAGCAGCGAATACTTGCCACCAGTTCAAGAAGCTCCAATCCAAGCTCCATCCAACGACTACTTGCCACCCGTACAAGCTGCTCCCGCTCCAATTGCTGCCCCAGCACCAGTTGAGGCTGCTCCAGCTCATGAACTCGCTGCCGATGGTTACCGTTACAAGACCCACCGTCGCGTTGTGTACCGTCGCAACCGTCGTGATGTCAGCCACTTGCCATCCAACGAATACTTGCCCCCAGGACAAGATGCTGCCCCCGTTGAAGTTTCAGAAAGTGCCTACGCTGGTGCACCAGCTCCAGTTGAGGCTGAACCAGCCCATGAACTTGCTGCCGATGGTTACCGTTACAAGACCCACCGTCGCGTTGTGTACCGTCGCAACCGTCGTGATGTCAGCGGCGAATACTTGCCCCCAGTACAAGATGCTGCCCCCGTTGAAGTTTCCGAAAGTGCCTTCGCTGGTGCACCAGCTCCAGTTGAAGCTGAACCAGCCCATGAACTCGCTGCTGATGGTTACCGTTACAAGACTCACCGTCGCGTTGTATATCGTCGCAACCGTCGTGATGTCAGCCACTTGCCATCCAACGAATACTTGCCCCCAGGCCAAGAGGCTCCAGTAGAAGCACCATCCAACGAATACTTGGCTCCAGTTGCAGATGCTCCAGTTGAGGCTGCTCCAGCTCATGAACTCGCCGCTGATGGTTACCGTTACAAGACCCACCGTCGTGTTGTGTACCGTCGCAACCGTCGTGATGTCAGCAGCGAATACTTGCCCCCAGTACAGGATGCTCTAATCCAAGCTCCATCCAACGACTACTTGCCACCCGCACAAGCTGCTCCCGCTCCAATTGCTGCCCCAATTGAAGCCGCACCAGCCCATGAACTCGCTGCCGATGGTTACCGTTACAAGACCCACCGTCGCGTTGTGTACCGTCGCAACCGTCGCGATGTCAGCCACTTGCCATCCAACGAATACTTGCCCCCAAACCAGGAGGCTCCAATCGAAGCACCAACCAACCAATATTTGGCTCCAGTTGCAGATGCTCCAGTTGAGGCTGCCCCAGCTCATGAACTCGCCGCTGATGGTTACCGTTACAAGACCCATCGTCGCGTTGTCTACCGCCGTCATTAGATCCTTTGATGGAGGACTTGGTAAAGCAAGTAATCGCTATGCTCTCATTTTTGAGTGCAATACTTAGTATTAGGAATGTTTTCACAATCATTGAATAGGAAAAACGATTCTGAATAAAATGTCATCAAAGATCAATTGATACAATTTAATTGAATTTATTGAAGTTAATCCATTTTGTTTAATTTCAAATCATAATTTCAATTCTGTGTGTGAATGAATGCAAGTCAATAAACTCTAGCTACTTAATCCTGAAGATATATTGGGGGTATTCTTATGCTGATTGTGTGAAAATTTCTTAAATTATTTCAAAAATGCGAGAATTTATGAATAATTAAAAATTAAGTTGCATTTTTTTTGCTTCCTAAAAAGCTATTAAATAGCAATCATAATTCAATTTTTTTACCTACTTAATAAAGAACCTGCTTACATTCATTCCCATTCGACTAATTTCATTTCGAAAGTAATTATCTGGTAATTTATTATTGAATAACGTAAAAGAAGAAGCAATTCCTAGTGTCAATTTCAAAAAATGGCATTTGAAGGCGCTATCATTGGATGGCCGGTTAAATTGTGCAGCGGAGGGTATTTGCCACACGTCAAATATTAATTAACGGAAACATAAAAATTGAAAGAGTAACTATACAAAAATAGATGCTTAGAATATTCGCTTATTCGCTTGGCCTGATAAACCGGATTGCGCTTGATTGGATTATTTTTCTTTGTCTTTTTAATATTTTCTGAAGATTTTTAATATTTTAATTATTTTTTCTCTGTTTTTTTTTTTTTCTTCGACAATATACATATGTCATTAATTTTCGTGTGAATCCAAATTGCAAGCATTTGCATAGCAGAGTCAAATCATATAAAAACGAGCACATCTGCTGCATAAGGTATCATTTCGTTTGAATTCATTGCCAATTAAGAAACGAGCTGTTTTAAGATGGTCAGTATCAGAATAGTTCATTGTGTGGATAATAGGACCCAAAAAAGAATAACATCTTTATAATTTGTTTACAGAAATACGTTTTAGTTGTTTGCGCACTAGTTGCTGCTGTAGCTGCCGACGTCAGCCACTTGGCTTCCAACAAGTACTTGCCACCTCACCATGGAGCCGCTTCAGCACCAAGTTCATCTTACTTGGCTCCTGCTGCCTCAGCACCTGGACCGTCATTCTCTGCTGCAGCCTCAGCTCCAGCTCCAAGCTACAGCAGCCACAGCAGCTTCAGCTCTGGTCCATCTGCTGCTGCATCAGCCCCAGCTCCCAGCTACAGCAGCCATAGCAGCTTTAGCTCAGGTGGTTCTGCTCCATCATACTCTGCTGCAGCCTCAGCTCCAGCACCAAGCTACAGCAGTCACAGCAGCTTCAGCTCTGGTCCATCTGCTGCTGCTTCAGCACCATCTGTAAGCTTCAGTAGTGGTGGTGGTGGTTATTCTGGTGCATCTCACGTCGCTTCCGCATCCGCTCCTGGTTCATCCTATTTGGCTCCTGCTGCCTCAGCACCAGCTCCAAGCTACAGCAGCGAAAGTAGCTTTAGCTCTGCTGGTTCTGCTCCAGCCCCGAGCTTCAGCAGCGACAACTCTGGCGCATCTGGTCAGTCCTTGTCTGCTGCCGCTTCAGAACCTGAGCCTGCCCATACCTATTCTGCTGATGATGGCTACCGTTATAAGACTCAACGTCGTGTTGTCTATCGTCATCGTCATCGCCGTGGTGTATCCAATGACTACTTACCACCTTTCCAAGGCGCCGGATCAGCACCTACTAGCGAATACTTACCTCCAGCTGCTTCAGCTCCTGCTGCTGCTTATGCAGATGTTAGTGATGCTGGTGATGCTGGCTTCGCTGCTTCAGAACCAGAACCTGCTCACAGCTTCTCCTCTGCTGATGGCTACCGATACAAAACACAACGTCGTCGCGTTCTCCGCCGTCATCGGTTCTAAACTGAACAAGAGGCCATTTCACTCGAAGAGTCTTGCTTTGTAATGTGTGGAAATGAATATGGAATAAAAAAAAATGTTTTATTATGAAACGAATAATGGAATCTTTTTATTATATAAACTATTTGCAATTTTCAGATTTTTATTATTAGTTAATCTGGTAGTGGTCGCATAATGAAGTCATATTTTTTAAACACATTTTATTTGATAAGTCACCAAAAATGAATTCATAATATTCATACATTTGCATATTGACCGGTTGTCGGAAATACCTAATTCTACGTGTAAATTAAATTGCATAATATTTAATAGAATGTACATTATTGAGGTATATATTTGCGTATGTCGATATACATTAGAATGGGTCGATGCCCATATGAAAAATTAGTTTTGATCATTTTAATATGAAAAAATCAACAAAAGGTAACCGAAAGTTGATTAAAAAAAATCTCCTTACAGTCGGCTGGGGCCGACCAGATTATACCCTGCATATGTAGAGCTATATATAAAAAGTTTGCTAGTATATCCATCCTTTTCTTCCACTACTTTGTATAGGACCTACATTAAGAAGCAGGCGTACCTCACCAATTTTGGAGGATCAATTTCTGCCTATAATACTAAACTACCTAGGTTGCAATGGGTTGACCTAGGCGTATTATTTAGTAAGTTATGGGTGTTTTAATGTTTAAGATAAATCCGAGATTTTGTACGGAAGCTATATAAAAAGTGGGCGTGACGTATCTCTTTCTTGTATATCTATTTAATTTTTCAATATCAATCCACACCTTAAATTTGGTTGTCCTACGCTAAATGGTTTGTAAGTTATGGAGCTTAAAAGTTTTGGTTTAATTCCCTTGACTTTGTATGGGAGACTCGTGAAGGAGTGGGCGTGGCACACTAATTTTCTGGTAGATTTTTGCCGACTACGATATTAATTCAAGTGTCAATTATGGTTATTCTAGACAGAATATTGCCGAAGTTACAGCTGTTTCAATTTAAAATTTGTATGGGGGCTACGATAAACAGTGGGCGTGGTGCCCCCATTTTCTGTGAGCCTAGTTGCTCGTACAATACTAATCCATACCTTAAATCTCGTTGTCCTAGGCTAAATGGTTTGAAAGTTATGGAGCTTAAAAGTTTTAGTTTAATTCCCTTGACTTTGTATGGGAGACTCATGAAGGAGTGGGCGTGGCACACTGATTTTCTGTCAGATTTTTGCAGACTACGATATTAATTTAAGTGTCAATTATGGTTATTCTAGACAGAAGATTGCCGAAGTTACAGCTGTTTCAATTTAAAATTTGTATGGAGGCTACGATAAACAGTGGGCGTGGTGCGCCCATTTTCTGTGAGCCTAGTTGGTCGTATAATACTAATCCACACCTTAAATCTCGTTATTCTACGCTGAATAGTTTGCAAGTTATAACCGGTAACATTTTTTTTAATTTCCGCAACTTTGTATGGGAGACCCAGAAAGGAGTGGGCGTGGCACACTGATTTTCTGCCATATTATTTCCGACTACCATGTTAATCTAAGTGTCAATTATGGTTATTCTGGACAGAAGATTGTAGAAGTTACAGCTGTTTCAATTAAAAAGAAGTACAGACACTTTGTATGACAGCTACGCTAAAAAGTAGGCTTGGCTCAACCACTTTTGGCGAGGTTATATAGTAGTATAATATAAGTCTATGTGCCAAATATTGTTGTCCCAAGTGGTATATTATGTAAGTTATAGCAAGTTAAAGATTTTGAAAATTTCGAGGTTAGTCGCTTTGAATGCTTGGTGTGGGCGTGGTTATTGACCGATCATGCCCAATATCAATCCCCTCCGTACCCTTGGATCATAGATTACTTATGCCAAATTTCATCGACATAGCTCAATATTTACTCAAGTTATCGTGCGAACCAGCCAGGTGACAGACAGACAGACGGACGGACGGACGGCGTTAAATCGAAAATTTAATCGACGCTGATCACGAATATATATCCATGTCTATATCTCCGGAGATTCCTTCAAGTGGACACAAACATCTGACCGAAATGAATATACCATGCATATTGCATTATGCAGGGTATAATAATTTGAATACTAGTCCAATACAAAGAGTCCCTTCGCAAAGTCGAAGAAAACCAAATATCAACCATCGCTTCAACCGTATCATATAAACGCACGGCTAATTTTCTATATAATTTATATAAAATAATTTGATATAAAATAATTATATTTTCTGATATTCTCATTAATTTTATAGAACAAGACAATGGCAAATCCATGTATGAAAAAAAATCTTTGCAGTTGTTTAGACCGCACAAGATTCCTCTGCTTCAACGGCCGGCTTTTAGTCTCAACCTGTATCCAAAGAGTGCTCCGAAGAGAAGCCACAAAATTGAAATTTTCTTACAGCTAAAAAAATAAAAAAAAAATCAATGAAGTTTGATATTGGAGATATAAAAAATTGTTTACTAGTTTCAAATTGTTTAATTTGTAGTATTCTTTTGGCGCGTTTCGACCCGAATTGCTTCATAAACAATTTTAATTTCAGTTCAATACGTTCTTATCATAGTTCCTGATGTCAAAACGGAATCTAATCCATCAAAATGACAAAAACCATGCAGACATCAAATGAAAAACCATTTCAAATTGTTATTTAACAAAAATTCGGTCTCTGGTAGGCCCAGAAAAACAACCACACAGGATGATCGTCTGTTATTATTGACCAGCCAATGTTCCCGGTTCAAAACTGTGTCAGATTTACGAACAGAGATTAATGAAAACTTATCGATGAATCCAAATTCGATGTTTTCGGGAACAAACGGCGAATGTTCTGCCGTAGAAATCAGACCAACGATATCAATATGGATTTGTTAAGGTACGTTTGTAGGAAACAGTATGATAGTTTGAGTTGATTTTTGCCATAATGTTGTGGCGATTTACTTCAAAACAATGTTATTCCATCTGGCATCAAACCGACGCCGAGGTGAGAGGTTCGAGTTTCAGCAAGATTTTGAAGAATATGACTCTGAACACACATCCAAATACATTATTGAATTGGTATGGCATGAATTATTATGACATGAGCTCGATAGAGAGGTTCAAAACATCAAATATATATATATAAGTATATACTATATGTAATTACGTATTACAATTAGAATGTTATCAGGTTTTGCTATCTTACGTAACACAAGAAAAACTGTATCACCAATTTCTAAAAAGTATTTATGCAAATTTTGTATAATTGCTAAATTAAAAAAGAAATTTATATATTGCACGTTATTTATAATTAGATTAAATTGCCGTTACTTCTAGCAGATACATATTAAGTAGGTTTTGGCATCATGCATACAATAATTTTTTCCATTATTACACTATAAAATAATTTCAGGGTCATTAAATTTGTAATCCATTGACTGACTGCTTTTAGAATAAGTAGTACAAAAAAGGTTTAAAATTCATATCGGAGCGAAATAGGTAGTTTGGACACATATAGTAAAATTTCATGAGGAATAATTTTGTAGAACATTTTAACTCATGAGCTCTCTCACGAAAGTATCATTTTTACACCTTTATTACAAAGTCTCAATAAAATTGCATTTGGAGGGTTGCCATGGTGTTAAAATATTCTAGAAAACTGTTCACCGGAAAATCTCACAAGGGATATTCAAACTTTCGCTATACCTGGGATTAATTTCCTTCCAAAGCAAGAAAGCTGCACATCTTTTTTTGGCGACAGTTTTAATGAAGTTTCACTCATAGTTTAATGTGCAGTCGCTGCAGAAATATATATTTTTTTTTGGCACTAAGGGTTTACAAATTATGTTCGGGATTTCACACTTGTTGTGTTCTCTTTGTTTCCAATCGTGACATGCTTACTGATGTCCAGTACATCGTGTATCCCAATCACACATATAGCACATTTAATTTACATAGTCACTATGAAGACCGCAAAGCATTGCGACGACCTTTAAGTCACAACAAATGTTCATGAAGAATTTGAAGCGGGAGCAGTAGGGCCAGCAGCGGAGTCATATGTGGATATCATGCGTAACTCAGATTCTGATGATAGCGTGAGTGTGATACTGACGTCACAAAAGCCAAACCATCGCCCTTAAAGAGAGATAGAATTATATTTTTGAACAAATTATTGTATAAAAGAATGATTTAAAAAATTGCATATATCAAGGGGACATATTGTATTTGTTTTTTATTTACTATGTATTTATTTTCTTTGTACAAGGTTTTTTGAGTTTATATATACATACAAATAATTTCCTGTAATGACACACAATATAACATATAATATATTCTGTTATACAATTTTAGTATACTTAATGCAATTAAATTGAACTATGTCAAATAATATTAAAAGAACTAAATCCAACAGCAGTTTATGTAGTGCACGATTTTGGCAGGGATTATTAAATGAGTTGAGATTTTTTTATCACTTTACATATCGTCATGTAAGATTACAGATTATAATATATATGGATTATAGTTGCTTTCACCATGGTGAAATAGTACGGACATAAAAGAAGCTAAGAGTTAATTTAATTGAATTTATTTAATTACAGGCTGTCTACATTGGCATTCAGTATTATACAATATGTTATATAGGTTTTTTAAAAAATTGGCATGAATAAGAATTCCCTAAGGAATTCATTATATATTTTACTTTTGAAAAAATATTAAATATAAACTGGTATAATTGAATTCAAAGCATTGGCGATGTTCAACCGCAATCTGAATCCACGTTTCGCAAAATTGAACGAATCATGGATCCGTCATAACATACCAGCAAAGAAAATAGAATGATTAAGAAGTATTATCTTCCAGTTTACACGAAATTTGTCGGGAAAATAAGGCAAGTGAGATGAGTAGCACCAAAACAATATACAAGTTGGTGTTGCGTTCATGCAGTATTCAACATGTTTTGACGAGTTATGAGTGTCATTCGAACCACATCAGACTATGGTTTATAATCAGATGGTGTATTTCTGTTATACACTATTCCTCAAATAATAAATAATGAGAATTTTTATATTGATAATAAATTGTTTGCATATTATATGCATGTTTATTTGTTATTGTTCCATATGATATACAATAGAAAGACATGAGTTCGTGCATTGAAATTTTAAGTTCGTACAAGCATAAGAAATTTACTTAATTTATTTGTTTTTTTTTTTAATTTGTACTTAATATATTACATGAATTTTTACTTTCCATAGATATACTAAATTACATGTTTCTTTCTTAATTTTTTATTTTTATATAAAATAAATATACGATTAAATAATTTTGCAAATGTATTGAGGTAGCTATTGGTTTCATTATCAAATTCATCGTATACTATTTCAAATGTTTGATAATGATTAAGCCAAGTCACCGCGGCAAGGTTGCTACCATAGACTTGGAAAAATGTAACTATTTCTACACGTGGAATTGTACTCCAACAAAAACTTGTGTATTATTCATGTATTCTATACCATTATTTCTTGACTTATTAGAGCCAATCATCTGAAAATATATCACATAGGATAATATGTTAACTCGTTATATAATATGTATTAATGTGAATAAACAACTTACAAGGTATTTTCGTGTATCCATAATTGAGAAAAAGAGGATGAAGAAGAAATATTCCAACCACTTCCACAAATATTTATGGTATCGGTAACATCTATACATCTTATAGTATGATACTATAAGAAGCTGCAAATGGTAATGAAATTAATGCTTATTGAAATTGTCGTACGAAATTATTGTACGATATTTAATTTATGTAAAATGTACACCTGTACTTACTAGATGTTACTACGATGATCTAAATATAGGAGTAAGTTTTGTTGAGTACCGTGTAGTTAAGTTAAGATTGCTTCTGAAATATACAAAAGTAAGGTACATACATGCTGAATGAATTGCATATATTTATTACTTACTGTGTGATACTGCATTCTCATATTTTAAAAATGTGACAATTGCATAAGATATGTTGATACATAATTTCATATATATCTCGTCGACGTTGCATTATTATATGATCTAGCAAACACAAATTAAAAATTCATGTACTTTGTATCTACATGAATTAAATTCAATAAAGCTCACTTACGGATAGTTTGGCTCGATTTAGAATTGCGTGTATATATGCATATACAATATTCCAAGAAGATGGAGAAGGAGAAAAAGAAGTAGTATCCGAATCGCCGGAAAATATAATGTAGTTATCTATAAACAAAAAAGAGGAAGATAATATATTTGTACCTTACCAAAAATTATGCAATTGCTGGTCAACTTACATACATTATCGCTTTAATTTTCTCAATTTCTCATCTGTTCGCCGTTTTCTACTCTCATTTAAAAATTTGCATTTTTGTGCTATCATTTCCTGAGCCAACCACTTGGAATTCTTATATAACAGCACCGTTATTAAAAATCGTAGCATTTGCATCCGATGGTTGCCACATGGCGTAGTCAAATCGAACCATTCTTTGTGTATACCCATAGTTCTTTGCTGAATCGCATTTATTAAAATTGCTCCAATGCCTTCGATGTGGGCGTATTCATTGAAGTATTGCTGATACCAGACTAATTGTTTTTGGCATACATCAAAGACGTCATCGGTGGGATTGACAAGACGCAAATCGTTGCACTCTTTAAAATTTTTAGCAATTATTAACTGTTCGGATGCGCTCTTGAAATTAGCTTGCGCCTTACACATTGACTCGGCACAATCTCTGCAGCCAATTTTGCGCATTAGCTTCTCGTGTAGCGCATAGCCGACAATATAACGTTGGACAGGTACTTCAGCAACATGACCTTCATAAGTCAAGCTAGTAATGGTGGTTGGCTCATCTGATACAAACATTTCAATGCCGACGTTCAAAATGCTTTGCATTGGCTCACTGTTCGTATGAGAAATTGGCGTTTCGGGGTTGTAATCCCAATCAAGCATTACGTCATCGTCATCTTCACAATTACCACCTTTATTGACGAAGTCAAATCGTAGAATATTCATTGACATTAGGCGCGCTACAATTTGCTTTATTTCGTACAACAATGGATGCGTATTTATGCCCTGTGACGATCTTATTTTGTAGAAGAAATTTTCGAGCGCATCTTGATTGAGCTTGCCCAAAAATATGAAATTCACATCATCCCACGAAGCGAATAAATCGTCACACAAATGCAACATGGACGTCATTGTTATAATATACCTCGTTATGCAGGGTATCTGCCGTGCATTAGGTAACTTTAAACTCTCCATGTAATGGATGTAATCTAAAATATGTGCTCTCTTCCGCTTGTCATCCCTAAACATAGGTGCACGATATGCATTTCTATTATGCAGCAGTTTGCAATTAAGATCGTTCAACATGTCATTCATTTTTTTGACGAACATTTTGGTTGGACCAATACATTTATTGACATACGGATCATTTCCAAGTAAATTCAACGTTGCTGCCATTTCAATGCCCGCTGCCACCGAATTGCTCAAAACTTGAGTCGCTCTCGATACGCTCATTCGTTCAAATGTAGAGGGATTTATATGTAAGTCCGTTAGCTTTGGACATATTTTGTAATGTGGATTGGCACAGTCAATCTCGTATAATTTTCGTATAACCTGAAAACTTGCGATGCAATCCGGGGTTGATATATCATATCCAAGCAATGTATTGCGTATGCTCTTTATTAAATGACTGTTGTCATACATACAATGGATTTTGTTTCCATTCACTTGGATCGATGTATCCTTAATGGTTACGCCCAGGTCAGAATATAACCTTTGATTGGCTGGGTCACAAACTATTGCCTTCACAGTGACGCCCAATCCATTAATCACGTTTATATTGTCCAATAAAATGTCCTTCAGTTCCTTGGCCTTCACACCGTTATATGAAGCAAAATAGCTTATTACGTACTTCCAGCTATCAAAAATGCCTTTCACCATTACACATAAGACTTTATTGGCAATCATCTTCTCGAGCTTACCCCCACCAAAATCAACAAATCCATCAATTGTGTCGATCACTTTATTATATTGTAAATCCTGACGGATGGAAAGTTCATCAAAAAGTAAACAACACACCCGTGAACGTTGTGGCATTCTATCCATCATCCGTTTTAGATTTTTCAATACTTTTGGGTCGTGACCTGGCATCACCATCTATATTGGGCGCCAACGATGAAGCGTACTTTTGTGAGGCAACCGAAACCCCAACTCGTCTCTCATAAACCCATATGATCTCGTCGACATATAATTGACATTTTGAGCAAGCATTTGTTCGTCCGGTGTGTACTGCTTGCTCCGAGATGCACATATCATTTTAGCAAACGTCACCGAATGCTTGCTTGCATCATTATCTGGTATTATGGCCTTTTTTGTTATATCCATAATACGCTTTTTGAGTTCGGCATTTGTTTTGTTCAATGATTTTATTGTCGTCAGTTGGGTGTGCAATCGTTTTTGAAATGAACGCATTTGTTCGGCTCTAATTTGCTTTGACGTGCGTTCTTTAGTTGCGCGTTCTTTCTTCTTCGGTATTATTTCGGTATATGTCAATCTTTGCCGTATCTCTTCTGCTACACTAAATTGATGAAACTGCTCTAAAGTGATGTCATCGTCAGTTAGCTTCAGATCCGGATACGTAATTTTTGGGGTTGTCATTGTCCAAGCCGAAGATGTGCTACTATTATTACTTGGATGTTGCTCTATCGGTTGAGCCGGTAATTCCTCGATAGGGATAATTCTACTTGTCAAATTAAGCGTCGGAATGGCGCCCGAGAATAGTCTTCTCCGCCCAATCAAATCGTGAGCAAAATGCCTATCACACAACATCAATCGAACATTTTTGTTATGATAATGCATATTGCATGCCTCCAACCATTTCTCACACAATTCTTCATTTGATGGAAATTTAAAAAATCTTGTTCCACTGTTACAATGACTTAAGCAAAATCGTCTGAAATCTTTGCGAGTGGTCATATTTTCATAGTTCCTATGAGGTATATCGTTCTGATGACCTATTTACAATACAGAATAATAAATTCAATATTTCAAAAGTTTGATAAATAAATTTGAAAATACTCAAAAACTTGCTACCTTCTATTTTACAAAATTTGTTGTTGAAATTTTAGAACATTTTTGATTTATTAAACGAAATTTTCCGAAATTTTCTTTCATTTGTAAAGAAATTAGTCACATATTTTATGAATACAACCCAGGATTCTGAAAATCTTATGCAATTTAAATTTTAACCATAGATCAAAAATCTATCATATATGAATCGTTCAGAAATGGTGCGTTCATAAATGACCAATCTATCACATATAAAACACATGATTTCGTCACATATCGTTCAATTATGAACACAAAACAAAATCTTGAATCGTCCATTTACGAATAAACAGAATTCTCATAAATATTCAAATATGAATAATCACTTTTTTTCAATTTGTTCATATATGATAATATTTTTTTTATTTTCAATTCGATCATATATAAGAACTTGAAAAAAAATAGGCATACATATTCGTGTATGAGCGATGACAAAAATTTATCAACTTTTCATTTATGTATATGTTTAAATTGAAATTTTTACGTTTTCTCATACATGATTTTGAATAAAACAGATCAAATTTAAAATATATACGTTCATGTATGATATGTTCATGAACGTATATTTCCGATTTCTGAGTTTAACTACTATTTTAAACATTTTCAATTGGTATAAAACCAATACCCAATTACAAGAACGAATTATTTTACTTCGTATTCAATAAAACTATCGTGCATTGCTTTATGCGTACATGTTGACATTCAAATTATTGTGTACATACACAAAAACTATGTTCATATATTTGACATATGTTCACTTCCTCGTATAGTATGTTATAAGAATAATTTCTTTTCGTTTCCTATCCTATACATGCATACGAGTAATTGTGGATTGATTTCATTTTTGTATGACGAGTTTTTCGGTTTAATAATATTGTAGTTTTCAATTTGATATATCCTTCAAATTATTTTATATCGTTCATAGCTATGTCTATATGGCTTTATAATTAGCTTTGAAATTTTGTTTAATATGTATTGCATACAACACTGTCGGTATTTGACAAATTTATGGAAGATGTAAAACATAAAGAATATTCATAAAAAAATATTATTAATAAATGTAGATATGAATGATGAACGGGCATTAAAAATCGAAAGTAATTATAACCGCCAGACAGCCGACTCAATCTAACCTCACCTAACATATTACTATAATTATATGTACCGACTTACCCAACTTTAGAGTGGGAATGGAGCCCTTTTGTAATTTCACTCTTCCCACATAATGCTCCTCAAAATGACGGCTACATACACGACTTCGTGTCTCAAATACTCGATCGAGAGGTAACCTAATATTTTCACACCACTTTTTTAGCATAGACTTGTCTTTTGGAAGTCTGTATAGCTTCACAACACTATTATCCTTGCCTGGACACCCGTGCACCAGGCACTTGCACAATTTGCCTTTATTCGATTCACTTGGCATATTTATAATAAAATGTTTAAATTTTACACCAATTAAATATTCAATTCAGTCGCACAGAATAAATTCTTCACTCTTAAGATTTTCACTTGATGAATAACGGAAATTCAAAGCATTCGATTTCATATGCGCCATCATACATTTTAGCAGGAAATGTACATTAAAAGAGAATGGAGAAATCGGTAATTATTGCATGATTTGTATGCAATAATATGCAAATAAAATGTTTGAATTGCATAATAGCCTAGACAGACGGCAGCCTAATTCCGGATTACCGGCGCACTTAAACCGCCGGATTAACTAAACGGCTGATTGCTGTTTTATTAGGTCTGTCCACTTACATTACTATCACTATCAATTTCCGTCATCTATCACTCTCGATATGAGAAAATCTACAAGAAGTACGTGAACTGAAAACTATCAGAAACTTGTAAATTGACATTCACCGTTCATAATTGACAGCTGGATTTATTTGTTCGCCAACATTTTTCATGTTGAAAACTGTAAACAATTGTTGAAAGTTTTTCGTTAGCGAACACACCTAATATTTTGTAAAATGGATGAAGAAAAATTCACAATAGACAATTTTCAGCGGTGTTGCCAGCGCAAATTGACCTAATCCTCTTTTATTTTGAGAATTATCTCATAGAGTTTATGCGGATTAGCTGCAGTTAATGCCCGAGTTAATTCGAATTAATTCGGTAATCCGGAATTAGGCTGCCGTCTGTCTAGGCTATAAGTCATTTCTCAATCAAACTTGATTTCTTCATATCATATATGAACAAGTTTCGATTTTCAAAACTTTATGTTATAAAAATAAAAATTAGCTTCAAAATGTCCCAAACTAAATTCAGCAAATAATTTCTATAACAATAGCAAAAAAATAAAATAAACGGAAAGAATGGTCAGACAATGATTTTCTCGATTGATCGGAAATATGAAATACACGAAAATACCTTGTAAGTTGTTTATACACATTAATACATATTATATAACGAGTTAACATATTATCCTATGTGATATATTTTCAGATGATTGGCTCTAATAAGTCAAGAAATAATGGTATAGAATACATGAATAATACACAAGTTTTTGTTGGAGTACAATTCCACGTGTAGAAATAGTTACATTTTTCCAAGTCTATGGTAGCAACCTTGCCGCGGTGACTTGGCTTAATCATTATCAAACATTTGAAATAGTATACGATGAATTTGATAATGAAACCAATAGCTACCTCAATACATTTGCAAAATTATTTAATCGTATATTTATTTTACATAAAAATAAAAAATTAAGAAAGAAACATGTAATTTAGTATATCTATGGAAAGTAAAAATTCATGTAATATGTTAAGTACAAATTAAAAAAAAAACAAATAAATCAAGTAAATTTCTTATGCTCGTACGAACTTAAAATTTCAATGCACGAACTCATGTATTTCTATTGTATATCATATGGAACAATAACAAATAAACATGCATATAATATGCAAACAATTTATTATCAATATAAAAATTCTCATAATTTAATATTTGAGGAATAGTGTATAACAGAAATACACCATCTGATTATAAACCATAGTCTGATGTGGTTCGAATGACACTCATAACTCGTCAAAACATGTTGAATACTGCATGAACGCAACACCAACTTGTATATTGTTTTGGTGCTACTCATCTCACTTGCCTTATTTTCCCGACAAATTTCGTGTAGACTGGAAGATAATACTTCTTAATCATTCTATCAAAGAAAATAGAATGATTAAGAAGTATTATCTTCTAGTCTACACGAAATTTGTCGGGAAAATAAGGCAAGTGAGATGAGTAGCACCAAAACAATATACAAGTTGGTGTTGCAAGGTTCTACATGTTGGGAACTGTTTGATTACCATTTGAACAGCTTCAAACCTTCCCTTCATGCACTATTATCAAAATAGTAAACAAAAATAAGATCACATGTGTTATATACAAATTTATATGTGAATTAGTAAATATTTTTATCAATGACTTCTATATATTTGGAATAGTATATGTATATACAATAGATTTTTTTTCCAATTCTGCACAATATATATGTAGTATATGCATATGGAGTATACTATAGGTATACAAATTAAATATTTCTAATATATGCTCTTACTATATATATATATATATATATATATATATATATGCATATATATGCATATATATATATATATACGCTCTTACTATATATATATATATATATATATATATATATATATATATATATATATATATGCATATATATGCATATATATATATATATATATATATATATATATATATATATATATATAATATATAATAAAAGCGCTTAGATTGAATGTTTTAATATTTAATTGTTCCTTCATTAAATACATAAAAAACAACAACAACAAAAGTTCGGTATTCTTACGAAATTAACTGTAAACAACAAAAAACAAATTATACTCATATTTAATCTGTGCAAAACTTAAGCAACTCGGAGTGCAAAGGTGTTCGATATTTCTTTGTTCAGAAAATTTCGGAGTTTTTTCTGCTTTGTGCATTAACATTGATCTAACTCAGTACAAAAAAGTCTTTCTTAGCGCACAGTTCTTTCAAACATATTGAAATCCAATATGCAACATGTCCGTTATAGTCATCAATTTAAGATGAAGGTTATATCGTTATTTAAGGAAGGAAAACCACAGAATGACATTGCAAAATCATTAAATATCAACAAATCTATGATATCAAGATGGATACGATTATTTGAAAAAACTGGTAGCGTTACAGATCGAAATTCAGGAGGAAGACCCCAAAAAATTTCTTATAGGGAAGCTATTCAAATTAAAAAATTGATTAAAAAAAATCCGTTCATGTCTTCAAAAGATATAGTAAATACTCTTAATTTAAATGTCGATTCAAGCACAGTAAGAAGGCATTTGATTAAAGTTGGTTTAAAAAGCTACAAAGCGGTAAAGAAACCAATGCTTACACCAAAACATGTAAAAAAAAGGTATGTTTGGTTTAATGCCTTCAAAACAAAAACAACAACATATATTTTTTTTCCAGACTTGAATTTGCTAAGAAGTACGTGGGCTAGTCCATAAAAAAGTGGTTTGGCGTACTGTTCAGTGATGAAGTTAAAATAAATTTATTTAATTCAGACGGAATAATAAGAGTTCGACATGCGAAAGGTGAAGGCCTCAATCCGCGATACTGTAAAAGGACTGTAAAGCATGGAGGAGGGAACGTCATGGTGTGGGCGTGTTTTTCGGGGAGTGGACTTGGTCCGTTGCATAGGATTGACCACAAAATGGACAGATTTATGTATAAGGACATCTTAGAAACTGCAATGTTGCCTTTTGCGGAATGGAATATGCCACTTCGATGGGTGTTTCAGCACGGCAATGATCCGAAACACACATCGAAGTTTGTGGAGGATTGGCTACAGTCAAATAAGATTCAAGTGCTTGATTGGCCGGCACAATCGCCCGACTTGAATCCTATTGAAAATTTGTTTTCAATTTTAAAACGAGGCTTGGGCTCAAAGCGCTTTAAAAATAAAGACGAACTATTTTTAGGCCTCAAAACTAAATGGGAAAATATAAATAAATCATATTTAACGAAATTAGTAGCTTCTATGCCTAAAAGGTGTGCTGCAGTAATTAAAAATAAGGGATACTACACAAAATATTTAAAGTTGCTTAAGTTTTGCACAGATGAAATATGAGTATAATTTGTTTTTTGTTGTTTACAGTTAATTTCGTAAGAATACCGAACTTTTGTTGTTGTTGTTTTTTATGTATTTAATGAAGGAACAATTAAATATTAAAACATTCAATCTAAGTGCTTTTATTTTTTAGTAAATTTGAAATCAATGAGAGCACTATGCCAGTTGCTTAAGTTTTGCACAATACTGTATATATATATATATATATATATATATATATATATATATATATATATATATATATATATAAATATATATATATATATATATATATATATATATATATATATATATATATATATATAGTAAGAGCATATATTAGAAATATTTAATTTGTATACCTATAATATACTCCATATGCATATACTACATATATATTTTGAAAAATTGGAAAAAAAATCTATTGTATATACAGTGGCTCCCAGCTTATTTCGTACAGTGACAGTTTAAAAATTGCTGCAGTCGTAATTCCTAATATAGCAAAAATTTGAACAAAATATAAATGCCATTTTAGAAAGGAAGGTTTGTTTTTTATTTTCCAAAATTTACTTTTTCAAAATTTTAGTGTTTGACACTATAAAAAAATAAAATAAGAAAAAAATAGGAAAATTCATGTCACAGCTTATTTCGTACAGTCTCTTTAAGTTCAAACTAAAAACAAAGTAAGTTGATTTTAATATTTAGTTGACATCCCTTAGCGTTAATGACAGCCTGGAGTCTATTTGGCATTGAATCCACCAATTTCTGAGTGATGTCTGGTGTGATTTTTTTCCATTCTTCCATCAGTACCTTCTTTAGGTCTTGCTTATTAGAAATCTTGTGTGTTCTTATTTTATTGTCCAAAATAGACCAAAGATTTTCAATCACATTCATGTCAGGTGACTGTGGTGGTGGAGACATCAAGTGTGGGCAGTTCCAAATAAGCCAAGATTGCACAATCCCAGATTTATGTTTTGGGTCATTATCTTGGTAGTACCGAAATTCTTCCCGCAAACCCAGTTTGTCTGCACTTTGAAGTAAATTGTTTTTCAGAATCTCGAGGTACTTCATTTTGTCCATTGTTTCCTCAATAAAAACCAATTCACCTACTCCGGCTGCTGACATACAGGCCCAAACCATCACGCTACCGCCACCATGCTTCACTGTGGGCTTAAGGTTCTCCTTGTTTAGCTCGGTATTCGCTTTACGCCAAACATATGACATTCCGTCCGAGCCAAAAATATTAAACAGACTCATCCGCGAAAATAACGGTATTCCAGAACGCAGGAGTATTAATAATATGCTCTTTGGCGAAGTCAAGTCGGCGTTGTATATTCATTTTCGAAATGAATGGTTTCTTTCGGGCTACTCGACCGTTCAAGTCATGATTGCGCAGCACACGTCGGACAGTTTCAGCACTGGATGATTTTCCTATTTCACGCTGAACCTCTGCAGCCAACTTCGGAGCGGATAACTTTGGATTTTTCTTAATTTTTCGTACAATATAACGCTCGTCTGAAGCGTTGAAAATCTTATTAGGTGCTTCTCTGCCCTTGTTCTCCAACCGATTTTCGCGAACGAAGCGTTGAATGATGTATTGGACAGTTGAGGCACTTAAATTTGTCATTTCAGCAATTTTTCGCACACTCTGACCTTTCCTAAAATGGTTAATTACCAGTTTACGCTGTTCCATCGTTGTACGACGACCCATAACGCTAAATGTTTAATTTACAGCACTTTAACTATTTAAAATAATAATAATAAAAATTGTTATAATAGTTAAAAAGGTCCAAAAACTCATACAATTCAAAAAAACTTTGTAACTGCGCGGCAGAATGAAACTTACTTACATTGAAGTTTGTGTACGAAATAAGATGTGAGCTGAAAATCAGCTGATCAATAGTTTTTCTCTCTTGCATGACAAAAAGAACAATTTTTGGGGTTCCCCGTTTTCTTATTAGGTTTACTAAACACATACATAGACATCTACATTCAAAACTTATTGATAAGTTTTTTAGTTTCGATGTTACAGCCATGTACATAAAAATATATACACTGTACGAAATAAGCTGTGAGCCACTGTACATATACTATTCCAAATATATAGAAGTCATTGATAAAAATATTTACTAATTCACATATAAATTTGTATATAACACATGTGTTCTTATTTTTTTTACTATTTTGATAATAGTGCATGAAGGGAAGGTTTGAAGCTGTTCAAATGGTAATCAAACACTTCCCAACATGTAGAACACTGCATGAACTCAACACCAACTTGTATATTGTTTTGGTGCTACTCATCTCACTTGCCTTATTTTCCCGACAAATTTCTTATAGACTATTTTCTATTTTATATTTTTTTTGCTTCTTAATCATTCTATTTTCTTTGATACGTTTACGAGAATGGCAGTATAGTAATAGATTACCACTTATGGTGTGCGTCCGTGCTAATGGTGTACGACTTGATCAATATTTTGTAAATGTTTTTATAAAAATGTATTGCATACGTTTAGGCTCTAAAGTTAAATTGTGTCACCACATTTTGTGGTTCATTAATTCATGATGATTTAACTAATAAGCATAAAAACGATAGCGTTGCTTGCGCAAAATCTGAATTACACGACAGAAATGTAAAATGTTTCACAAATAACTGAATTTTCAGTACTTTGAGCGAAAATGAAATTACAAAATGTGCTAAGCAAGGATGCTAATTCTTTTTTATTTTTATTTTGTTGTATGTCAAAATAGGAATAGATTGAAGTTGACGACATCGGCAATTGTTGCCGTGCTGACAGTTGTTGACATAATGCAGTCGCAGTTAACCTATGTCGTTCATCGTGTTTGATGTATCACGATATTATCTATCGATGTAAATTTATCTATTTCCAATTTTGTAATTGACTCATTTGCAATTATTTACAGGAAACGTTGTCTAATGTGAAACATTTAGATAAAAATTTTATACAACAAATAAAATTCTTCTTACAGGGAAGACAAATGAAATTCTATTAGACATATGAAAATGATTTTATAAAATTCAGTAAAAAATTATAACATAATATAATTGTACGATTTGTTAGAAATTAAAAAAGAAAAATCTCCTTACAGTCGGCTGGGGCCGACCAAACTATACCCTGCATATGTAGATTTATATATAAAAAGTTTACTCGAATATCCAACTTTTCTTTTATTTCCACTTTTCGAGAAACAATTTTTGCATATACTACTTATTTACACCCGAAATATGGTTGACTTTGACGTAGTAAAAGGATTTTAAGATAATTCCGAGGCTTAGTATGGGAGCTATATAAAAAGTGGGCGTGGCTTACCACTTTCTAGTAAATCCAATTAATTTTTCAATGTTAATCCACACCTTAAATTTGGTGTCCTACGTTGAATAGTTTCTAAGTTATGGTGGTTAACATTTTTGTTTAATTTCCTCAACTTTGTATGGGAGCCCCAATAAGAAGTGGGCGTGGTACGCTGATTTTTCGCCAGATCATTTCCGACTACGATATTAATTTAAGTGTCAATTACGGTTATTCTAGACAGAAGATTGCCGAAGTTACAGCTGTTTCAATTTAAAATTTGTATGGGGGCTACGATAAACACTGGGCGTGGTGCGCCCATTTTCTGTGAGCCTAGTTGCTCGTATAATACTAATCCACACCTTAAATCTCGTTACTCTACGCTGAATAGTTTGCAAGTTATAACCGGTAACATTTTTTTTAATTTCCGCAACTTTGTATGGGAGACCCAAAAAGGAGTGGGCGTGGCACATTGATTTTCTGCCATATTATTTCTGACTACCGTGTTAATCTAAGTGTCAATTATGGTTATTCTAGACAGAATATTGTAGAAATTACAGCAGTTTCAATTTAAAAGAAGTACAGACACTTTGTATGGGAGCTACGCTAGAAAGTAGGCGTGGCTCACTCACTTTTGGCGAGGTTATATAGTAGTATAATATAACTCTATTTGCAAAATATTGTTGTCCCAAGTGGTATATTGTGTGAGTTATAGCAAGTTAAAGATTTTGAAAATTTCGAGGTTAGTCGCTTTGAATGCTTGGTGTGGGCGTGGTTATTGACCGATCATGCCCAATATCAATCCCCTCCGTACGCTTGGATCATAGATTACTTATGCCAAATTTCATCGAAATAGCTCAATATTTACTCAAGTTATCGTGCGAACCAGCCAGGTGACAGACAGACGGACTGACGGACGGACGGACGGACGGACATCGTTAAATCGAAAATTTAATCGACGCTGATCACGAATATATATCCATGTCTATATCTCCGGAGATTCCTTCAAGTGGACACAAACATCTGACCGAAATGAATATACCATGCATATTGCATTATGCAGGGTATAAAAACCATGTGATACCGAAAACCTCAGCAACCAATTCATTCAATATTACTTAAAGATACTAGTATAAATATAAAATAATAGTAATAGTAATAATAACAATAATTAAATATAAACATAGATCAGCTGGTCATCATTGTTCTACTTGTAGTATACCTACAAAAAATAAACGAAATTATTTAAAATTGCAATTTTATGTTTTCAAATCCTGCGATCATACAGCCGAGGTAACAAAATTTATCGACGTTTTCGAATTGCTGCACTCCAATTTCCAGTGGTCCCGTAGAAGATCCATTGAGATATAGCGCCTTAGTTTTGCCTACATTAATTTTGAGTCCTGTTGCCTTTAGTTTTTCCTGCATTGCCTGAATTATTAGCTTAAGATCGCACATCTTGTACGAAAGCAAACAGATGTCGTCAGCAGATGCTAAATAGTTTAGGAAGGTGTTATTAATCTGCCATTGTATACCGCAGTTTAAGTTCGCATTAGTGAAAACTGCACTTACGACTGCTGCCTTGCTTTGCCAGCTTCACAATGATTCCTTCTTTCCACTCACGTGGAAAGGACACCTGATCCCACGTAGCTGTTATTAGTGGGAGCAACATTTCTGCGGACAACCTGCTGTCAGCCTTATAAAGCTCAGCTGGCAACCCGTCTATCTCTGCAGCTTTTCCATTCGGCAGTTGCTTTATCGCTGCTTTATACATATACTATTTCTTATTTATTGAACATCTCTTAAGCATCTAACCATAAGTATTCACTTCTTAAAACTACTCAAAGACAAAATCTTTAGTCAAAACATGGACCTGTTAATGAGGAAAATAACATAATAACATTGTAATAATAATGTACGAAGAAAATGTAATTTAAGTAAGATGTATGTCAAAATATATGCGCTAAACATCTTCTACTTGGGGAATCTGCACATTATTAAACATAAAATTTACGCTAATACTCCAACAAATATTGAAGCACTTAAAGACAATATTAGAGCTGTTATTCACGATATACAGCCGCAATTATGCGAAAATGTGATGAACATTTTCACCAAAAGAATGGACATATGCCATTACTAAACTCAGAGTTTTTACTTTGGATTATTTTTGAATTCTTTAGTTTTATAACATTTATGTTTGACATTCAAAAGTCTATTGCTTAATTACAACTCTGGTATTTTATATGCGCTAGTATTTCTTAAATTTAAGTATAAGTCCGTAGTGCCATACTTAATTAAATGCCTGTGTGACATATAGATAGGCTGCGGAGCAGTACTGTTTATCTTCAAGAGCTTCTGCTATTCCCTTTACGATTCGGTAAACTTGTTCAATTGTGCTGTGTATTTCGACGAATTCCAAATTGATGATGCGTTATGATGTTGTGCTGATAGAGATAATTTCGACATAATGGCAACCAAACCTATCGGTCGATAAGATGAAGCATTAGTCAATATTTTGTCAGCCTGTGGGATCATAATTATTTGAAATATTTCTCGGAAGCTTGGCATATATTCATAACGCAATATAGAGTTGAACACTGCAGTTGTATGTTTGAGCTCAAAACACAGCAATTTAGTAAGCATTTTTGTGATTTGTAGTCATCCTACAGCCTCAGCAACAGACTGTTGATTCGAGACTGTAGACTAATTGCTATGAAAAATTTCCTTTTTAGTTCACGATAACGTTCCTATTGCAAATCTCGTCTAAGCCGCAGTTTATTTGCAATTCTTTGTCAATAAAATCTGAGGTCCGATAATTCGGGGCTTGATATGGTAAAAATGGCATGAATACCACCTTGATTTTTAATAAGAATATTGTCATTTAGTTTTTTCTATGATGGCACCTCCCGGCACTTGGCGACCACCTGTAAGTAGGTTAGTAAGTATAGTATGTCAGTGTTAAGGTGGCTGCTTATATACATTTTGTAATTGAGCCAATTTGTAGTTTAGGATGTAGTTGCCTGTAGTATTTCCAAATCTTTCGGTGTTTTATGTGTATTAAGGAACGCTTGTGAATAATGAGAGCACAGTTCAAAACTTGGCTGTGCACTATTTTGGATGCTTAGTGTCGTATAAGTTGTATCAAGTTGTATGCTAGTGATGGTCTCCTAGAGGAGACTCCGATCACTCCGATGTGTGATTAAGAAGTGCTTAATTTTTTAGATTTTAGATTTAGAACACATGTCATTGGCTAATACCAAATTTTATGTAAAACTTTACAGAATTTCTGCAGGCGAATATTTTGCGAAATGTGTAACCTTTTTAGAGTTAGTTAAGAGTCAAAGCTCTACAGACTTTCCAACATTAAATTTTTGTTGTTGTTATTAATACCTAAATGTAGGACATTGTCTTTTTTTTTCTTTTATTTATTTTTTTAAATTTTTTTTAATTTTTTTTTTTTTTTTTTTTTTTGTGGTGCAAAGTGGCAAAGTTGATAACAAAGAGTTAAACTCGAGTATCTCAAATTTATCGAAATAATTGTTCTAATCTTCTTAGACATTTCTTTTTCTTACTACTACGAAACGAATACACACTCGAATTGATCTGATCTAGAACTTGTGAATAGACGAACCCTTTGAATTTCAAATTTTGAAATTATAACAGCTTATACAAGGTGCGACAACTATATATTAAGACTCGAACCATACCTCAGCAACCAAGCGCGCCATCTACGTGTGAGCACATGCGTTTTGAAGCTCCAACCTTCCTCTACTAACTGTCAACTCTACTAACTAACTGGCATTTGGTTGACATTTAATGTTTATTGACATTCATTTTACAAAACACGTGTTCGTTTGATGTTGAAATTTTAACATGAAATTTAACATGAAATTTAACAAACAGCACTCATTGTTCGTCAATTTTTGGCTCGGAATAAGGTCTGTGTGTTGAATCACCCGCCGTATTCACCTGATTTGGCACCGTGCGACTTCTTTTTGTTCCCAAAACTGAAAATGAAGTTAAAAGGATGCTTTTTTGATGACATTCACACCATACAACGGGCTTCGACGAGGGCACTGGCGGCGATTCCGAAAAATGAGCTGGAACACGCGTTTGAATCACTATTAAATCGATGTAACAAGTGTATTGAATCAGGAGGAGAATATTTCGAATAAATATACCGAAAAATTAGCAGATATCATGTTTTAATTGTGTTTTCTAGAGGCAGTCTTAATACATAGCTGTTGCACCTTGTATGTGTAGGTCAGTGATGGTACATTTTACGTATGGTGTAGTGCAGTGAAGGAATTGTGCGATGTGAATCTCTCTTTGTCTCTATCATAAGCATGAGAATACTTTAAGTGATTGTCGAACATTTTTAACAAAACAAACGCGAGCTCTCCTCACCGCATGAATGTTCGACTCGCGTGCTCGTGTCTGTGTGAAAACAAAAACAGCTGATTTTCGCGTGTGAAGTAGATCGCCCATCACTGGTGTAGGTATATCAAATAAAAAAAAAGTTACTAAATAGTTTACTTTATAAAATGAACAAGTAATTAAAGAGAAAATTCATGAGATTAGTGAAGCCGGCCATATTTGAAATAAAAGAAATGGACCACGAGCACCTATTTTGCTTCCTAAAAGAGAAAAAATAGAGTCTTACAAGATAACAAGATACCAAAAAGTATAACTTGAACTCCAAAACAATGCCGGCCACACGAATACTAAAACATTTGCATTAGGGTGTTTGTCAAATGGAATACGTGCTTCTACAGTGGCTTCATAAAAATTGAGCGCTGTGCACTGTGGATTGATCAACAAGGATCGCAGCATATTGTCGTTTACTTTTGCGTTCACTGTTTTATCAGCTGAGCCACTGCAGCTGAGAAACGAAAGCATTACATCGTGCTTACGCATCGTTATCGTTGGTGTAAAAACACGAAGTCAAACTGCACATTGTGCAACTCTCTAAACCACAGTCTTCGAAAAAGCTACAATCGTTTCATCCAACATCCATTTGTTAATTCACTTTGGATAATCTACAATAATAATATGATATTTTTATACTTACGTGGCTATAAAATACGCGAATTATTTTGTTCTTCAATTGATTTATTTGTGTCTTCTTAAGCATAAAATTGTTTGATAAAAATGAAAAGCAACACTTTTTTTTTAACAAAAGAAAAATAAGTAAATTCATACAAATTTGAGTTCGTTACAAATAAAAATGAAAGAAACAGGAAAACAAAAAAAAAACAAAAAACAAAATTATAATTACGTAAAACAAAAATGACTAAAATTCGTTTTTGGGACATGCCCAGGTACAGCATTAAGATTACGCATTAAATTTAAGTAAGAATTAATTTCGTAAGTGTCTACAAAAATCACTATGATCACTGTACTGCAATCTCAGTAATTGAAGGAGATTGCTGGTTTTGGATAGGCGTAACCCTCTTGTTGTGGTGGCAGATATTTCGTTGATGGATTGGTTGGTGGTGGGAAAGGAATCGATGGTGTTGGATAAACGTAACCCTTTGTTGATTGTGGCGGCAAGTATTTCGTTGGTGGATTGGTTGGTGGTGGGAAAGGAATTGATGGTGTTGGGTATGAATAGCCCTTTGATGGTGGAGGCGGTGGTGGTGGAGGATGGGTTACAATCTTCTGTGGTGGATTAGTTGGTGGTGGGAAAGGAATAGAGGGCGTCGGGTAATGATAACCTTTTGTTGGTGTCGGTGGTGGTAAGTATTTGGGGGTTGGTGGTGGTGGTGGTGGTGGAGGAGTGTGTCTCGTTGTTTCTGGGAATGGTATTTTCGGTACTGGATATGTGTAGCCTTTTGTGGGCTCTGGAGGTGGCAAGTATTTAGCTGGTGGATTTGTTGGTTTTGTTGGTGGTGGTGGTGGTGGTTGTGTACGTTGGGTTGGCTCTGGGAAAGGTACCTTAGGCACTGGATATGTGTACCCTTTAGTCGGTTCGACTGGTGGTAGATACTTGGTTGGGGGATTCGTTGGTGGTGGGAAAGGAATAGAAGGCGTAGGGTAATGATAACCCTTTGTTGGTGCCGGTGGTGGAGGTGGTGGTGGTATACGTTTAGTTGGCTCTGGGAATGGTACTGATGGTTTTGGATATGCATATCCTTTTGTTGGCTCTTGTGGTGGCAAATATTTAGGTGTTGGTGGTGGTGGTGGTGGTACACGTTTTGTTGGCTCCGGGAATGGAACTATTGGTGTTGGATAAACGTAACCCTTCGTTGGTGGTGGCGGTGGTGGTGGTGGTGATCGTGTTGTTGGTGGTGACCGTGTTGGTGGTGGGAACGGAACGGGTGGTTTTGGATAATCATAACCTGGATGAGGCGGTGGGAATGGCACCGACGGCGGAGAATAATCATAGCCAAGATGTTGTGGTGGATCGTAATGGTATTGCGCCAAACTTTGTGCTGCTAACGTTGTCAGCACAAGGCTGAGAAGATGAAATTTCTGTAAATATGAAAGAAAATATGGCACGTCATTTTAATATCTGTATGTATAGTGTATATTGTATATAATACGCGTTAATCACAAGTTTTTATTTATATTTATCATGTAATAGGCACAAGTAGATATGTGAATTAATACTCATCGTTCGCTCTTAGATGGCTCCATAGGTTTATTGATGGTTTTTTTTTTTGTGAAGACAATAAATAGCCAAGCTCACATGAGCTTAACTCCAAACTAGTATGTGACTAGCTAAAGATGGACCAAACTTTGAATAAATTATTTTGTAACATTCTTTCGGTGGAAAAAAAACGATGAGTATTAATTCACATACCGTTATATGATTGCTTCAATCTAATCAAAAAATCTAAATAGCCTGCTCATTATATATTTTTTGATAATGGACGTGCATTTCAAAACTTTGCAAAGAAAAAAGAACACTGATATCCGCATGTATTGGTATATCAAATTATCGAAATAACTTGTATGATACAAATGATTACGTGCAAAAATATTTCAAGAATATATAATTAATTGCCAATTAAAAAAATCAATTACCGTTGAAAACAACTTCAACAAAAAAAAAACAAAAATTAATTTGATTAATAATATAAACGATTGCAGTTAAAAATCAGCTTTAGAAAGAGAAGCAAAGTATTATTTAATTAACAAAATTTATAAAAAAAATCACAAATTTGCATATTTCAAATTATGTAGAGTGGACAATGTCTGTTTGTTGTTTGTTGAAAAGGCCATAAGAAAAGTCATCTTTGTGCTGACGAGTTGGATTATTGCCCTAGGCTAAAGCATTATCTCAACGCATCAAATTGTCAACTAATGACGCAACGAGATTAATTAATTAATAACAAATGAGAATCAAAAATGTTTCTATATTTTTTGAAAAAAAAATGCAAATAATTTTATAAGTAGATTTCTATTGGCATGAATTCTGCAACAACAATTTCAGGTATTTATTACAAATATATATTTGATATTTAATGTTTTATTACATACGGATTTTTTTTTTGTTTGTTTTTACATTTTCAATATTTCTCGAATATGTTAAAATTAATCCGAAAATAAGTATAATACTTTAGAGATTAAACACACCTTAGCACAAAAAGGAAGTTATCTATTTGAAATAGATACACTTATATACATACAAATGTATGTTTCACATAAGTAGGAAGCTTTTTAGCATTTAAATGAGGTCAATTGTGTAGCAAATACTGAAATATTAAATAATACTCTAGAAAATGTTTACTTAATTATCATTGCGAATGGCTTATTCGTATTAATTGTTTAAATTAGATGCTCTGGATAAATTATTTGCATATTATGCAGGGCTTTCGATTCGATGCCACTTTAAAGCAAAAATTACCGACTTTGGTGGAGAAAAATATTTTCTTCCACCTGAACAAATTTCTCGATAGTAAGAGAGATTAGGTCATCGTTGAAATAAACGCCCATTTTGAGAACCTTGAGGAAACTTATTATTTGAAAGGAATTTAAAAAAATGGGAAAAACGCTCGACTAAATGTAGCAAGCTAAACAGAGACTTTGTTGAGGAATAAAATATTGTTTTTATAAAAAAAATTTTTTTATTCAAGAATACACTGACTCATCTAACGGCCATAGTGTACTTAAAAGTAGAAACGTGCAAGAGCTGATAGTTTTATAAGAATTTTAAGCCCCAGAACAAGTTATCCTATTAAGGAGTTGCAAAAGCGATGATTTCAGATATAAATTTGCTATATTTTTAATTCAACTATAGCATGCAGGAACTCATAGAATTGACATTTATTATTTTTACAGAGTTGCATAAATTAGACATCAGTAAAAAGAATTTTCTCCATTTTGGAATGATAAAATTTTAGTTAAATTGAATTAGTTTTTAGTTTATAGTTTAGTTTTTAGTTTTATAAATTTCATAAATATCAATAAAAAAAAAAAAATAAATAAATATGTGGCACTTAAAGCCCCAAAGGGCTCATTGGCCTAGCTTCTCTTCCATTACTGTTTGTGCGTCTTAAATTTTGGACAATATTAGAATGGACCTACTTATTTTAGCCGGTTCCGAACGGCAGAACACTTGTGACATCACTTTTTTCTGAGCTTTGTCACAGAGTTCTTTTTAGAAGCTTTTTCATGGCAAGTTGTTACTGTCGGAAGAATTGCCAATTGCTTGCCGACAGGTGGATACCGTTCGAAAGAAAAATCTTTTCGATATTAAATTTGTTATGCATCAGCCGGGTATTGAACCACGACCTACAGATCAGAAGGCGAACACACTAACCACTGAGCTACGGCACCCATAAATATCAATACTATTCTATATTTCATCTAATTGAAAATTCCAATGCTCTAGTCTCTAATTATATATAAGGTGTAGTAAAAAGAAATCCATTATTTTTCCAATAGATGGCTTTAGTAATCTGTATATCGTGTTGTATAAGTGCGATTGGGTTACGCTAGATGTCGTTGGAAAGATAAGATTTCGTACTAAATAAACTTGTCAGGCAGTTTTGAGATTGCTTGACTCAGTATTGTTTGAGCACGCGTCAAAGATGGACACCACTAAAGAGGCAAGGGGAGGGAATCATCTACTATGAGCTGCTTCCCTACGGCCAAACTCTTAATTCGGACCTGTACTGTCAACAATGAAGAAATCAATCGCCCAGAAGCGGCCAGCTTTGGCCAATAGGAGTCGAATTGTGTTCCAGCAGGACAAAGCCAGGCCACACACATCGATAGTGACTCGCCAGTAGCTCCGGGAGCGTGGTTGGGAGGTTTTTATGCATCCACCTTATAGTCCGGATCTGGCACCAAGTGATTACTACCTGTTCCTGTCTATGGCGAATGATTTTGCTGGTGAAAAATTCGCCTCAAGAGAAGCTTGTGAAAATCGACTGTCTCAGTTTTTTGCCAATAGGGACGAGGGTTTCTATGAGAGTGGCATTATGAAATTACCTTCAAAATGGAAACAGGTTATCGAACAAAACGGTGCATATTTGACCTAAATCGGATCATTCTAACTATGCTAAATAAAACCTCAAATTTAATGGATTACTTTTTACTTATATCATGCATTTATCCAGTTTATTTCTCTTACTAGAGATTTACATTTATGACATTTGGCTGAAGTCAGGAAGCAACTTCTTTGAAGGCCAACAAAGACATAATTTGATGGAATTTAGCTCATTTATTATTATTATTTTTATTAATACAAAACGAATGACTTTAAAATAAGTGTTTTTCAATAGCTCTTTTGTTTTGTAGGGAAAAAATTCAATTAAACATTTTAAAAAAATCTAAAATAATAATAATAAATTAAATTAATCCTACATAAGAATATCAATACAAACAAAGAAATATTATTTTGAAAGAATACGATTTGGTTGAATTTGAAAGTGATTAATTAAACAAGAATTATAGTTACTGGTCTGTTGGTAAGTAAGTATATGCAAATGAATTTTGGTGTTAAATTGGTAAGAAAACACATAAAATTCAACATTCTTAATAATCTTGTAATAAATTTAAAAAAAAAAAAAAACCAAAAAAAAAAATGCCACATGAAAAAGAACTAATAAATATGGAGGCATCTTAAAGCTTCTGCTTTATTCAATAATAATGACATTATGATTAAGCTGTCAAACAAGATTTCTAAAAAATCTATTTACATACATTATATACCTTATATACGTACCACATATGTATCGTATTGTGTTGTATGTATGTGTTTATTTTGAGACATTGAAACACCTACGCATGCGCATATTCTAATTTTCATACAAATTGAATACAATAATAATATATTTGAGATTAAAGAAGAAGAAATGCGTTTCATTTCATTTCTACTAAAATAATAAATAATTTTTTATTGATCTACACATGGCTGCAAAATTGGATGAGTGCCAATGCACGTAAGACGTATGACGAATGTGATGAATATTTCATTCTAAATGTTAGTGTCATTTGAAAGATCCGTGAGGTGATCCAATCTCTGCTACAAATATAAGTAGTTTTAAGTTTGTTTGTTTGCTTTTTTTTTTGTCCAAACTAACACTTGACTTCACCACGCTTAAAACTGTAGTTGTTCATGTTACCCTTTTACGGTGGTGTTGTATTGTTTATTTATATTTATGTGCATACGAGCACAAGTATACGTATAGTATTTATGTCCATATATTTGTACAAGTGTATGAATACCCAGCAACATTTTTCTGATACACGATTATTCGATTACTCGCATGAGAAAACTACACTGTGTATAAAGTACAATACATAAATTCGCATACATATGCATACATAGTATTGAGAGAAAAAAACATAAATAAAATAAAAACATTTTAATCCGAATTTGAACAAAGAAAAAAAAAAATAAAAAATTCTTTGACAATTTTAATGACACTATTTAATTGGACTTTATTGTTAATCTCCAAATTAATGGAGAAAGAAATAGAAAGAGAGATGGCAATAGAGAGAAGAAATAAAATTATTTGGTCGTGTTGGATACATTTAAATATTGCTATTACTTAACCATTTTAGATGGAATTTATTGGATGACTCTCTTGACGCAAACAAGCTATAAGTGCACTACATACGTATATAACTCCATTAGAGCGTATAAGATTAGTATTGGCAAACTGCCGATGATTCCCAGTAAATAGGAAGAGTTCCAAATTGCATGTTGCTTTGAATTGTTGCGCAATATTTTATATACACAACAATTACAATGTTAGCAATACAACCCTGCTGCTTCGTTTGAACACCAGAAACATTAGCGATGGGCCATATGACTGTTCTCTGAGTATCGATAACTTATTAAATACAAATCGGAACACGATACATTGTATATTACATATAAGTATCTTGCATTCGATACTTTATACAAATATCATACAAGGTAACACGCAATTTAGAAATCATCTAGCAATTTAATAAAAAATTATAGGTAGTTTCGTTTTTTGCTAAACGATTTCTATATAAACAAATTCGAGCCATCCTAACGTGGGTGCATGCATTCATCATGTATAGCATACATGAATAGCGTAAAAATTGTTGTTAAATAATCATAAATAGTTTACTCACATAGTGCATTCTCGCAATGCAATCTACATACTAATTATCTCAAATAGTAATAATAATAATAATAAAAATAACAATAAAAGAAGATAAAATGTATGTAAATGGCAAGAACAACTGTAATAATATTGATCGGCACCATTGTTACAAAAGTCGTTTCAGTATAAAATTCGATTTAATGCTCGAATTATATTAAAACGCACTTAAATCGCTAGTAAATCGCCTTAAATGCGCGTTAAAACCTTGAATTTTGAAATATACTCATACAAACGCATTTTCATGTTTATACGTGTATATTAAAAATTATTTAAAACCATAACTGTAATAATCTCCAATGCAACAACAACAACGATTATGTGCTTAAATAATAATCGCTATAAATTCAGCTATTGTATAAAGTTTAAATATCTACTATTAATATTACTGTTTTAATATCTAACACACACACACATACATTTGATATTATTCTACATAGAAGCGTATTATATGAAATACAATTCATATACTATACGCGCGATTAAATTCAACGAATTTCCAGTTGGGCAAAATCAACACATATCAAATACTGAGCGATTTACGTTAAATACAAAAAGAAAAAAATTTCATCAAAGTAGAATAAAGAATACCTGAAAAGTAACAGTTTCAAAGTTACGGTATATAAAGTGTGTGTTGGTGCGTTATGGGATAGTGCTAATAAACTTCCAAGAGTATGAGGAGAGAGTATGTTTAGGAAAAATGTTGGATGTGAGTTATAAGTTTTACGCCTATAAGGCCATTCTGGATGCATTGGGCGCGAACTATATATATATGTCAATCTAGTAGTGGAGTTTAATAAAAGTGTTTAATATAGAAGGTGGGCATCTTCAAGAAAATGTCTGGGTGCCCTCTAGAGACAACTTCTGAAAGCAAATACCGAAATTTGACCTCGAGGTGAGGTGATTTACGCCACCCCAAACTATTTCTTGGTTTCTTGCGGATCCTCATAAAATATGGGAGAATTATTGAACAATATCTAGCCCATAACTAATGCGTATATGTACGTTTGTAAGTTTTAGCAACTTTTAACAATGAGCGCAATGACTGGCAACTACATTTGTACATTTGTATGTAATGTGTTACCAGAATCATTCACAGAGCGTGAAAAAGCAACTTCGCGGTCGGCGCCCATAATATGTTTCCGGCCATTGCCACTGCGGTCATCTGTCTGTCCAAATATCTGTCTGTTTTTCGTTTCAAATGTTCGTGCATATGTGTGTGTGTGTGTGTGCAAATCTACATAAGTTGTAAGGGCATGCTGCACATTGCTATCGTCGACGCTTTTAATCATTCTGCTAATTTTTTTGCATCTATTTTATTTCTTATGCCAAAGACGTGTGTTCTTTGGGGTCGTTGGGTCATTATTTATTTATTTTTTTTTTTTAATATTCGTTGTAAATGGTAAACTCTACTAATTTAACCTTATTTCATGCAATCCAAGTTTACATTTTGATTTGAGATTCATTGTGCTGTTTGTTTGTTAATTCTAAAGTCATTCTTTTTGTTAACCATATATATATGTAAATGCTACAATCTTTGATTTATCCAATAGAAGCAAGAGTTATTTTTTTTATATTTGCATTTTTTTTTTTTTGTATTCACATTTCAATAACTCATACGCCACAGGATGTATATAACTACACATACACCATAATTTATATACACATTAATATTCTTTTGATTGTTCTTGTTCTTTTACTGTTTTTTTATTTTTAATTTCTTTATATATTTTTTTGTTTTCTAAATTTTTATTACTTAATTCAAGTCAATAAATAGGTATGCATGCATGTACATACGACACTCACCATCATTTCTTCAATAATATTGTTTGTATTAAGAAATTTAAACCACTTTTGTATAAAAAATATATAGATCCTTTTGCCTTAAAAAGCAAGAAAAACAAAAACAAAAAAATTATTTAATAAATCATATATTCCAATTGTTTATGAATATATGCTGTACCCACGATTAAAAACGCACACGCGATTTATTCAGAAAGCGATTAAAATCGCGTTCCACGCAAAACCAAAAAAACAAACGACAACGCAAAGAAAAAGAAGTATGCTCGAGTTGTGGTTGGTTGATTTGCCGATTCACTTAAGGGTCGAAGCGGACTCGAACGAAATTTAACAACAAATAACAAATATTACGCCAGCGTATGCTGTATTTATAAGAAGAGCACTTGTGTATGTGCTGCTTTGTTTGGTACGCATGCGTGTCGTCGTTGCCGTTTGTTAAGTGAGAACATTTTCGCTTTCGTTAATTCCGTTGAGATATTGAGCAGCAATAAAAAGAAGCAAAAACAACAAAAAAACCAGATTTGGCATAAGCAAGTCGAACAGGCAGATGTTGTGTATGTGTAACATTAAAGATACAAGTTCAACAGTAACAACAAACCGTAACAATAGCAACAACAATGAGCAACAGTAAATAACATCAGCAGCAACAGAAGCGACATCACTATAAATGCGAACATTGATTGCATTGGTATGTTTGCACGTATGTGTATGTATAGAGAATTTGATGATTTGTTCACAAAATTTGTGCAAAAATATTTGCATATTTACAGATACGTGTGTCTTTTACTTTTAAAACAGTATGTGTGTGCATGTGTGTGTATAAACAATTTATGGGAGGTATTGTTATATGTGTTACATATACCACTGCTGCTGCTGCTGCTGTTAATGCTCCTAAATTTGAACTCATTATTTTTTTAATGGATTTTCATTCATTCATTAATTTTTGCATGCATCTTTTTTTTTTTTTTGTATGATATGATCAAATAAACAAATATAGTCGTTTTTAATTATGTATTGTACTTAGGTACATCATATACCACAAATTAATGTGTTGAAAAGCTCATTTATTTCATTTCATTGAAAACAGATAATTTCTTATATTTTTTTTATGACGCTAGCTAGACTGCACACTATTTTAAATAATTATGATTCAATATTCAATAAGCCGCGTGGTGTCACTTGCTGGTTCTCAGTCGTTGCCACTTATATGACTTACTGGATGATCACTTTTGAAAGCATTCGCTTTTCCAAGTGACATGCTAAAATCAGAATTTATAAAAATCGGAACCAAAGAGATTTTTACCAACAAACCAGTCAACAAGTTTATATTAGTAAGTGGTCATTTCTTTGGTAGCGACTTTAAAAATAAATTATTTATTATGTTTTAGTACTAAAAATTTTTTCTAAAGCAATTAAACTTTCGATCAATTAAGTAGTAAAAAATATACATTTTTTGTCAATACTTTTATTTATGATATTTTAATAATTAGCTGATAAAATATATTATATATTCTTGTTTTTATTGAATTTAACATGCAAATGTATAGAACGAAATGTTCGAAATAGGTACAATATTTTCCTTTATACTCTACTCTAAAAATTATTTGTTAGCATAACTTGAAATCATCAGCAACTAAATTTAACTGCTTAATACTTCAATGTATTTGTTTGTCTGTTTAATTTGAGCAAACCATTTATGCTATTAAAGGCATTAAAGCGTGAAGCCTAATTCAAAATTTTAAAAAATAATAACGCACATTCCATAATTGCTATACCTATAATTGCTATATTGCTATACCCCTTTGATAATTTGAATGTAAAAAAAAAATTATTTTTTGTTTAATAATATTTGATTGGATAAAAAAATATTTTTATTTTAATCTTTTAATATTAAATTTTATTTTTAAGAGAATATTCGAATAATATTGATTTTTTGAATCAATATAATGAATTTGATTAATCCTTTGCTCTTTTATGCGAAAAACTCCTGAAAAATATATAATTGATTAGATAAACAATATTAACAATAATAATAATAATAAGCGGCCAAGCTTCTCCTCCAGTACTGTTGTGCGTGTTAAATTTTGGACAGCATTACCAGTATCGTCACAGAGCTCTTTTCGAGGCTTCTTTCAAAGCAAATTATTACTGCTGCAAAAATTGGAAGGCAAGTACTTTTCGATATTAATGTTATGCTTCAGCCAGGGATAGAAACCATGAAATACGGATCAGAAGGCCAACGCCCTTACCACTTAGCTACAGCACCCTAGAATATTATAAGGTAATATTCATTTAAAAATTTTTGTTTATTTACTCTAAAGTCACAGACCGATACAAAGTTTTATACATTTTGCCATTTTTATATTATTTTTTATTGTGCCAATAATTTTTTGCCATTTATTGATTTAAACCATTTTATACAAAACAGTTTTAAACAAGACTTATCTATCTCATCGTATATTAACTTGATGGTGAAAAAATCGAGTAGCTATTTGTGGTAAGAAAAAGAAATAAGTCAAAGCCCGGAATCGCTCTTTAGCGAGAATTGAACTTTTTACAAAATGAAAAAAGCATACTTGCGATATATTATATACTTTGATAATTTTTCCCCAAAATCTTTTAATACTGCAAGCTTTTATTGTCGTAGTAGTATGTCAATCTCATTACTTTTGTCAAATTATACGAGAGTTTCCTCAACATATTTTTGCGTCCAAATTTTCAGTTTTTTTTTTAGCTCGACTCACTCAATTTGGAGAACTACGAGTAGCAATGCTACCAATATGTAATAGAATGGTTATTGTGATATATTGTATTATCGCTTTATTATTTTTTAAACCAATAGAATTCTTTCTATATAGTACAAGAGTCTTTAAAAAATAAAAATTATCAAAAATAATTAGAAAATTTTAATTATAATCAAATACCTTGACTTTTTTGTTTTTAACAATATTTACCATATTTCGATGAACATCTTCGTCGCATGACATCGTCCGCTATGTGTGAGAAAGCCTAATGAGAGGAAATACATATCAGGAAGCATTTAATATATATATATATATATATATATATATATATATATATATATATCATAAGTTTGTTTTAGTTTTTATTTATTTATGTATTTTTTTATTTGTATTATTGCTTAATAGAAATTCCTAGACTCGATATGAATAATTTCAATTCTATCAATTCAACTTAAAAGAAAACATTTAAAACGAAACGACTACTACGCTTTTCAATAAAAACAAAATAAATACATACATATGTATAACAAATTTACAATTCATAAGCACGAACTAAACATACATATATTTCTATTGTTCATCTTGTCTTATCAGAGCAAACATCACAAACATTTTATTGAAATGTCAAAAATTATTCGATATTAGTGACAATGACGAACGTAGTGATTAACCAGTTGTATTCATATTTTAATTAAAATAAAAATATGTACATTTTATATGAACTCATATACTCATGTACTATTGCATATTTGATTAGATATCTTTTGTTTAATAGAAAATAATGCGTTTAAAGGACTGCGCCCATAAAGGTAATTATTAAATGGATTCTATGTCGCCATTACAGTACATAATGATGTATTTATTTTAACATGCGTGGGTCGTTAATTAACCGGATTGACAGCATCAACATAACTGCTACTATTAATACTACTACTACTACTACTACTACTACTACTACTACTACTACTACTACTGCTACTAGTACTACTACTACTACTATTACTAATATTAATAGTAGTAGCAAAAGTAGTTTAATTAATTAAATAAAAATCTTTCATATTAGATTTTAATCTTTTTTCAGATTATCTAAATACAGGATCATTACAAGCCAAGGTTATACAAACCAAATTTTCAATAATACAATCGATTTTTGTATTGTATATATTCATATATATATTGATGTATGTAGGTATATAACTTGAATTATTTTCTTCAAAAAGAATTTTCTTATTTATGCCTTTGCGAGGAAAAGTCAACCAAAATTGAATGAACTGAAAATTTGTTTTCATTTTAAATAAAATGTTCAACGATATAAATGGTAATATGTACTTGTATGGAAAAAAGATATGTTTTCTCTTTAGTTAATTCATTATCATAGTCATATCGATTAAAAAATTTTCAAATTTTCACCCCTTAATTGATAGCTTACCTTGAGAGTATTTAAGCACTATTAAAATTTAGTTTGTTCGACCAACGATTTTAAAAAAATCTCTATTTTTTGTTCTCAGATGTCATCATTCGGCAAATGGAATAAGTAATTCGAATTGTATGCTGTTAACTTTTTTTTTTTATTATAAAATTAAAACATTTAAGAATTTGCCTATCAACTATTTCATTCAAGTCATAAACAATAATTCTATAACAGATCTAGGCTTTCGTGTTATAATAGTGTGATTGCTTCATGCCACATTTTGAGGGTCATTGTCTCGGGGTTGAACCAAATCAGTCTCAAATAATAGCATTTGACATCAGTAACAAAAGATATAATTCCTTTCAGCTCCACCACGTCACAATTCTTTTACAGTGGTTTAAAATTTAGCCTTTTCGGTCAAAAGTAGAATCATGAAGTTTAAAAAATCATATGTAAGATTACATTTTGGATAGTTCTTATCTTCTTGAGACTGGTTTGCTTCACCCCCGAGAAAGTGTGCTTCGCTGTGTAATTTTTTCTACAAATAATACAAACTAAAATCGTTGATTACATCAAAATGACTGATGAAATTGAGAATTAATTCGAGCATATCCAAGAAATTATAGTTGCATCTTCCCCTCCTCAAGCATCCCTGTATTCTGCTGAATATATTCCTTGCTCCAATGATAGGGAAGAATATGGATTAAATAATGTGTAAACATCATGCATAATGGATCAGAAACTGAAAGTGTCTGACATAACTGAGATCTCTGTGTATGTTACCCTTTTCTTATGTAGTTTGTATGAAAATCGCTTCATGTATCCCAATTAAGATTAACATATTCAATAATGCTAAAATTAACAATGAACTCAATTTAATTAACATTTAGCATATTGAACACAAGCTTAATTAACAATACATAATATCTAGGAGTGGCTTGCTGGTTTCCTGCAAAATTATGTTATTCTACCAGATGGACGGATGGGTTAAATGTTAAACACGACTTTGCGGGTTTAAAAACGATTCTGATTATAAATGTCTATCAAATGTATATTTAGTTAACTTGTACCGTTAGTTGTTTTTTTTTATTCGTTATTTTCTGAATTTTTTATATTCATAACCAATAACCTACTTTGCAAAGGAACGTCTTTATATGATTTAATTAATTAGATATTTATATTCATATTCCTTCATTTCGTTACTTTTACATCATTTATAAATATTCTCTTAAGCAATTTATGCATGTGTCATTGACTTGTGTCGTGCTTAAAAACAAATATCTGGGTAGAGATATTTTAAATAATAATCATCAAACATGTCATGATGAGGAGAAAACAAAATATTCAATAGTGGTAAATATATGACAGTTCTAACTATGTATTATAGTACACTATTGTAATTAATTCTAAATGATGATGTTTATTTCAAACTGTGAAAATTTAAAATTATTAAAAATACACAGAACACATTAATTTGAGAAGAGCAAATGTCATTTCAGTAGTTTCCAATATATAATTGATATACTTTAACATGTCAAAGACCTTAGCAGAAATTTCTATAATATTTTCCAAACTTTCGCAATGATCATTTCAGATCACAAAAAAAAAGAAGAGAAATCATCACAGCAGTGTCTATCAGATAGAAGTCCATAGCTTTTCTTCATAATATTGTATATATGCCTAACATATATGATGTTTATGTTTGTAAAATATTTATACAATCAATATGAATTCATAAGCATTATTATGACACACGTTATTGAACAATAGTATATTAACTACGATTTATGCGTACATATGTAAATAAATTAATAAAAATACTGTACCTAAAGCATATTGCATCTATTAACGTTTAACATTCAGAAAACACATATCGATTTATCATATTTTCAACTTCTTAATATAGACTATTCTACAACTATTTAAATTATCATTATATAACAACTATGTACATATTGTGGATTTGACTTTGGGGAACTTCAATTCATTCACACAACAACTATTAATATCAAAATATTTGAAGAAACATGTCGAAAAATTCTAAGTTTTATATTTAACGTGAAGATCATTAATATTAATCAATAAATGGTTAACATTTAGCTTTGAACACAAAGGGTAAGAATAAGAGAAATAATAATAAAGCCCAATATCAAATAGATGATAAATTAATTTGCCAATAAATTTGTCGTTATTTTGATCTTATCTCTGTTGTGTTAGTTCTGATATAATTAGAGATGCAAATAATATATCGATATTGTAAAGTCCAAGGTTGATATTTTAATGTTGATTTTCTAATATGACAAGATTTTCGTTATTTCTTGCCAATCCCAATTTAAAATTTTAAAATAATGGCCACTAAACCAAGGGATAGGCTGTGGAGCTATTAAAGAAAAAACAAACACACAATAGAAACTTGCAAAAAATATACGGAAAATATCTAAAGATTAAGCGGTAAAATTTTGGGCTCAACAAACAATTTGCATTGAAAAAAAAAATTAAAGGTTATCTTGAAAAATATATAATGTTTTAAATATCGACATAATATACTGCCTTACCTCTTATTTATACATTTTGTCTTTTAAATCGGTAGATCCATATCGTTTTTATTTAATATAGATATGTTCAAATTCAAATTTTTAATCGATTTCACATGTCATATATAAGATTTTTGACATAAGAGTTGATTTCCTACAGAATTCATTATGTACTCGTATTTTATTTCTAACAATAATATAATTTCAATATTAATAGCTTAATAGCTTTAACTGTTAAATGAAAATTTTCATATAAATAATAATTGAATTCAATTATAGACTCCAAAACCTGTAAGGTAGATCCAGTGGAAAACATATTTTTAATCTACGATTGACGTTGTCATTATTTAACAACTCTCACTCGGTTTATATACAGAGTGCCAGACTTCTGAATCTCTTCATAGAGATTTGGGACTTTAAGGTCATCATGATGAATAATTTCATATTGAAAGATTGGCGAAGCAGTGGCTTACATTAGCAAGGTCTTAGATTGAAATCTTTGGATTGTGTCTGTCTTTGTTTTAGATTGCTCGAAAAGGCTGAAGCCTATAATTTGAAAATCAGTAACTTGTCCTCCAAAGATAGTGCCAGAAAGATAGGAGATAGTGGTTCCTCAATAATCAATATAAGGTTCTATCTTTCAGCGAAAGTTATTTTCGTTTCGTGATAGTAAGTTGCTGCCATGTTAATTGATGAAGACACTGGAGGACAGGTACTATTTCGTAGTGTAAAAGTAGTTTAAATTTATTTCGTAGCATTTGCTTTTATACGCCATTTTTCCGAAGTATTTAAATCAATTTAATTAATTTGCAGCCGATCCGTTGTCATGTAAAGTTCTTTACTACTCACTATTAGATTCATGGTAATGGAAACGTAAAACCATCCTTTAGCATGAATAAAAAACCGGGATATCATACTTTACTAAAAAGCGTACGAGTCATCAATAAGAGCTGCAGTGCAATACTCTTACTTCTTCCACACATCTGTCGTAAAATTGCATACCCTATTTAATATTTAATATCTCTTACTTCTTCCACACATCTGTCGTAAAATTGCATACGCTATTTATTTGCTCTATTCTCGAGTGTTTCTTAATAAAACCAATTGATCGTTTTTCTAGAATTGGTGCTGGACGTATTGGTCTATATGAAGTAACTTCGCTGGCTTCGGAATCTTTATAATTTGAGCTTTCTCATCAAATGATGGCATTAAATAAATATCTATTTCGTTTAAAATCGATATCGATAAATATCGATATTTTTCATCTGCAATGCATCACTATATGAATTTAATTTAAGCAAAATAAAACAGAATGTTCCTATTCTTGGTAAAATGTATTTCTCAACTTATGCAAACATTAGAGATTTTATGTAGAAGAAATTCTCATATGTCTTGTTCAAATTTGAATTTTATTATTTTATGCAAATAATTTTTATTACTTATTGTTTCCCCATCTTCATTCACAATCTTTTGTTCTTCATTTCATTTTAGTTGATCGTATTTAATAACACTATGTTGGTACTTACTTTCATTTAATTTGTCGAATATTGCGTATTGTCACAGGAAATATTAAAACAAACAAAAAATCTATTTTATAGTGTCGTTGTCGTTGCTCCTATTTTATGAATATATTAACTAATATAAATCATTTGTTGCTTACATATATACATGTTACTCAAGTATTTCAACTTTCAAAATTATAATTAAACATTTTTTTTTTAATCATTTTAAAGATGTTCTCAAACATCGTGTTTCCAATGTTCTCAATATGAAATGATGTAGTATGATGTACACACCTGTATACCGACTACCTACACCATATGAGAGTATATAAATTAATTGATGTCACCACATTAATAGAAATTTATATTATATTTGATTCAATATTGAAATTCAATTAAATTATTATTTTGTTTTTTTTTTTTTTGCAGCCAATTCATTTCACTTTCTTTATAAGCACAGTTTCTTTTCACAATGAAAATAGCACAAGTACCTACTCATATACACATATGTATGTATACTTATATAGTGGGTATGATATACAATATATTATGTATGTATACACGATAAACGTGTTCAAGTAATTTCAACACAATGCTGTTTGCTTATACCGCATATGAACAATCAATTTGGAGATGCCCGTATACCGCATAGCATTCACCAAGTAATTAACATTCATAACAATTTCTCAGTTATTATATAGTACAATATTATTGTTGGTGTTGCTGTTGTTGTTCTTCTTTATTGTTTATATAATTTGGTAAATTCTGCATACATTTTACTAAATCGACAATGTTTAAGTTCTTTCAATATGCAAGTTCAATAAAAGTATCATACACAGTTGATTTGTAGGTAATTGATGCGCTACAACGTAGATATCACCTACGTATGTATGGGCAATATATACTTTTTTATGTTTCACATTTTCGCATTATACGTTTTATTCTTAATAAAGTTATAAATTTTAAATTGATACTTTTTAAGTCAAGGTCAAAGCTGTGATCGTTGTCGTCGTTGTCGTCAGCATGAAAAAAAAGCCATTATAATTATGTCTATATAATTTTCCATTCTTTATGTGTAAATTGTTTTTTTTTTATTGACGCCAATTCATTTTATAAATAATACAATTGCTGATGTTATAAAGATTTTTTTATAAAAATTATATACATTACACATCCATCACTTTTGATTTTATCAGCAGACCACTTTTATGCAATTGGAATAATAATATTTACAAATGAACCAGAATGCATAAGAAACTATAAGGAAAAGGATGTAAATAATAAATGATAATGTTAATAAATAAATATTTTCTTATTCATGTACAATCGGGTGATTCAACAAGTTTTCCTTTCATTTTGCATTACTTTACTGTATGTCAAGAAGAAATTTAGATGATCCCAAAATAAATGACACAGATCTGAAAAAAATGTGTGTAATTTTTATTGAAATTTTTGTGGATCATAACAATATATAAATATATGCGATATGTAAAATATTTATATACAATATAAAAAAAGAAAATAGTTTCCAATAAGAAAATATTTCTAGTAACCGTTGATATTTTTAAGTTTTGCTCAAAATTTGAGGATACATTTATTGATTTCTTATCACAGTGATTATGTACTTTTCAAGTGACCTTGTGAAGGTCATAGAACTAATTGATTATTTCGATATACCATTAAAATTCCGTTTTAGGGCCAATTGCGTATTTAAGGTCTTATGCGGGTTCTCAGTCTTTTTCAACCCATTTCAGGCTTTTTTAACATAAAAGTAGATAAATATCGGGTGCCGTGGCTCAGTGGTTAGAGTGTTGGCCTTCTGATTTGTAGGTCGTGGTTTCAATCCCCGGCTGAAGCATAATAAATTTCATATCGAAACGATTTTTCTTACGAACGAGCAATTCTTCCGGCAGTAACAATTTGCCATGGAAAAGCTTTTAAAACAACTCTGCGACAAAGCTCAGAAAAAGTGATATCGCAAGAATTCTGCAGTTCGGAACCGGCTAAAATAAGTAGGTCCTTCTAATACTGTCCAAAATTTAACACGCACAACATAATGGAAGAGAAGCTCGGCCAATGAGACCTTCGGGGGTTTAACTGTCACATATTTTTTTGTTTTTTAGCAAAATAGACCTCTCTGAAATGAATGAAGTGAATTCAATTACTAATAAAGTTATTCTTGATTTATTATAATCGATTGCAAGTGTTCGGAATTATGAGATTTAATTTCAAGAATTTAATTATCATTAATAATTAAAATTTTTAAATAAAATATAATTTAATATATATTGTACATTAGCTATGTGATACGACTATATGGATAATTATGTGACTTCTGCGCAGCTGTGGCGCCATTTGTCAATTTGTCTATGGTGACATATATAAAAGAGTGACATTAGTCCGTTTGATATCCTATTTTCAATGCCATTCAATATTTATATAATAATTTATTATTCCATTTCCCCACTCTAGTTTTTATAAGCATACAATATTTAACTTTTTAATTGTAAATATTTTTCGTTAACGGAAAATTGTCAAATAGCTATCACTATTTGAAATATCAACGCTATATTTGAATTCCTATGCTCAAAGTAAAAAAAAAAATTTTTTTTTATTCGTTTTTTTTTTTAAGAAAAAATTTTTGGTTGCGCTGTATACTTAAAATGACTAAATCGAGCAGATACTTTTTATTGTATACATATTACTACAGTATTTCATCTATCACAACAATAAATCATTTGAAAATATCACTACATACAAAAGAATATATAAATTGAGTAAATAATTATCAAAGAATATCGTACATTTTATATGACCCTGATGAGTAAACAAATAAAAATTTAAAAAAAAAATAAAATAAAAATTATGAGGGTTAATAAAGCTGCATTTGAATAAAAAATATTCGATTCGAAATTTTTCATATAAATTCAGCAAGATATTCTTCATTTTAAAAGATGACCTTTTGTAATATATCATTATGCCGCGTTCCCTATTGATAAAGTAGTGAAAACGTCTTCCGTTTGAAATGATTTACAGTTCAATGAGTTTTAGAGCGATCTGGAAGAAGTAACAGTCGAATGGTGCTAGGTTTGCTAATTATGACGGGTTTACAAATGAAAATGTAATGTGATGTGCCGATCAATTTGAAACCGGCAATTTATAAGATTTTTTTTTTTCTTTGTTTTTACGACTTGTTACATCTGAAAGGTTTAATAACGTAATCGTAGAAAGTGCACGTTTTCGAATGAGATACAAAAAAATTTAAAATTACTAATCGTCATTAAATTAATATTAAATATTAATTTAATATTAAAATAAACCATCAATATATTAATATGTGATATAAATAATATGTATGGCAAAATTAATAATACATATATTGATTGTTATTGTTTATTGTGTTTCATCTTCAAAAGGTTGTACGTCATAAATTCAGATATATTAATATTAATTGATTATTTATAAGCATAACGACCTCATGAAATTATGATTCAATGGATTCTCTGAATTTTTAACAAAACAGGTTAATTTTACATTATTTTTTTCCAATTCATATATGTAGCTTGTATGTATTTATTACTAATACCACAGTGCGACACCTCTACAGGATTTCGAAAATCTTCTATGTAGACCAATAGTAGTTATATCTGCAATTAAGATGAATGACAAAATTTGTCCAAATCCATTGTATCCGTTTTCATCGTATTTCTTCTATCGAATGTCAATGTCAATGATTTAAAAGGAATTTCAATATAAATTAACAAATGAATCATTTGCAAAGAATATATATATATATATATATATATTTTTTTTTTTTCTTATTCATTATTTCTTTCTATTCTTTTATATTATGAAATTCCACTTTTTTTGTAAAATCTCCTTTAGCTAACGAATTATTTATAATGTCTTTATTTATTTTCATTTATATCATTGAATTGAACCTATTAAAAGTAATTTCTTTTAACATGAATTAGCGTTAATTATTATCAATAGACACAAGATTACAATACAAATTTAATACAATCACAACGTTCAGAGAAAGTCAATTTACATATACACATTTACACACACAAACACACACACACACAATTACATTATACACATATGAATATAGCTTTCAGTGTAAAAATATACACACGAAATCTTTAATTATTTAACAGCCTTTGACAAAAGAATCAAATATTGAATTTATTAAGGTTCTACTTCTACTACAACAATATTAATAATTTCAACTCTGATGACGTCTATCAAAAGATAAAGATTGTAATCCGATAACCTCAATATGAATGTTTTATAGTGTAAGAATAATAGAATAATATATGCAAGTTTTTTGCTTTTTAATTTTTAATAAATATTTACATTGGCGAAAAAACCCAATAGACAAATTTTAGCATAACAATAGCATATGTATACGAATACTTGTGCATTAGCATTTTCTGGTTGGTTGGTGAATATTCATTTGATTTGTTTCAGAAAAGAAAAAAACGTTTCAATTTATTACTACATTACATTAAATACATCAAGTTGTGGGCGTAATTCGCACTTTACTTACCAAATTAGCCTTCACTGTAAAATGAATCTACTTGTCAAGTGTGTTTGTCCAAGATGAAAGTCCATGGTAGTTATGGCAGTTTAGAGTTAAAAATATTACCAACTATGTATTTCTGTGAAAAGTAAAAATTAATTACATTAGTTTTTCATTCTATTTGTACATGGCTTTGCGAAACCGTACATATTTGCTACTTTTATGATATTAAAAATTACGCATAATAGTGTTTATGCCCCAATCACATGACCATGACGAAGGTTAAAGCAACCGTTAAAAGTCTGAAGAACAGCAAAGTTGAAGTTTGCTTGCCGACATGTTCAAGAGAGGAAGCAATGAGTCGCCAGTACGTGACCAAAATCGACCATCAGCTGAAATGATCAAATAAATATGAAAGTAAATAAAGTCATTATATTTATAATTGATGTTAGATAAACGGCGTTTTCTTCGGAGCAAATAGAGCGAACATTCCGAAAGAGGCTTCCAATTTGCTGTACCTATAATACAGTAAACGAGATTAGGTATGTACTACTTCTGCAGTGTTTACTGCCTTTTTTTTGTACCCTGCACGAGTGCATGGTATATATATTTTGAGAAAAATTTATAACCACTTAAAGGAAGTTCCGGAGATTTAGAAAAATATATTGTTATATATATGTGTATATAGTCACCTAAATAGTCGATTTAGTGAACTTCATATATCCATCCATTCATGTGTCTTTAATCCCGCTGGTTCCGGGAATAACTTAAACAATTATTGATTGAAATAATTTTACAAGATTGGCGAGCCACGTTCACTAGCGTGTGCCCCGTAAACTACACATTCAACTTAACAATCGGGGTACCCTTTACGTGTCTTGTATTGCCAATGTCTAGGTATAGTCTATGAGCTTCTGCATTTCATTTCTTCACATAAAAACAAACAAACAGTAAAGCTAATACATAGAAAATATATTTATACGTTTATATATGGTTGGAAACTAAAACGTAAACAATCAACATTTGCTAATGTATTGCCATTTGTAGACATATCCAAAAATATACAAAAGTATATATACAAATTGGATGGAATGTCAACTTCAGTTTTTTTTTTTCTTCTTCCCATTTTTATTTCAAGCAGAAGGTTGTAATATCCATAATGTATCAGTGAAAAAAAAAAACATAAATGGTCATTTCATAGCAGCAAACGTATATATCTTTCTGTTCTGTATGTCTTTTGCCATAGACTTTTTAGGTTCACATAGAAATCGAGTTCGAAAAAAAAAATTTGGATTTCGTACTCTTATTGCAAAATGAAACTACGAACAAATGTAGGTAAATATGCCTAGTCTAGTTATAATTTTTATTACTAATTTAATTTAATTTACGCAATTATTTTTAAATTTATTGATATTTATGTATATCAAACATTATTCGTATTTAAATAAATCCAGATTTAATGAATCAAATTAAATAAATGATTTCAAATACCTAGTTATATTAATTATAATAAGTATTTAGAGTAAATGCTGTACAATACAAAATAATGGATTGTCGGAAAAGTCATGTCGCTTTTTTAAGATGATTTTTATGGCTCATTTAGTAATGTGTTACTGTTATTATGTACTCTTCAAGTGATCTAATGGGGGTTGTAATTCTACTCAAGTTCCTCAAATCTAAAATTTTCGATTTACTCACTCAACAGTTTCACGATTTTGAAAAGGAGAAAAAAACCCTTACGAAAGATGTATTTTAATTTGTTGGCCATGTAAAAGGATTTTTAATTTTTACAAGAAGATTTTAAACTGACATTGTTTGGAATCGCCCAGTACTGAAAAGTAGAAAAATAATAAAAAATACAATTATTATGTGCAATTAGTCAATACGTACATACCGGATCAACTGTTCCGATCTATTTCATATACAAGCCATGCAAGCGATTAATCAATTAGTGGGTAATGTAACATTGGAATCGATTGAAAATAGGTATTCAACGGAGCATATGTCAAAAATGAGAGTCATTCTCTTTTCTCCCATTCATATTTCTATTTAATATTATACTTAGCTATCTCTTTGATTATTTTGCAAGCAAAGACTTAGATCAAGTTAATCGTATAACTTCAGTGGACATTTCTTATTTATCAGCATCCATCTTCATTTGTCATTTTCACTATCGTTATCATCATCGTCAAAGCTTGTTCCTTTTGCGGAAATAATAGAGCATTAAATGGAACAACTCAATCACATCAAACACTTGAAAATATTCTTGAAGTTTCAACTGTAATCTGTCAAAATCTATAGCAATTGAGTCATTCGTGATGACGATTACAGTGTAAAAATACGTATAAAGCCAGTTAATGCAAAAGATGTCATTACTTATCCGACAACTTAATATAGGTGTTGTTATTTTTAAAAGTGGAATAAGATAATTTTTTTGATATGTCGGAATATTTAAGTGTTAGTGTTGCAATTAATTTAGGAATATTGGTAAAAAATTGTATTCACGTTGTAAACATTTAAAATTTAAATTTAAATTCAATAATATTAAACTTAAAATATTAAAATTTTTTAAAAAAATTAAATGCTTTTTTTGTAACTCCAAATGAATTTATTCTACTTGTATTAATATTAAATGTTAAAAAATAGAAACAAATGGAACTAAAAGTTATTTTTATAAAAATTTTATATAATAAAAATCTCCTTACAGTCGGCTGGGGCCGACCAAACTATACCCTGCATATGTAGATTTATATATAAAAAGTTTACTCGAATATCCAACTTTTCTTTTATTTCCACTTTTCGAGAAACAATTTTTGCATATACTACTAATTTACACCCGAAATATGGTTGACTTTGACGAAGTAAAAGGATTTTAAGATAATTCCGAGGCTTAGTATGGGAGCTATATAAAAAGTGGGCGTGGCTTACCACTTTCTAGTAAATCCAATTAATTTTTCAATGTTAATCCACACCTTAAATTTGGTGTCCTACGTTGAATAGTTTCTAAGTTATGGTGGTTAACATTTTTGTTTAATTTCCTCAACTTTGTATGGGAGCCCCAATAAGAAGTGGGCGTGGTACGCTGATTTTTCGCCAGATTATTTCCGACTACGATATTAATTTAAGTGTCAATTATAGTTATTCTAGACAGAAGATTGTCGAAGTTACAGCTGTTTCAATTTAAAATTTGTATGGGGGCTACGATAAACACTGGGCGTGGTGCGCCCATTTTCTGTGAGCCTAGTTGCTCGTACAATACTAATCCATACCCTAAGTCTCGTTGTCCTAGGCTAAATGGTTTGTAAGCTATGGAGCTTAAAATTTTAGTTTAATTCACTCGACTTTGTATGGTAGACCCATGAAGGAGTGGGCGTGGCACACTGATTTTCTGCCAGATTTTTGCCGACTACGATATTAATTTAAGTGTCAATTATGGTTATTCTAGACAGAAGATTGTCGAAGTTACAGCTGTTTCAATTTAAAATTTGTATGGGGGCTACGATAAACACTGGGCGTGGTGCGCCCATTTTCTGTGAGCCTAGTTGCTCGTACAATACTAATCCACACCTTAAATCTCGTTATTCTACGCTGAATAGTTTGCAAGTTATAACCGGTAACATTTTTTTTAATTTCCGCAACTTTGTATGGGAGACCCAAAAAGGAGTGGGCGTGGCACATTGATTTTCTGCCAGATTATTTCTGTCTGCCGTGTTAATCTAAGTGTCAATTATGGTTATTCTAGACAGAAGATTGTAGAAGTTACAGCAGTTTCAATTTAAAAGAAGTACAGACACTTTGTATGGGAGCTACGCTATAAAGTAGGCGTGGCTCACCCACTTTTGGCGAGGTTATATAGTAGAATAATATAACTCTATGTGCAAAATATTGTTGTCCCAAGTGGTATATTATATGAGTTATAGCAAGTTAAAGATTTTGAAAATTTCGAGGTTAGTCGCTTTGAATGCTTGGTGTGGGCGTGGTTATTGACCGATCATGCCCAATATCAATCCCCTCCGTACCCTTGGATCATAGATTACTTATGCCAAATTTCATCGAAATAGCTCAATATTTACTCAAGTTATCGTGCGAACCAGCCAGGTGACAGACAGACGGACGGACGGACGGACGGACGGACGGACGGACGGACATCGTTAAATCGAAAATTTAATCGACGCTGATCACGAATATATATCCATGTCTATATCTCCGGAGATTCCTTCAAGTGGACACAAACATCTGACCGAAATGAATATACCATGCATATTGCATTATGCAGGGTATAAAAAATAGAACTAGAGTTAGAAAAATCCGTCAATGGACTGGCTGTAGTTTAAAAGATTTGTTTGAAAAATTTGGGGAAATTTTATGAATGAACACCCTCAACTCTCATACAAAAAATTTTACCAAAAGTATTAAAATGTTATTATTATTTTTTGTTTATTAATTTATTAATTTATTAATTGATTAATATAAAATAAATGCTACATAAATACTACTACTACTAAATGTTGTTCCATCGAATCTTTGATTATACATATAAAATGATTACATCTATAGCTAACTGAAATGATTAGTTTTTTTTCCAAAAGTAGACTTAGTTCACTTTAAAATGTAACGACTCAAATATTTATGTATATTTATAGATTTCTATCTATGTTTTTTTTTATCTATGTTTTGCATTTGATTTCATTAGACTATTTGTTGATTTTTCGTTTTTTTTTTTAAGTTATAAATACATACATACTACCAAATGCCAGCCTACACTCCTTTTTGCCAAATTTTGCTAAAATAGCTATAACAACACAATTAAGAAATAACAAAATAAATAAAAATCAAAATAAAATCACAAACAAATAAAATTTCAAATGATATATTGTATTAAAAAATATTTCTATTTTCAAAGGAATACAAAAAAAAAATTAAAACATTTTAGCATAATGACGTGTTTTAATTTATCAAGCAAGAACATAAAAACAATCAAAATTATGATTTGTTTTTTTGTGCTGAAGCGTATCTACCCAGATTCTTGTACATCTTTTGTAGAACTAATACGTGAAAAACAAAAACGAAAAATGTTTGTCTAGAATAATCATAAATCTTTGCATAATGAAACCATTCAGATTCTTTCGAACGCACCTACACATTTGTCTGTTACATACATACATACATAGATATGAGTATATTCTACATAAGTATAGTATGTACATACCTCTATATACCAATATATATACATTAAGACGGAAATTAAATTCAAAAAAAAGCATAAAATTTTAACACTCTAAATTGTTGTTGATAAGTTAAGAATTTATTGCGGAAGCACGCCACTAATTAAACGAATATGTATTACGATTTTGTTTTGGGGTATTTTTTTTTTTTAATTTTTATTTTTTTTTTGCTTGGATGCATTTTGAAAGCATATATACAGCAGAGCTGACTACATAATATTGTAGATTGGACGAATTTTAGTTTATGAGAGGTTCTTTTCATTTCTTTTTTGTGTCTTTCATTTGAGAACCAGAAACTGTGCTACCTTCTTTTATTAAATAAAATGCAATATCATTGACAGAACCATTCGACTACTTGTACTTACATATTGTGCATGAAGAAGAAGCATCATCCATGGTCAGTTGCTCGTGTTAAGCTTATTCTTACATCTATATTCATTTATAACTTATTTATGTACAAGTATCTTATAGGTCTGTACTTACCTACATTTTTTTATTGCAACGAATGCTCAAACTGTTTCTTTCATTCTTCCTTTTGCACACTACATTTGCACACTACATATGTATGTATTGCGAATACAGGTTTATTGACCATATGTTGAAGGTCACACTAGCAAATATTCACATTTAGTTGCTGCACATACAGCCCTTTATTTTTTATGCTTCTGTCATCGCAAGGCCGACTAGTTGCAATTATGCTGCCAAAGTTCACAACAGGTCAAGGGAAGCATCATTCGAAAACTTTAGAGAGCAACATTTTCCAAAGTTCTACTTATGCAGTTACACATATCCATAAGCAAGTATGAATAACAAGAAAAACGAAAAATACAATTCAAAAAAATTAATAAAGACTAGTTTACATAGGAATTCCTATATTTCGCATCAAGTAGTACATATTACTAAACAAAGGATTTTTAGTTCACTTTACTCGCTGACAACAAAGATAATTTACCGGAGATGTAAACCAGTTTAAGCAGGAACTCTTACAATCGACCACATTAATTTGCCATTACTGCACTCTTGATGGTTACAATTTTAATACTTTAATTGCTGTTGGTAGATAGTTCAGAATTTTCAATTTCAATTTAATCAGCTTATTTATTATTGCAGTTGGTACTCATAATACGACACAATAAGCTATTAATTAAAAAATTACGAATAGTGAAAGTATGACAAGGTTATCATTTTACTGTTATTCGTGTGTAGAAGAAAAATATTCAAAAATATTTGTCAATTTGAATTAAACTGTTGCATAATTCAAATAAACTTTGAGTAAGAAAGGTTAAATAGATCTAGTAGATTCGATCTAGCTTACACTTTATTCCTTTACAAACGATATGTGGGCAGTTATTGGCTTCTCTGTCGATTTTCAGGTATATTTAGGTGCAATTTGTTGAAAAGTACGTACGTTTCAACATTTAACCTTCAAGTACTTAATTTTGGGATCCTATTTTTGATAAATTTCAACTATGAGAAATGCCGAAAAATTGTCGGGAATTCGTCAATGTCATGTCAATGGATCAACTGAAAGTGAGTAATTTTCAAAAATGGTCAAAAATGCACTTTTTTCGAATTTCATCGCCCATAACTTAGTATAACGTCGAAAGGAAGAACCACACCTTTCAATTGGTATGCAAATCATGGTATATGGATAAAATGTTTTCGAGATTACTGAAAAAAAGTGTGAAAACCCCGTTTTTTGCGAATATCGTTTTTTGCGAATAGATAACATATTCTTTTAGGTACACTTCTTCTGTGGAGGTGTGTAATTTGTTGTGCTTAGGAATATTGAGAATTCCATCCTTCACTTCAAATTTCTCTCGTGAAGAAACAAACTCAAGCCTTTTTCATTGTGTGTCAAGAGCTATACAAAACCATTAGTTGAAAGTACACGATCGATTTAATGATTGGCTTTTAAAATATAAAATTATGAATTATAACTACAATAAACTTCCTATTGAAATTATCTGATAAAATTACACAATGGTTGAAGTTACTATCCTACTATCCCAGCAACAAATTAAATGTAAAGTTAGACTCTATAAGGATCGTATATTGAACGAATAAATAAAAATAAATCTGCCGACTTACCAGTGTCTCTTCTTTTCTGTAATAAATGAGTTAAATTTGCTCAGTTACAAGGATAATTATAGTTAATCGATCAATCACTAATTTTTAACAATTCAATTACAGCCGGCAACATAGTATTTTCTATGTTGGTCCCCTTTAATATTTATTACTTTTACATATATATGAATATGTTGGAATTTGTAAATATACATAGCTTTTATGGTCCACGCTGATAGTCAAATCAGCATAAATACGGCCCTGAACTCAGACAGAACAAGGCTTCAGCAATAGCTACACCAATTTCTATTGGACAAGTGCAATAATGGCAAACAATAATGAGGAAAATTATTTGAAAGCAAAAATATAATACCCAGGCATGCAGTTTTAACCGATAATGAACTCTTCAAACTTAATGAGAGAGTCACATATACATACACGTATTGAGTGTGGACTATGATTGAATCAATTCAAAATTAAAATTTTTCAAAAGTTCATATTTCACCTTTCTCGATGACTGATTTTTATAATTGAATGGCAAGTCTACCTATACCTACATATACATATGTACGTATATAAACATATGTTGATATATTCCATTCAACTTTCGAAATTAAACACACGTACTATATACACTATATAAAACATAAAACAAAAATTAAGGAAATTTCTTCTTAATCATCATCATTTCAAGTGTACGCACTTGAACCCAAATGTGTTAATGTCAATGTAATATTGATCAGAATATAACAAATGTATAACGACGTCAAGCATACAAGTATGTAAAAGCACCTGGAGCAATAAACACGATTTTGAACGATATGTGTACGAGTTTTTAAACATGTATTGTATTGTATATAAATATAAATATATTCCAGCAACAACATAACAGCGACAATACTAATAATAATAACCTAACCAACGATATAATTATATTACTAATCAACACAAACACACACACACACATACTCAATCATAACCAAATTAAGAGTTCACATATAATATTTGTACTTTTTGACAAATTTCAAATGTCGCGTCTCTAGTTTGATGATATGTTTTTGTTGTTGCTAAATACCTTACAAGCACCAACTAAAATACAATGTGACCGCAACAAAATTCAGATTTTTAATTAAAACAAAAAGTGATTGCCCACTCAATTTTAATGTATGAGTTTTTATATATATGTTAGAGTGTCTCTTATTTAATTTTGTCACCACACATAGGCATGCCTTTCATTCAACTTTATAATTATATGTTAAAATATATGAAAACATGTTTTCCTAAAACAAAACAAACAAAAATTCAGTTAGTCCAAGTTCAGTACCACATTTTTATGATTTGTTTAATTTAAATTTAAATTTTCCTATATAAGATTGATTATCCTAGCAATATGAGCCATCTCAATTCTATTTAGAGAAATAATATTACATAAATATTAGGGGCACCCTAATATATATACTCCATATATTACATATGTATGTATGCACTGGAATAAAGTCAAGTATAAGGATGGGAAAAAATACACACACACAAAAATAATAACACTGTAATGAGATGTCATAGCATTGTATTCTTTCGTATTTTCGTATACTAAATATAACTATGTATAAATCTCCAGGTACACAAAATACCATACACTATACATTAATTGTATTTATTCGAAAAGATTCAGTGCAGCTACTTGCACAACATGTACATGGATTGCACAACAGCACTACTGCAGCACTGCTGCATTTACCACAACTTTTGGGCTAAGCGCATGTATTTAAATTACTAGCATGCATACATACGAGTATTTAATAACTTTAACAATTTGCTGATCTGATGAAATATGCAGTTTCAATCGTTCAACGTTCGTGTACATGCATATTTATGTAGGTAATGAACTTATTAAGTAAATCAAAAAATCAGCTTAAATTTAAATTAATTTCAAATCACAATAAATAACAAAGACAACCATATACGAGTACGTTCATGCATATTATAGTGGTCCAATATGGGAGGAAGATGAACATTTTTGTTTAGGATTAATTAATTTTCTAATTTCTTTCATATTGAAATACATACATTTAATACATTAACATATAACGCCTCTCTCTGTCAGCAAATATTGGAATTATTTTCCTCGGATTTGATGAATTCTAAAAACCTTAATCCCTGGCGTCCGGACCATATGTTTATTACCAATAAATTGGGATATAATTAATAAAGGAAATCCAATAATCTACTACTTCAAACTTAGTGAGTGAGTGAGTGTTTTTTTTTTAATAAACTTATAATTTTTACTTATTTATTTTTTTTTTTTTTTTTGAACCATGTTAATACTGATATACATATTGTTCATATGCATTGTATTGGTATAAATAGATGTGACCAGTGTCATAATTCGGCAATGACTTCTGTATCTAATTTGTTTGTTTGCTTATTATCTGTGAATATAGTACTCGTATTTAGGGTTATATGTAGTAACTCTTACATAATTATAAGAATTAATAAAAATAAAAAAATATTAGCTATTGTTATTATTTATATTGTTATTTTTACTGTTATATGAGTAATTGACAATGAAATTTTGTATAAATTGCATTCAAATAGTAGTAATTGAGTTGTGAACAGGTTTTCTGATTTAAGTCGAATTGGTCATTACTTTGATAATGCAAAGCCCGTTTAAAATGTGTATCGAGTTAATGTAATTTTAACAAATATTCATTAATTTCTTTTTGATCATATTTAGTTTAATTTAATGGTCCATTAATATGTATATATATATATTTTTTTTTTTTTTTTGTAGTATTACAATCATTAGCATAAACTTATTTATACTCGTATCAAAATATGTACAATACGTATATGAGAAAATGAATTTATTTTTTCAAAGAAAGATAAATGAAACAGATATGATAAAACAATATGAATGGTACCTGCAAAAAAGTCACATATTTTGAACTGAAAATTAAACCAAAAAATTTGTTCCAAGATAGAGCAATTTCCACACCCTTGGATAGGCGAAATTATTTCCGCCTACAATATTCATCTATATACGAGATATTTTTATACTATACGTTATGACTGGTTCAAGATAGTCTCATTCCCAATTTCAATAGCATTAATACAGTTCGACTGGAAGCTCATGAAGAATGAATGGACACCTTTAAATTGGATATATTGGCAACCATGATCAATAATGTATATTTATATCTTATTCTTCTTCTTATGTGACCATAACAACCATCGATTTAGGCCGAACATATAATTCGGTCCCAGTCTTCTCCAATTGGATATTCCAAGCGCCGCCAGGTTACTCAACACTTAGTCCTTCCAACGGAGGTTCGGTCTTCCTCTTCTTCTGCGTCCTCCAGCGGGTGCCGCATTAAACACGCTCTTCGCTGGAGTGTCTTCTTCCATACGCTCGACATGACCCAGCCAGCGCAGCCGCTGGATTTTGATTCGCTGGGCTATGTCAATGTCAGCGTACAGCTCATACAGATCATCCTTGTACCTCAATTCAATAGGTCCGAACATCCTGCGCAGAACTTTTCGCAGAACTCCAAGCATCCTCTCATCCATGGTGGAAATTGTCCAGGCTTCTGCGCCATATGTTAGGACAGTAATAATGAGGGATTTGTAGAATGTGATTTTCGATCTTCGAGAGAGGGCTCTACTACTCAATTGCTTACTCAGCCCAAAGTAACACCTGTTAGCAAGAGTTATCCTACGCATGATCTCCAGCCTAACGTCATTACAGTTGTTGATGCTGGTGCCAAGATAGACGAAGTTCTTCACCACCTCGAAAGTGTAATTGTCAACAGTGACGTGTTGTCCAAGGCTCTGGGACTCTTTGTTTGTAGACACTAGGTACTTCGTCTTGCCCTCGATCACCGTAAGACCCATGCGCCGTAACTCTCGCTCCAATTCAGAGAATGCTGCACTGACTGCTCGCAAGTTCATACCGATTATGTCAATATCGTCGGCTCAAGCGAACAGCATGATACTTTTGTTGAAGATAGTGCCACTAGATTTATATACTTTTCAATATTTACGGAGCCTTCTCTAATAGCCTAGACAGGCGGCAGCGTTAATCCGGATTAACGACGCACTTAATCCGAATAAAATACTAACCTGACAGACGGCAGTATTGCGGATTAACTAAACAGCTGATTGCTGTTTTATTACGTCTGCTCATTTACATTACTGTCAGTATCAATTTCTGCCATCTGTCACTCTCGATATGAAAAAATCTACAAGAAGTACGTCAACTGAAAACTATCAGAAACTTGTAAATTGACATTCACAGTTCGTAATTAACAGCTGGATTTATTTGTTCGCCAACGCTTTTCATGTCGAAAACTGTCGAACACACCTATTGTATTGTAAGTTGGATTGAGAAAAATTCACTATAGAAATTATTCAGCAGTGTTGCCATCGAAATTTTGAGAATTAACTCTTGGAGTTAATGCGGATTAGCTGCAGTTAATGCCCGAGTTAATTCGAATTAAATCGTTAATCCGGATTAACGATCTGTCAGGGCTATAAGCGGTTGTAAAATGAATGTACACTTGCATTTTGGTGTTGGCTATGCCTTATAAAACGTATTAAAACTAAACTATTAAATTAGAAATTTTCATCCAATAAAGTGTGGAATTTCATTTTGCTGTTATATTGGTAAGGCCGTAGAAGCTTCGGCAGTTCGGCCCGTTGTGATGTTGTTACTTTTAATTTTCAAATTCCGTCTTTTATTACAACAAAAAATCGGTCATTGCATTAACTGTACACATGCTTTAATATGGGATAAAATGTAATAAATCCTATTCCCACTGTTAGTTGAATTTAATACAGTAATAATGTTCCCTACTTAGATAATATACCTACACTACATCAATCAAAATGGCACATTTTTATTGCAATTAAGCATCTCGTTTATATTCTTTGCAATTTGTATTGTATGTAGCTGTTTTGCAGCTCCACAATTGATTAATTAACAAATGTATTGGCCATTTTTCACAAGAGCAAACTTGTTTTTCATTATATTTCATATTTATCTACTAAATTTGGCATCACAAAACTATGTATCGTAGTTATCATATGGCATATTCAGGGGCGTAGAGTTGGGGCTTCGAACAAAGTGGTCTTCATGTGCTTTGTGTCTTTATGTCTTTTATTTTTATTTATAGTTAAATGTACCAAAATGTGGGTGCCGTAGCTCAGTGGTTAGTGTGTTCGCCTTCTGATCTGTAGGTCGTGGTTCAATCCCCGGCTGATGCATAACAAATTTAATTTCGATAAGATTTTTGTTTCGAATGGTACCCACCTGTCGGCAAGCAATTGTCAATTCTTCCGACAGTAACAACTTGCCATGAAAAAGCTTCTAAAAAGAACTAAGTGGCAAAACTCAGAAAAAGTGATGTCACAAGTGTTCTGCCGTTCGTAACCTGATAAAATAAGTAGGTCCCTTCTAATACTGTCCAAATTTAAGACGCTCGGAAAAGAAGCTCGGCCAATGAGCCCCTTGGGGCTTTAAGTGCCACATATTTATTTTTTTTTTTTTTAAATGTACCAAATTGGATTTTATGAGTTGCTCAAAATTTCGTGGTAAGAAATATTTTTGATATTTATTTCCATAAGAAATATTTTTAAATAGGCAGTATACGGATATGGATTTTAGGTTTGAAATATGTACTCTATGTTTAGGTCAATTCAATTGGTTGGCAGCAATATCTAATAATTTTTTATTTTTTTATTTAAATGCGGTTCAAAACTATTCAACTTTTTTATTTACTTGTTTTCCCCTAGTTTTTAGTGACATTTAACGAAAAGCATTATGAACTTAGTGGTTTTATGGGGGAATACCTGTGCATCAACGACAAAGAAACAACGACACTGCGCAACATCCAATTTGCTATTCTCATTGTTTTCACATTAAATTGTGTAATAAATTTTTGTATTAAAATCACAATTATAAAGACGATCTTGATTTTGTTTAATCTCTCTTTATCTGTTTATATTAAATTGTACTAATGCCAGAAGGTTATTAACGCTCTTAATGGATATTTAAAAATAAAACTAAACAATGATTTTCTATATGTCTTTTATGTAATCATATTGACTATTATATTTAAGTATCCATTTTGCAGCTGCTTTAGTCAAATATAACATCTAGTATAATTTAGCAAATAATGAATGCACTCAAAAGAATTACTAAACCGAAGATATTGTCATTTAAATATGAAACAAATTTTTGTTTTGCCTTTATTATGAGATAATAAAATTTACATATTTTTGATATATTAACGTCATACCGTTTGACATTTTTCGACAAAACGTGTTGCTACTCTTTTATTTAGACGTAAGTATGCACATTTGTATGACAATAGTACTTCCGTATTTCATTGTCTGGCGCCTACTTTGTTAGTGACAATGCTCGTATTTATTACACATCATTTGTGTGATTTACTCAATTTTATTAGCAGTCAGTGACATTTAACTTCGTCTATAGGCTCAACGGAACTAATACTAGTTGTAGAAAATTGCTAACTTGGTTATATGATTAAGTACCTTAGCACTTGTTTTTTTTATTTTTTCTATTTTTTATTCTTCTCTTTCTCGATATTACATACCATATGTGTTACATTGGTGGTACAATAAAATCGAAAATAAAAATATTGAACAATACGAGACATCTTTAATAATTTTCATCATTGAATGATGAAAAAACTATCTATGATATGATTTATATATATATAACACCGTACGACAAAATTCAACTATCGGATGCACACTTGAGCAAGATCTATTTATTCTGAAAACAGCGCTAAAAAAAGAACATCCGTATCTGGCCGTTTTTATACCCTGCATAATGCAATATGCATGGTATATTCATTTCGGTCAGATGTTTGTGACCACTTGAAGGAATCTCCGGAAATATAGACATAGATATATCTTCGTGATCAGCGTCGATTAAATTTTCGATTTAACGATGTCCGTCCGTCCGTCCGTCCGTCTGTCTGTCACCTGGCTGGTTCGCACGATAACTTGAGTAAATATTGAGCTATTTCGATGAAATTTGGCATAAGTAATCTATGATCCAAGAGTACGGAGGGGATTGATATTGGGCATGATCGGTCAATAACCACGCCCACACCAAGCATTCAAAGCGACTAACCTCGAAATTTTCAACATCTTTAACTTGCTATAACTCACATAATATACCACTTGGGACAACAATATTTGGCACATAGACTTATATTATATTACTATATAACCTCGCCAAAAGTGGTTGAGCCACGCCTACTTTTTAGCGTAGCTCTCATACAAAGTGTCTGTACTTCTTTTAAATTGAAACAGCTGTAATTTCTACAATCTTCTGTCCAGAATAACAATAATTGACACTTAGATTAACATGGTAGTCGGAAAAAATATGGCAGAAAATCAGTGTGCCACTCCTACTCCTTTTTGGGTCTCCCATACAAAGTTGCGGAAATTAAAAAAATGTTACCGGTTATAACTTGCAAACTATTCAGCGTAGAATAGCGAGATTTAAGGTATGGATTAGTATTGTACGAGCAACTAGGCTCACAGAAAATGGGCGCATCACGCCCATTGTTTATCGTAGCCCCCATACAAATTTTAAATTGAAACAGCTGTAACTTCGGCAATCTTCTGTCCAGAATAACCATAATTGATTTAACCATAATTGACACTTAGATTAATATCGTAGTCGGCAAAAATCTGGCAGAAAATCAGTGTGCCACGCCCACTCCTTCATAGGTCTCCCATACAAAGTCAAGGGAATTAAACTAAAACTTTTAAGCTCCATAACTTACAAACCATTTAGCGTAGGACAACGAGATTTAAGGTATGGATTAGTATTGTACGAGCAACTAGGCTCACAGAAAATGGGCGCATCACGCCCATTGTTTATCGTAGCCCCCATACAAATTTTAAATTGAAACAGCTGTAACTTCGGCAATCTTCTGCCTAAAATAACCATAATTGACACTTAGATTAATATCGTAGTCGGCAAAAATGTGGCAAAAAAATCAGTGTGCCACGCCTACTCCTTCATGAGTCTCCCATACAAAGTCAAGGGAATTAAACTAAAATTTTTAAGCTCCATAACTTACAAACCATTTAGCGTAGGACAACGAGATTTAGGGTATGGATAAGCATTGTACGAGGAACTAGGCTCATAGGAAATGGGCGCGCCATGCCCACTGTTCATTGCAGCCCCCATGCAAAATGACTGAAGTTCTTTTAAATTTAAACAGCTGTAACTTCGGCAATCTCCTGCCTAAAATAACCATAATTGACACTTGGATTAATATCGTAGTCAGCAAAAATCTGGCAGAAAATCAGTGTGCCACGCCCACTCCTTCATGAGTCTCCCATACAAAGTCAAGGGAATTAAACTAAAACTTTTAAGCTCCATAACGTACAAACCATTTAGCGTAGGACAACGAGATTTAAGGTATGGAATAGTATTGTACGAAAAACTAGACTCACTTGAAATGGGCGCGCCACGCTCACTGTTTATTGTAGCCCCCATACAAATTTTAGATTGAAACAGCTGCAACTTCGGCAATCTTCTGCCTAAAATAACCATAATTGACACTTGGATTAATATCGTAGTCAGCAAAAATCTGGCAGAAAATCAGTGTGCCACGCCCACTCCTTCATAGGTCTCCCATACAAAGTCGAGGGAATTAAACTAAAATTTTAAGCTCCATAACTTACAAACCATTTAGCGTAGGACAACCAAATTTAAGGTGTGGATTGATATTGAAAAATTAATTAGATATACCAGAAAGAGATACGTCAAGCCCACTTTTTATATAGCTTCCGTACAAAGTCTCGGATTTATCTTAAACATTAAAACACCCATAACTTACTAATTAATACGCCTAGGTCAACCCATTGCAACCTATGTAGTTTAGTATTATAGACAGAAATTGATCCTCCAAAATTGGTGAGGTACCCCTGCTTCTTAATGTAGGTCCTATACAAAGTATTGGAAGAAAAGGATGGATATACGAGCAAACTTTTTATATATACCTCTACATATGCAGGGTATAATTTGGTCGGCCCCAGCCGACTGTAAGGAGATTTTTTCTAGATCAATTTGTTTTGGTTTTTATGAATCTGAAAATTTTTTAAATTAATATTACTCATGGAAAAAAAAAACAAAATTTTTCAGAGTCAAAAATGTTAATTTTCAAAAATAAAATTACCTGCTAAATCTAAATATCACAAAAAAAATTGCCACTTGTTTGAATCAATGCAGAATGCCTTATCCGATATACGCATCACATCAAACGAAGGTATTAAAAATTGGGTTGATACGCTCTTGGCCTCAAAAGATGAGCGCTTCTATTGGGATGAAATTCAATGAATTCATGAAATTTCCCTCAAAGATGGGAAAAAATTGTAGCTTTCGGAAGTTAATACTTTGAATAAAATATATTGTAAATAGCAATTTTTTAAAATAAAGCCTCAAAGTCAGGAAATAATCAATAAAAAATAATAAATCGCATAAAAAAAATAAATTTGTGAGACTTATCGGCCCCAAGGGACCCTTTAGCCAAGCTTCTCATACAGTACTGTTGTAAGTGTTAAATTTTTGGAAGGTATTAGAAGGGACCTACTTATGTTAGCTCTAACTATAGTACACTTTAGTGCAAATTCGTATTGCGCCATTTTTTCTTTAAATCATTTTGTAATGCATGAAATTCATTCACGGTGGCAAACATCTTAGACTAAACAACTAATTACGAAGAATATAATTGTCAACGTAACTACTTACATGTATTTAAATAGAACCATATTAAATATTTTTGCATTATAATTTGGAAAAAATCAAAAACAATATCCTTAAACTAATCGTATGATATCGCAAATACCGGTACAAGAGGAAATTCCGAAAACTGCCATCCCTAGTGCATACATTCATATTCAAGTTCGGTTCTTAAGTCTTTCGTTCACAAAAATTTCTCAATGTGATTTGTGTATATTCTTAAGAAATTACAATATTGCATTGTCAATTTGGAACTAAAATGCAACACAGGACTTGTTAATAAAACAGAACTGCTTTTATTATATATATTGTACTATTGGAACGTATTTCCTGACCTACTTTAACGTATGCTTATTGATAAACAAAATAAAATATTATCTATCGTAATAATTTTTACACATGAAATTATATTAATAAAACTAATTAAATAAAGTAAAATTTTAATCAAAAACTTATTGATATTATATGTATTATTAGACAATAGTATGAATTATAAGACAATATTATCGGAAATTTACTGGCTAATATAGAGGTATAATTAAAAAATGAATACAACAAATAGAAGCAATATGAAAGACTTAATTTAAAGATTAAATTACAATTTATGCACTTTGAAATTTCACATAGAGCGAATCAAGTTTAAAACATCAAGTTTTCGAGATTAACAAGTTTACCAAACGACTAGAAATCCTCATTAAACGTTCCGCTTTTATTGAGTTAATTATTTGTCACATAATGAAAGAAATGTATATTTTTATTATCCACATAAGCATTGTCAATATTTGTGTAGTTTTTAAGAGAAAGATATTTAGTATATACAGAGTACAATAATGTAATAGGCAATTTTTGTATCAAACTAGTCAAATTTTAATTATACATAAACTATAATAGTTTAGAAAAATTGATTAAATAAAAACAATATAAGTAGTAAGTTTCTCGAAAAAGGTAAGAACCACTTTGTGAAGATGATACGCACATTTCATTTACTTTTGTCCAACAATATTTAATGAAAACATAAATTCCATTCTTTATAGATCAACCTTAAAAAATGTAACGTTTTTACTGTTCTAACTAATATATATGCATATATAATACGAATTGAATAGAATATGTATGTGGGTGTAAATAGAGATAATTTGTGAGAGTCGTAAAAATTATTTAACCAATTTATATCATGAATTATGTTTTGTTTTTACATTAAACCGAGAAACAAGAAAATAATTTGTTTTTAATTAATTTCATCCACCAAACACAAAATTCGAGATGATATTTCTTTCCTTAATCCATTTTGTTATTCATTTTTAAATTAATACTCTCGTAAATTGTAGGTTGATTTACGTAGTAGACTATAGTTTCCGTTTTGTGATTTGTATATGTATTATTCATACTTGGATTAGATTGTCCACCACCTTGGATCAATTATGACAAAAAATATGACACTATTATATGTTATTTATAATTTACTGAAGGGGGTTGCCTATTATGAGCAGCTCAAGCCAAGCTAATCGATTGGAATTCAGAATTCTAATGTAAGCCACTGCTATCTTCGCGTGAGACAACGCAAGGTTACATACATCTTTTTACTGACCAGGGGAAAACTAGAGGAGCTTGTTTGGGAAATTTAAGTCCATCTTAATAATACCATTTATACTGGTCAACTCCTACACTTTAAAAATGATTCCCATAATTATAATAATGGCTCCTACCGGAAAAAGTCGATAGTTGATCGATATCGATAGTCAGTATTTACTTTTTACTTGGCCTAATATTATGTACAATACCTACAAATCTAAAATATGTATCTGTTGCCAAAGATTTTACTACATTCAATAATACAGTAGTACATTTGCAACATGTATATTTTTTTTTTTTTTTTTTCTATGTATGTTAATAAGTAACTTAATTTAATTTTTTTTTTTTATATAAAAATCAATTTTAACCGACTTTTTAGAAGATCTAATCTATTTGATTGGTGATTTTTGTTAAGTTTAATAATTAATCTCAAATAATCTTAATAAGTAATCTATAATAATTAATCTTATCATAGTTAAGGTTTTTTGCTAAAATATATTTAATTTAATACAATCGATTTAAAATTATTTTTCATTTCTTTACTTATTACCATAATGTACCATAATGTCAACATTTTCAATCAATTCTCAATAAATATCAGAAAATATGAAATAGTTTTAGAGTAAAGTAACAAACAAACAAAATAAACCTTTATATAATGTATATACAGGGTGGGTCATGTACAGTTTGCGGTTAGAATCGGTTACAAAAAAATGATTAATACTTTTTAATCATGAGTTTATAAGAAAAATTTGACTTTTCCATTTCAGAATGAAAACAATATACCTCAAATACCTGCCACGACTGGATTTACAATACCCCATACGATCAACCTAATTTTTCTGTACATTTTCGATTTCGTGTTTCAAGGCCTCAGCTGTTTCTGAATGGTTAACGTAACTTTTCTGCTTAACAGCTTCCAACAAAAAAATTACTCCAATGGGGTCAAATCATAGCTCCGAGGCGACCAATTGATATCAGCAATTCGGCTGAATATTCGATTTTGAAAGACAGGCGCAAAAGATCGATATTTACGTTGGCCGGGTGAATGGATTAACTTCACAACAATCAATTGTGGATTCCCAGAAACGACAATTTTGAATATTGACATAGGCCCTGAAAATAAGGGGCTATGTCAGGTGAACATGAGCTACATCAGTAAACATGATTTTTCGATAAAAATTTTCGTGTTCTGCCAAACGATCTTCAGCTCATTGAGCGAACCGAATACGCATTAAATAATCATCAGGCTTCATTTCTTGGCCTAAGTGAACTTTGTAGGCCTTTATACCGAGGTTTTTATGAAAAATTCTCCTCAGAGAAATATTCGAATTGTTCAGTTCCGCAAACCGATGACGACTTGTTGTTGATGGATGTCCACATATACTCTGAGCAACAGTAGCAGAGAGCACTGAATATGGATGGGAACGTGTTGTTTTATCCACTAACGATCCAGTTTTACGAACTCGCTTCACAAATTGATCCACAAACTGCTTCTTTTTTACCCACTACTCACTACTCACTACTCACTCACTACTTAAGACTACTACTTAAGAAGTAAATTTTCAATACTTCTCAACTTTGTCACATTTCTTAAATGTCATTATGGTGTCATCAAAATACAGGTAGTTCAAATTCCAAACATTAGAAGGTCAACCCTGTATTTGTCTATATATCGATAATTTCATCGAGGATATCATCAATGAAATTGAATGAATAAAGACTTGTATTTGAAATCGGTGATCATTGAAAAATGGGTCCTACTTTTTGTTTCATGTTGATTCGACGGTCAACATAAGTGCTGTTTTTATGATGACTGCAAGAAAGATTTATGGACCATGTTACAAAATGTATTTAGAGAGGAATATAGTTATTTTTCAAAAAAATAATTTTATCGATAAATAGAGGATATTTGAATACTTTGTGAATAGAAATTACAAATACGTACAAATGCTTCATAACTACAACTGACACTGTCAAAGCTCATAACAGAACTACTAAAATTATTTAAATATATCAGGATATAGACTAAGATTGAAATATTGGAAATTATAGTTTTTGCAATGATAAGATCCAAATCCAAAACCGGACAACCAGATATAATATAAAGTGAGTGGCGATTTATATGCAGTCAATAAATAGCGAATATGCTACATACATACATATGTTTTCGAAAGTGTCTTATAACAAATGTGTGCATTAAATTGAGACGACCTTAATTTAAGCATTTAGTGTACCATTTAATAATATTCTATGATGAGCAAATGCAACAACGAACACCGAAGTAAAACTTGTTTCATTTTTGTATATCATTTATTTTTTATTTGTATAATAGCGACCAATAAAAATCATTTTATTAACTTTTTTAATTTTATTTATAGAAATTTATGGAGAATAACAACAGAGTGAGACAAAAATTTTGATTTTTTCGAACATTAGTTCCTTTTTGTATATTCTGTTAAAAGTGGGCATATACAACATAATTTTAGCCTAGCTAAACAACAAGCCCATATTCATCAAAATCAGTTTTTTTTTTTGTTGTTGTTCATTTTTGGTTTTTTTTTTAGGTTATATTGACCATCTAAGACTATTTAGAATTTTTAATTGAAACATTTTTGTTATTCTATATAATCCAGACTGAAGCTAGGCTAAAATATATTGTATAAGATCACCTCCATACAATAAACTAAATTTGCCTGACTGTGTAATACGAAATTAACCAGACTTTCTGTCGATGTTGGCCAATGAAAATAAAACTTAATTTATAATCTAATCATACAGTGTTTTAATCATTTTAAATTGTGAGCTGTATTTCTGTATGTTAAACCATTGTTTCATGTCTCTTCTTACGAGCAATATATTGGTTTATTGGTAATTATCCAATACAAAGTAGAAATAAAAACCGAAAGAAACCAAGTTTTTGTTCTGTTTGTTGGAATTTCTTGTTATATCGAAAATTCCCCATGTGGATTCTATATTTATTGTTATTACCAGTGAATTGATAATATGCACATTAATTTCACTGCTTCTCTTTAGCCATAACCTTTCATTTCTAATTTATGTGGTTTCGAAAATTGCAAGACAGCTCGGTTTTTTTTTTCCCCATTTTGACGCAATAATCGAAAGTAAAGGGTTATCCATTTTGCGGTTTCAAAAGTAAATGTAAATAAAATACATATAAAATATTTTTTATCATGGTATTTCTTTTTTATTATAAAGTTTGAACGTTGACATTATGTGTGAAATACTACATCATTTAAATGACCACCACGCGAATTGTTGCAAGCATCGATTCTTTTGAGGTAATTTTCGACCACTTTTTGACACATATTGGGCGGTATCTCAGCCATAACGTGACGAATGTTGGTTTTTAGGTGCTCAAGAGTTAAAGGTTTATCTGCATAAACACGGTCTTTCGCATAGCCCCACAAAAAAAAGTCAAGCGGTGTCAAATCGCATAATCTTGGTGGCCACTTGATATCGCCACGACGAGAAATTACGCGGCCAGAAAATTTCTCTTGCAATAAAGCCATATTCGGTCGAGTTGTGTGGCATGTGGCACCGTCTTGTTGAAACCACATATTCTCTAAGTCGTATTCTTCAATAGCAGGCAAAAAAAAGTCGGTTATCATATGACCATAACGCTCCGAATTGACAGTGACAGTCGTTCCATCGTCGTTTTCGAAGAAGTAAGGTCCAATCACACCTCCGGACCAAAGAGTGCACCAAGCAGTGACTTTTTGTGGATGTAGTGGCCTCTCTTCAATTACTTGAGGATTCTCAGAACCCCAAATATGACAATTTTGTTTGTTAACATACCCACCGAGTGAGAAATGTGCTTCGTCGCTGAAGAAAATTTTGTTCGAAAAATCGCCGTCCACCGCCTGTTGTTCAAGCACCCATTCGACGTATCTACGACGTTGTGAATGGTCAGCTGGCTTCAGTTGTTGTGTGAGCTGGATTTTATATGGATGTAGGTGTAGATCCAAATGCAAAATACGCCATAATGTGCCGTAAGACAGTCCTAATTCCTGAGAACGACGAGGAATCAACACATTCGGGTCTTCGGCAACACTTTCACTTACAGCAGCGATATTTTCGGTGGTACGAGCAAAACGATGATGCACAAGCCTTACAATATCTGTAACCGATCCAGTCTCTTCATATTTCTTCACAATTTTGCCAATTGCTTGCGTAGTTGGACGATTATGTAAACCATAATCTCCTCTTAAAGCACCATATGTGGCTGTGGCAGAATCACCATTTTTGTAGTAGGTTTTTACAATTTTAATGCGTTGTGCGATAGTTAAGCGATCCATTTTCGCAAATGTCAGACTTTGAACTGAAAAAGAAAGAAATTGTTTTAACAACTCAGTTTGACAGATGTCGAATTCTAGCCCTATACTTTTGAAACCGCGAAATGGATAACCCTTTATTATTATGAACAAAGGTACTTTTCAATTGATTTAGTAATCGACTCAATCAATGGCCTCCAGGGTATTATGGGATGCACAATGAACAGTTTATAGACGCAGTGCTGGGGCGAACAAACATATCTCCTAATAACGAATCCGTTAACAAAATTGTCAGTTCGGGAGATGCGGTGTAAAAAGGCGAGGTAGTTGGAAATCGACAAAGACACCTAGGTCCTATGTAATATGGTCAAAATTTGAAACGTACAGTAATATTGCAAGAGAAGCTACGCCAATAAAATTCGTTGGATCCTATTTTACCAATAAATTTATGGATTTTTTATTAGTCAAGGTTAATCAATAAAGCCGATAATAAGGTTACTGCTAATTCACTAATTCTTCCGGATATTAGCTATTTTACAATGGTTTTCATATCTCGCCCATTGGAGACTACGAGTATTTTATGTTTACAATGCGATGACATAGTCCTCTCCACAGTGATATTTTTTTATATTTACTGTGAGTGTCTCTTTATCAAGCCTGCGTTAATTCTTTGGTGCTTTAGTTTAATCTAAGCTCTCTAATTTCCAAATTGCTGAAGCCTTACGATAACTTCACGGTAGATTACAAGCACACAAATAACTAAGTAACATACACACTCGCAGATCCACCTTCGTCTAAGCTAACGTTATTGTATTGTATGTTTACATTAATTTAATTAAATGCAAAATAATTTTTAGCTATGAATAAGGTAGAATATTATTTTATTAGCGTTTCAATTCAACTTATTTAGATAAATTCACTTAGAATATATAAACGTAAAACATATACACATATGTATGGAGTGATGATCTGTTTTGCGGATAGCGGGAAAATAACTTTGGTTGTAAATATATAGTAGTTGTTGTTGTTGTAAATACTCTAACTCATATATCGTATAATTAAATAGAATACAAATATTTTTTTTATTTTTGTTAGAACAATTTATGACTTTTTTTTTTTTAATATTTTTTTATTAAACTACATTTTGATTTTAATGGATCCAAGGTTAGAAATAATGTCCATGATAGCCATGATGATGGTAGCCTCCATAATAACCGCCATAATAAGGATAACCTGTTTCATAGTAAAATATATTTAGAAAGCAAAATTAATGTAAACATATCTATAATTAAAATTGCGATGAGTTAGATGAGTAACTATTGGAATTAATTTTAAGGAATTTCTATTTTTTTTCTATTACCGGACACTTCTAATACCAATAATTGCAAGTTCATATCAAAGTATTGTGTCATTGAAATTAAGGCTTGAATTTTGACGACCATTTCTCTACATTTGTTCGAATAGAATTGAACTCAAGGAACCTTGAACATATAAGCATCAGGTCTATCCAATAAAATTTATTAATTTTATAATCAATATATCACATATATTAATTTTATGTGTGACAATTTGAACTTTTGAAACTTTAAGTAAGCAGGAAGGAATTTTAAAAATATGATATGCTTTATAATAATATAGTAAATGCATTTCAATATCACCAAGTAGCTGAAATAAATACATAGTTCTGATAAGATCATTTTTTCAATGTGTTTTTCCAATATCCATTGAAAAATCTATGCCATAATTGACAATATCTAAATTTGTCTGAATGCAATTAATACTCACCAAGACTATAATAAGTGGAATAGTATGGATAATAACCACCATAGAATCCACCTAAATATGGATATGAATAATAGCCGTAACCATGTGAAGAGGAACTTTGCAAATCATCCTTTTCACTCTCAACATCAGCGTCAGCAGCAGCTGCACCACTATCCAAATCGTCGGCATCTGCGGCACGTTTATGAAGTTGTGACGACTGTTGTCGCAAAGAATGTGATGCTGCACTTGTTGCATCCAATAAGTATATGAAAATACATAGGAAAATTAAACATTGTGCAAATTTTGATGAAAACTTGGACATTTTTGTTTTTTTTTAACAATTTATTATGAAGCAATGAAATTTCCTTCTTTTTTATTTTGTCCACCGTATCGCAAACAATGCGAACTCTTAGTTCTTAGAACACCAGCAATAAATGACACTTGACAATTACAACTGACAAATAAACTAACAATGATCGGTGCTTTTATAATGGCCACCCGTATATAATTGTCCACACGCACACCCTCACTTGTCCATACACACACACACACACACTGACAATGAAATGATTGTTTTGTCTATTTGTCGACAATAAAACAATTGAATATTTGAGAAAATTCCAAGAACAAACAAAATGAAAACTTCTAATTTACAAATGCCATCAAAGCCTTCAAGGCTTTGATTTTAAATTCTATACACAGCCTCAAGATGTATGTAGAGGCTTAAATTGCGTGGAAAATGCATCATTGAGCTGCGAATTGAGCCAGCTAGGCATATTATTGTATATCTGTAAGGGAGAGTAGCACGAGTTGCACATTCATGGGTATCTTCCGACAGGGACAAGATAAAACGTTAAGCTCTTACATTAGAATCGACTTATTTGAAATATTTTACCATATAAAAATCTGTCAAAAAGCAAATTCTAACTTTAAGGTGTTTCTAACTTTGACTATAACTACAGGTCTTAGTATCGAAAGTTGTCTTTAAATGTTCCATTGAAATCCTACATATAACAATCAATAGGATTCAATTGTATTCTTATGAAATTAAAAAGCTAACTTTTGTCAATTTTATTTAAGGGTTCTTGAATTTGTTTGCTATGTTTATATCTTCATATAAATAGAACTTAATTTCTTGATTGCTATCTCTTCATGCAATCAACCAATTATGAAAAATCATTTTGTTGAAGGATCAAGAAATATTAAGCTTGTCTAGGAAGAAAAAAAAATTTTCAATCTTCAAACAAAAACTGTTGCAACTTGTCCGAATCTCCCTTATGTAAATTGTTACTTAGATCGGTACTCGGTACATAAATGCTGCGTTGCTATGGTGCGTTTATTCTTATGTAGTATTATGTAGTATTGTATTTGTATATGGCAGAATTACAATATCACATATCGATACACAAACATTGACAAAAAAAAAATTAAGTGAATAGTTAAAAGCAGCATATTATTTGCTCCATGATGACGGTAGTTACTTCAGCTACATTGCGGGTGATAGCTTAGGTACTGCATATAGGTAAATACTGCTCTCAGCTAACATTAAAAGATTTGTTTCTTGCATGACCGATTGCTAATTATTATATTCAATTCTTCTCTCTTAGTTCTATTACAATCACACACACACACACACTAACTACTTGTACTTTGCTTGAGGGCCCTATTGTGAGGCCAATGTCAAAGTATTCAAAAGTTTTGCTTCATATTGTAGCATTTGCATAATACTGCAAAATAACAACAAACATTTTTTTTTATATTCTAAATATTTCCAAGATTGCTGAAACAATAGTCTGTGTTCATTTTGAAAAACAGAAATACAAACGACTACACATTCATAGATAAAGACATTGATGACCATTTGAAGTAATTCAATAGTTAGAAGAGAATATTTGGAAGAAAAGCACTGCAAAAAAATAATTTCCAATATCATTATCATTATTATTAGCATTGTATTGTTAAAATTACTACCATTAAATGTTGTTATTTAATTCGATCTTTTGGTGTACCTTTTTCGTTACCATTTGGACATGATTATGAAATATAAAAGAAAAAATAATACAATAATAAAAACTCAAAATGACAATTAAAATAAAAATTAAAACATATACGAGTATGTACGTTGATTAAATATTATGCGAGGTTAATTTGAAAAACCACGCATATATAAATGTATATGCTTGTACATTCGAGTGGTTCAAATATGTATGGGTGAAATAAAAGTTGTCCGATTTTCTAGCTTCACGGTTTTGCTCTCAGTAAATACCATTTAATGCAAGTGTATTAAACATCAAAAGTAATGGAGTAAATGTAGATAGACAGAAAATAGATAGATAGAATATCAAATGAAAAATCAGATTCGGAGGCTCAAAATCCATTCTGCAGTTACTCGCATATTTGGAAATGGATTAGGATATATTTAAGTCACCCCGAAAAAAAATAAAATAATAAATATGTGGCTCTTATAGGTCTCGAAGGGCTTTTTGGCCGAGCTGCTCTTCCAGTACTGTTGTGCATGTTAACCCTTTGGGCAGTATTAAAAGGAACCTACATATATTAGGTGGTTCCGAACGGCAGAACCCTTGTGAGATAACTTTTTCTCAGCTTTGTTACAGAGTTTTTTTTAGAGGCTTTTAGAAGGGATTGGACCAATTCTCTACAAATCAGAAGGTCAACGCACTAACAACTTAGCTACGACACCAAATTAGACCAAATTTAATACAGTCGTTCCTTAGATCAACACAAAATGTTCATCACACGGAACTTGCCAATCAGGACAAAATTACTTTTTTCAACCAGTCCAATTAAGATTATATACTATTAAAAGTACTACTAATGTTCACAATAAATTTAATAAAATTAACAATAATATTATTTGTTATTTATTTATTTGTTATTTTTGTTTTTTTGTTTTTTATTTTTGGGTTCTTGTATTTTTTGCATTTAAGCACATACAAGAAGTGACAAACAATTAGCAAACAGTTTCATGGTGATACGTAATTGGCGTAATCATTTGGATTGTATTACAAACAATAACAACAACAACAACAATAACAAAAACAACGACTATATCAACACTCATCGTACTAATATTCAGTGCTGGTTCAAAATGTATAAGGAATGTTGGCAGGGCGCCTGTCACGTAAACCTAAAATTGTATTACTAACACGCCAGCATGTAGAGCACCGCAATTTATGGGCCAAGTAATTGGTATGAAACTACCTGAAGAATCGATAGTAGTTTTAAGTAGATAGTACAAAGTTTGCCTTTAAAGAAAAATCAGCAGCGGTTACTTTGCTTAGTTAGCATGACTGAAATAGCCTCCACTAATGGACGTTTCTACAAGCGATGTACAAGCGGTAGTTCAATCTCTAAAGCTCTAAACAACAGAGTTTTGGATTCTGCAACAACAAGTAAAGGGTAAATTATACGCTTAAATAGCTAGAAATGAAGATGTCCACAGGGGGGTGCCCTTCTTCCTTGTTTTGATCTTTGGTTTGGACGATCTGCTTACGAAACAATGAGACTGAGCTTGTGTAACCTACGATTCGATAAGAACCTCTGAATTGATCCGTACCATGGTACAATTTCGTACCATTCATTAAGAATGACCGCACCCAACTTGGGTTCAATTACAGTTCAAGGGAAATTAGTGTAATTTTCCGACGACTACACGCCCACTTACACAGGACACTCATGAGGGGCACAAAAGCATTCTGGGCGTTTAGGAAACTTTACGGTGGGCTCTCATAGCCCAAATAAGTTTCTATTTTCTAATAAATCCAAACATTCTCTAAAATATATCTATATGAAATATTATAAAGAGAGTCGCGTCGGATGGGTCTTACGGTGAACGAGTTCAAGACGAAGTATCTAGTGTCAACAAACACAGAGTCCCGGCGTCTTGGACAGCACGTCACTGTTGACAACTACGCTTTTGAAGTAGTAAGGGACTTTGTCTCTCTTGGAACCAGCATTAACAGCAGTAATGACGTCAGCCTGGAGATATTGCGAAGGATCACTCTTGCTAACATGTACTACTTTGGGCTAAGTAAGCAATTGAGAAGTCGAGCTCTCTCTCTCTCTCTCTCATCATACCTGTCCTAACATATGGCGCTGAAGCCTGGACAATTTCCACCTCGGATGAGCGAATGCTTGGAGTTTTCGAGAGAAAATTCCTACGCAAGATCTTTGGATCTATTTTCGTTGGTGTCGAGTACCGAATAAGGTATAACCATGAGCTGTATGCCGATATTGACATAGTAAAGCACATCAAAATCCAGCGGCTGCGCTGGCTAGGTCATGTCGAGCGAATAGAAGAACACGCTCCAGCTAAGAAGGTGTTATATTAGGAATCCGCTGGAGGACGACGCAGAAGAGGAAGACCTAACCTCCGGTGGAAAGACCAAGTACTGAAGAACCGGACGATGCTTGGAATTTCGAAGCATGTTATATTCGGCCTAAATCGATATTCGGTTGTTATGGCCACATAAGTAAGTAAGTAAGAAATATTATAAAAGTTCATTTTTTGATAATAATTATTGGAATACAACTAATAGATAGTGATGATATTTAATACGAATAAAAAGCTCAATTTATTGCCGACAGCATTAGACTTCCTATAAAATTTCTTTTTTCTATTTTTTAATATGCATCTGATATCAGTTTTATATATGATATGGTAATTTGAAAAATCTCAAAACAATGATTGCATTTCATTTGAAGGCGCCAATCGCATCTATGACCGGCCCTGACAACAATGACACCCCTTTGCCTTCAAAATCATTTGAGCATGACAATATTTCATTTTATGAATGAAATGAATGTAATCATACCTCTAACAAATACGTAAGTACGTACTTAAATATATTTTAAGCATACGATATGTATCATATGTGTAATTATGAAGTGTGGAACTATGTACAATAACTTCCTTTTCATGAAAATATGTTCATATGTACAGTGTATAATTGTAGTTGCCGTTAGTTAAGGTATGTTGTTCATTTAGTAACTTAATTTCATCAGGTTATTGCGTTGTCTTTGTTGTTATTATTTTATTTTTTTTTTCGCTTAGTTAATGTATAATGTAATTCTATATACTCTTATATGATTTTCATTTAATGAAGCATATTTCCACTGAAGACAAGGTTAAATGTTTAAGAATATATGCATGTACATGTCCATACTCATATTAGTCTTTTTCTTTTGTTTTCCAGTTCTTCTTATGGATAGCTATTGTTGTTGTTAACATAAAAATTAATGTCTTGTAACAAATAATTATAACAACAACAACAACAAAACCCAGAACAATAATAATTTTTATTATTATTCAAGCCATTATAATTACGCATGAAATATTATATGCACACACACACGCACACACACACATAAAACTTGTTTATAATATATGATGTGGTTAATAAAATCACACAAAAAAAAAATAATAAAAAACACCAAAAAAAAAAAATTAAGAAGTTGAAAAAAGTGATTCCAATTTCTAATTTTTCCAACATGAAATTATTTTAAAATAACACTATCAAGGTCATTACTGATTACCAACTACTCTATTATAGCACACTTGCTCAGACAACTGTAGTCGCAATTTATTACATTTGAGCTAAATTCTAAGAGCAGTCATTCTATATATACATTCGCTTATGAAATAAACTATTTGCACATCTCCAGATCTAATTCAATATCATATGAAATATTGTATTCGAACAACACCGAATGTAGTCCTTTCACTTAACATATATTCATTTTATGATCAACCATTGACATAGTCGTACATAAATTTCAAGTAAAATGTATTCGATTAGAATATTCTATCTACATATGTTATATAGTAAATGTTTGATTTGTTTATTTTTACTTGTGTATGTTTCATTATTATTATTATTTTTTTTTTTGATTTTTTAATTTTAATGTTGATATCGATTTGAAATTTTATTGTTTTCGATTGTTGTCTAGCAAGTCTATTTGAATTTGTTGTTGCCGTGTGCTCTATCCTATTCTTTTAATTTTGTCTTTGTACTCAAACTACATATAATAAATATTTGTTTTTCATCAGCAATGGTGGCTCATTCGTTCAAATAAATTCTAACGGCAATAAACATCTTCCGTTTGAACGATTGACAAATGATATCGTTGCGTATGTGTGTGTATTTCTAAATTTTGCCATTTTGAATCGATAATTAATTAATATTCAAATAGAATGAATTTTAATAATAGCATAGTTGGTCGGATAGTCGGTTGACGCAAATGAATCTGGCATTAGATTGTGTATGGGTCCACCACTCTTGTCGATTAGCAAACATAACAACGACTAGGTTGTTGTAGAGCAAATGTTTAACTATACATCATTACCAACATAGATAAATACTTTTATTTTGTTTTTATTTATTCGCATCGATTGCGAACCTGATTTTTTCCATACGCATCATATTATTCAAATTGGACTTGATTTAAATACATATGTTTATACATACTTATATGTACCTTAAGATGTTTGTTTGCGTTCACAAATGCTCTTAATTGATTTGAAATTGTTAAACACACACTTATTTATTAATAATCATTGATATTAAATTAAATTCGAATTAAACGAAAAGAAAAAAAAACTCATTATATATGTGCCACATACAAAAATTAGATGTACATATGTATGTAAATGCTTTAATGTAAATTATGTATTTACGTATTACATTTGAATAGAAATGATAGATGTGATATGCTCATTAGGGATTATATACGAAGAAAGGGCAGGTTTTTAATTAATTATAAACCTTATCTAATAAATTTGCAAAATACTCATTATATAATATCACTTTAAACAAAGTTCCTGATAGCATCTAAATACAGCTGACGCTTTTGAAAATGTTATCCATAAGAAACTATTCTCATGGTTTTTATGATTTGTAAAAAATAAATTATAATTAAAGATCACCAACAAAAAAAAGCGTCATTTAATATTTCACTACGAGCAACATGTATGTATGAATGTTTGTATGCAAATGTATACAAACATGTGTCCATGTAGAATGATAGGAAATTAACAGTCATAACAATAATAATAATAATAATAAGAATAATGTTAAGAGAAAAATAATTTCAAACTTCTTGCGAAAATAATAAAAAAAAAATATGAATTAATTAATTAGATTAGATCATATTAACGAAAGATACACAATATATTGTGGGTATTGTTAAGAAAAATATCAAAACGCACACAAACAAAACATACAAATTTGAAAGCATATTTCCTGATCGAGCAGCAAACATTTTCCAAATTAAATTCAATTCTATGCTATGCAGTGACTATGTAGTAAGTAGCTATGACTGTGCCGGATACACACAGTGCTGACAAAAGTCAACGTCTCTTTTATGGTGGTTATAAAACTGTTTTTTTTTTCTTCCAATTTGTTCTCCGTTTTGTTACTATCGCTATTTTACACTGAATTTCTCGTGTACACCATGCATGGTTGGACATTTTCACAATTTACTCAAGATTACAAACCACAAATCAAATTTTTGATTCGATTTAGTGGTGAATTAAATCATCAATGATTCACTACTTTCAAAGTTCTTATATATACATACCTATATATTTTAACTCATTACTTTCGGATGGGTATTTAAATACCCATAAAAGGAACGCTACCAATGTACCCATATCTCAGGATTGCTGAAAGCTTAAACTAAAAAGAATTTTTTGGAAATATATTTATTACAACCAAACCAAAGCGATGAACGTGATTTTTCGCAGCTAATTTATATTATGAAATCAACAATTAACCTAAGCACTTTTTGTCCTTGCCTCTCTTCCTATATTGTTGTACATCTTATATTGTTTATTGCATTAATTATAGGGAAATGTCCATCTTTTGAAAGAATAACCCACTAATTAAAAGATAACTTTTATTATCGTCTCAATAATAATAATAATAATAATAATAACCGACGGATAAGAGCAACAATGATTTCATCTGCTTGTCTATCCTCTTTGCCAGTCCAACTCTCTTATTATGGCTGTAACTTAAGTGTCGTCATAAATCTTTTGCGTCTGACACAAGTTGATTTTTATAAAAAACATCTCCATACCTGACAAATGCACCAAAAAGTTCCAACAGCTGATATCGTATGGCAATATAATATTGTCAGAAATAGAAAATATCATTTACAGTAGACCTCGTATTTGACAGTTGGGTATTTAAATTTTCGAATCTCAAATATAAAGCAATCTTGAAATTTTCCAAAACAACTTCTTTGGCATATATAGGCATCCTTTTTTATTCAACCTTTAGCTCATAGGCGATGAGCTATGACTGCTAAAATGTCCGACTACTTCGAAAATATGCATTATTTTATCGAGGTTTTTGACATCGAGCCTACTTTGCGGCTGTGTCTGCGCTCTGCGATCATATCGAGCGAATGCAAAAACACACTCCAGCCAAGAAGGTATTGTAATCGGAATCTGTTTGGCGTATGACGTTGCAGAGGATATAACAATCTCCAGTGAGAAGAGGTTTTTGACATCGAGCCTACTTTGCGGCTGTGTCTGCGCTCTGCGATCATATCGAGCGAATGCAAAAACACACTCCAGCCAAGAAGGTATTGTAATCGGAATCTGTTTGGCGTATGACGTTGCAGAGGATATAACAATCTCCAGTGAGAAGACCACGTACTAGCAAAACCATTATTATTCTACCAAAATCGATAAACAAAAAACCAGAATAAATGAGTATAACATTAAATTTTCTCTAAGTTATACTATCTAACAGATTATAACTACCATTAGAAAACTCTAAACTCTTCGCTCCGGGTGCATAAAAATCTTAAGAATTTGTTTAATTGTTATTTTGAAACTTATTTGAATAAAATGTTCGTAGCGCGTGGTACAAATGGATTAGTCTTTTTTGTATTTATTTTTTTTTTAATGTATTCTTTAAATTATATTGAATACTCCAAAATACGTTATTTGTGGTTTATTTTATAGTTTGTTTGTCGAAATATTAAAATATTTGTCCATAGTGCAAATATATCACATAAAAAAATAATTATTTTTAAATTATTTGTTCCTTGTTGTAGAAAGGAAGGGAAAACGTGATACGAACTAATAATGTTATCACCTAATTGTTTCAATAGTCAAAGTTAATTATTTGCATACTTGTTTATTTTGAAAATTTCCATAATTAATGTGTTTTTTTATAGTTTTCTTGAAAGAATCAAAAATGCAAATAAATGCATTTGATTATTGACCACCACCGGGACAGTACGCATTTTCACTAGAAGTTATATTGCCACTTAGATAAGATTCAAAATAAACAGGATCAAATAAACACAATTCAGTGTTGATTTATTGTAGTGTGATGTTTATTGAGCAACAACAAATCAATTATTCTGAGTTTTGATTTTCAGAGTCTAAATTTGAAAAGGTGGCACAAAGACAAAAATCCAGTTCGAATGAAGACGTGAAAGCGAAAATTGATAAGTCCTATGTGTTGATGTATTGAGGCGAAAGGAGGAGGAGAAAATATAACAAATTGCGGTGTCAACTAGTGTATTTATTATAAAGTGTGTTCAAATATATGTTCCCAAATGACACATCTTTAAAAGATGGGCATACATTTTTTTGTTTATTACGAAATTTAATCAAACTTCTTCAATATTCTTGCCTTTTGTATATATATTTTTAACCACTTTCGTACAAATTTTGCAATCATAGGTATACATATATCAGATTACTACGCTAATAAAAAAAGTTATAATTTTGACGCTTTTAAAACGTAATAAAATTTAGGCACACACATACATAGAGAGGTGTAGGGAAAAACAGAATATTACAATGGGAATTAAGCAGTTGCTAAGTTCTAATCAGACAGCTCTAATAAATAAAACAAAAATCCACACATATTCGTTGACTCCGTTTGTATATTGTGTATAGATGGATGAACATTTCAGCGGGGCTATGCTTCAGTACGCACACGTTCCTCATTTTAATAATAGTTCGCACAATTTAGAAGCAAATTAATTCGAAAATTAGAATTTTAAACCAGTCTTTTGCAACAAGAACAAATATTTGATTTTTATCCAATTAATTAAGAAGAGAAAGGTATCAAGATAATAACGTAAAAAAATATATATACATAAATAAATATATATGTATATATAGATAAAAAAAAATAACTATGTAGATAAACAAAAAATTGTGCTGATGCAAATTTATTTATTTATTTTATAGAGACACCAATGAAATGATTTTTTTAAAGCATAGTTTTAATCAAATCATCACACACACAAAAAACGATGCTATTATTGTTGGTTTTTATTATAAATTTTTTTGCTCTCTTTTCTGCTTTGTAAATTATCTGCATATGAAGTTCATCAAACTTTCAAGTTTTTTCTCTACATTTTTACTTATGGGGGAATTTATGTTCTTAGAATTCATTAACAAAATGCTATAATTTTCAAAATTGTTCATGCATAGACACTTTTTCGTTATTTTTTTATGTCATAAAGATGACATTGCTTGTTAACGGCTAATATAATCATAATTTTTTTTTTAAATTTTATTATATTTCAATACAATATTATGTTTCTTTTTCCAAAATTTATGCTAATACAATACAATTTTGATTTCATTCATATTTAATATTATGCATGAACACTATCGTCAATAAGTGTTTCTATTATAAATTCATAAAGTAAATATTTTATGTATTTCACTGATTAATGTTTGCAAAAAAAGTTGCAAAACGTAAAACAATCAAATTATTATGACCGTTAATTTCTAAAATAATTTGTTAAATATCACTAAAAAAAAATAAAATATTTAATTATCTATTCGTGTCGTTTGTAGACAGAACATATGGACAAAATTTAAGCAATCAAATTATGCAAAAGAACAAAAAAAGAATTAATTATTATTACGAGTATATTCCACTTTAAACTGTGGTCATCGAGTTCAGCCTAAACATATGGATTTAATTATGCCTAACACAAGCAGCAGCAGTAATCTACACAGTGAAAAAAAAAATTCGAAAATGACTACAGAAATGAGTGTAATTATTACGTACTTACGTACGAAATTTTACGCATTAAACGTGCAACTATAGGGCTTATCCATTTAAACATATTAAATAAAGCCCCATTCAAGCAAAAGACTTTTTTCCCATCTCCCAAAACAATGTATTATTCCGCTGCATAAATCCACGATCGGTTCTTTTCAGTGAGTTTATAGGCTTATCAAAATCAGTCACTAGCAAGAAACTAAGAATAGATAGTCGCTGGGACAAGGTCTGGTCAGCCAACACTACACCCTTGTGATTGATAAATTCTAGCCATTTTTCAGCTGACGACAACGTTGCATTAACGTTAGTAGCTTGTATCAATATTCCCATTCATTTTTCCACCCCCAACATTTCCTCCGATATTACAGACTCTGTTTCATTTTATTTAGAATATTTCAATCCCTAAAATGTTCCTCTTCTCCTCACGTTATTTCCGGAAATATTTGGAATACACATGTAAGTTGCAGGCCATGAAATGACCTACAGATTCTACAGTGTGTTCCAATAGTAGCTGTGGTACTTTGTTATCGACCCTTTCCCGCTATATTTTATTTCATTGTCATCGTGACAGTATAGGATTTTAGTTACGGATCGGTACACGAAAGAACAACTCATTGCAATCGCCTAATTTTGGATCTTAAATTCCAATAGGATCGATTCATCAAAAATAGGGTCGCAATCACTGCATTAGTGAAACAACTGTGCTGAATATTGTGAATAAATTGTATCAAACTGGGTCCGCACTTGATGTTCCGAAGCCAACATTGACCATTTTCGCGACCTCGAATTTTGGATCGAATTTTGTGCTTGGACTTGAAGTTACAGCCATATAAAGTTCAATTGAACCAACAGCTTTTGCCTCGTCGCCGTACATTCGCTGATTGGGCCCTACAAATGATTGCTGAAGATGATTCTTTTTTCCAAAAAATCGTCTTTTCGGACCAGGCTCATTTCCACCTCGGCAGTATGTTAACAAGTAAAACTACCATATCCGGGGCTCCTAAAATCCACAAGTCATTGTTGAGAAGCCTATGTATCCACCGCGAATCACTGTTTGGTGCGGTTTATGGGTCGGATTCATCATCGGGCCCTATTTTTTCGAAGACGTGGACGGAAATACCGAAAATATCAATTCTGAGCGGTACCACACTATGTTAGAGAACTACTTTGTGCCGGAGATTGAAGCTCAGCGTCTGGACGATATGTGGTTTCAACAGGGCGGCGCTATTCATGAACCGTGTAATATCTCGTCGCGGTGATGTGGATTGGCCGCCCAGATCATACGATTTGACGGCGTTGGACTTTTTTCTGTAAGGTGAAAGATAAAGTGTACATAACTGATCCGAACTCGATTCCAGACTTGAAAAGCAATATTACATCGGTGATTTGGGCCATTCCGGAGATCATACTGCAAAATACAAACCTACGGAATAGTCACGGTGAATATATCAGCGAAATAATTTTTCGGACATAATCCTATTGTGTTGCCTTTCGAGTGAAATAAAATATTTGGACAAATTCCGAACCGTTTGTGTTTTATTCAAAATCAAAGCACCACACATCTTAATAGAATATTTCAGATCCACCACATACTCGTATCTTCAGATAAAATAAAATCTAATAATGTTGTTGATATTTTAGAAGAGCAATTATACTTCAGATTTCATGTATAATACGAAATCCTGCACAACATGGTAGATACGCTGCTATCAAACAAATTCTTCTCGATACTTACCAAAAATCTAATGAGGAAAGAATAAATATTAACTTGTATTAACCGAACTTTTTCTGGGTGACAACATCTCGTATAATATCATAGATGAAAAATAATTTTCCAAATAGATTGACAACCTTAATAGTAAACGAAAAAAAACTACAACAAATATTATTAATACTAAAGAATTCACTAATCAATAAAAATATAATAAAATTAGATAAGCATGTGTTCAAAGGTATTTGCGAGATCAAACTCAAAAAACAAGTTTGAAATATAATTCAAATCAGATAACATATTACCAACATTGATGATTCGATAAAAATAATTACGAGTAAATACTCGTTACTTTTAATCAGATTCAAGCAATTAACTACGATACGATACGAAGAACTTTTTATCCGGTAGTCAATATCCGGTTACTCTATACTTTTCAGAAATAATATGTATGGATAAATATTACACATTTGATGTGATGACCATTCCAAATTTTGGAAAGCAAATGCATAAGATCGTGAATTTGATTTTCGGTGATTGTGTCAAAAAAAAAAAACAAAGTAATTTATTCTGATCATTTATTATCTATTAACTAGTTTTCATATTAATTATTCTTTCCGACTATTCATTTTCTAACAGTTTATTCTGAGTCATAATACAAATAAATCTGCCAATTTGTCAATTCAAACGAGAATGCAGCAGTCGGAATTGGAACACTGTAAATTCAAAGCTAAGAAGCAAACTCGTACCCAATACCTGTCTGAATCAGAGCGCAACACACATACATCAATTTCTAAATACTAAATACATCCCCTCAAAATAACAACAATTTTATTTTATTCACATAACGCATACCCGAAAGTCTGGACAGTTAGACCTGTGTATTTGGTGACATTGGAAGGTTCCGGTTCATAATGAGTTGGGCCCCAACTAGAATGCCTCTACATCCTGAAAAATCATTAAAAAAAAAAACAATAAAAATCGATAGAACTTGGTTGACATGCTGCTGCTACCTACATCATTCATCCTGCACGTTGCACCATAAAGAAAGAAATAAAAAAACCGCCCATTCCTCTGACTCGGCGTCATTTACAAAAATAAAATTCATAATTGGCAATACATATATTAAAATATAGATTTATTTAAAAATTTGTATTATTTAAATAGAATTGTCTGTACAAACAAAAAGAAATGTGTAGCATTGATGACATTACAATTTTGTCATTTCCATTCTGAAAGCAAGAAACAGAATAAATAGATCACTTTTCACAATATTTCAAATGTACTCGAATGCTCCATGCCACCAGTACGATTTCGTAAATAATCCACGGCATTTGGTATATCAGGAAATCGATGGAAAATCGTTGCTGCCGGTTTCAGTTGATCACTCAAGTGTGTTTCATAAATTCTTCCCTCATCGTTTATTAAATACCAATCAGTGTTCCCCGTTTCGATACTGCGATTAGTGCGGTTACTAATGAACTCGTGCGAATTTAGACTAAGCTCAGTGGTGCTTGCAGTGGCAATTGAGTCATTTTCTTGCGGTTTGATTGCTGGTAATGTGGCAACAATTGTTTGTAGCTCACTTAGATATTGATTCAAATCGTCGAAATCATGTAAACCGTCTGCATCTGCTAACGGAATGAAACGTGGTGATGATAATGGATCTAAATGTGATGATAACAATGCATCTTCATCCAATAGCAATGATCGTAAATTATCACTTTGCAGCATATTACGTATATTGGCCATCACATCATTATACAGTAGTGTTGCCGAATTATTATTTGCATGTGTTCGTACAAGATTGTCATCCATTCTCGAGTTGCGACTAAAACGGCCAGCCTGTAAGGTTGTAGTTGCATTCGATTCATCACCATGTGTACGTTCCTCATTGATCATTGATTGCAGTTGTTGGCGCACACAATTTAACTTGTGTTGCAACCCTTGATATTTATCGTTGTTGCTATTATTTGAAGTGACGTCATCACAACGATACGCCACACTCGATGAATTTGTGTGATTTTTCCTCAATAGAATGCCACTCATTAGAACATCGGTGGCATTAATGGAGTTCTCAATGATTCCATATCTATTCAACAGGGCCTTCGTTTCCGCCATTTGCATATTGAAAGTTTTCGCTGTAGCATTATCCCTATTGAATGTATTCTTCACATCTGAATCATCAGGTAAATAGACGGTGGCATTCTTTAACAATTCATTTATGTGTTGCAAGAGTTTAATACCTTTTAATCCATCATAATCGTTTGTGATGTGCGACATTTGACCACCTTTCTTTGTCGTTGACCTATGTGAACTTGCCGCCAAATCACGTTTCGTTCGTACTCGCCTCACATTACGCTGAATTTTCCCACCACCCATTCGATGTTCCTTGCCACGACTGAATTTCTTATGCTCAAATCCTTTCTCCCACAATACAGTATGTGTTTTCTTCGATTTGATACGTTGCATTGCATGCGGTATCATTTGTCCTCGTTTCTTCGATTGCAACAATCGTTCAGTTTTACGCACCGATGCCAGTATGTTCATTGGTAAGTAGTGTTCAGGTTGAATGTTTGTCTCTTGTGTTAGCAAATCTGAATCAAGAGTCAATGCGGGAGCATTTAGAGCAATAGTTGCGACAGCTGGTTTTTTATGGCTGACGCCAAGTGGCCTATCCACTTTCGCAAATAATGGCAAGCCTTTCACTTTCGTTTGTTTTGCTGTTACAAGTGCTGCTGTCTTCGGAATGTTTGTCATTGCTGCTGGTGCTGGTGACGGTGGCATTAGTGATGCTATGCTTTGCGGCCTAATGATGCGTACTTTGCGCTGATGCTCTAAAACCGCTGCAACGCCCTTGTGATTAATCAAATGCTTCAGCTGTTGAAAATGTTGCGGAGGCTCTATTATGTGTATCACTTCATCGGCCTCATCGTTCACATAACCCGTAGGTATGTCCTGCAAGTGTGCTGGCACACGATTTGAGGGTTTTTTAGGTTTCGGCGCCGAAACGCGATAAGTTACTGACTCTTGTATATTATGCTTAGTAGGAGAGAGCGTTGCCAGGGATGAGTTATTCAACTCATCATTGCCACTGTTTACTGTTACACTCTGACATTGTTGTAAAATGTAGAAAAACAATAGCAACGCTCTCAATTCAATCCACATGCTTTGACTTGCACCAAGATTGTCTATCTATTGTCTATCAAGGCCAAACACCAAAATCTACACAACCGAATGCTGTTGACGATTCCACGCAACTGTTTGCACATGTATACCAACAGCATGTTTTTATAAATGTTTTCAATACTACATACATACATCAGTTGTCCAATTTTCCAGTTCGATGCAACATGACGCTGCAGCTACATATTATTGTTGTTTGCATTTTCTCAGCTTGAAAAGTTTGGTGCTCTTTCTTCTTTTTTCTTTCTTTTTGTTGTTATTTGTTTCGATTTTCTTAATTCAATATGAAATGAAAGCGAAAACTGTAATAATAAACACACAACAACAACAACTACAATAATCGCATCAATGTGATATTGCATTTTCATTCATTCATTGACGGCTAATAAATGGCATTTGGCATTTAAACTATGAATCCTCATCATCGCTATTGGCCGCCATTTGTATGCATCCGCAACAAAGTGTAATGCACAACGGCGAAGAAATAACGGAAATATTTACTACTTTAATTTGTTGTTGTTGTACAGCTGTAAGTTTATTTCGCCATATGTATGTATTGTGTGTTGTTCTTATTTCATTAAGAAAAGCCACCACCATACAAATGATGATCAACTCAAAGATAGCGACGCATCTATTTATAAATACAATATATTGCATAATGATTCAGTTTAGTTACATACAAACATCCATATACATATACAAATATATAATATATTATACATACCTTAACCATGAACTTGAAATAATTTGAACAACGAGATAACAATTCAAAACCACGTTTCTTGTTATCTGTGCGATACAACAAAAATCCGCCCATCAAATCTTGTTGAACAAGATAGACTCGTGATTTAACTATGCATACATACCGATATACAACGGTATAATCGTATTGCTTACGAATTAGAATACCGCTTGCTTGTTTGCTTACGTTATGTACACGAATTTCTTATCTACATCTATGCATATCTAACGATATAATGTATATACAATGCGTCAGACAAACAATCAATTTTGTATAAGCCTAAAAGTAGACTAAAAATTTGTGCATAGTAAAAAATCGCACTACAATAATTTTGTAATCAACAAGGTGATAATAAAATATACATACACCACTGAGATGTGCAATGAATGGTTTGTGACTGCACCGGGTTTTTCCTTCCAAATCTTTTTGACATTATACATTGGCGTAGTGATCTATTGAAAAAAAAAACACTTATGAGTAGTTTCATTTTTACAACAAGTACATTTAAATTTTTTCAACTTTAATCTTCGTAATTTTGCACACATTTCGTTGAGTAATATTTGTTTTGCTCTACAATTTAATCGCTCCTCGATTAATGCGATTATTGAAAACAATATTCTGTTCAAAACTATATGTGGGCTTAGCTCTGATCACCTGCTATCGAGCATATACATAAGTTTTGAGTCTTAAAAATTAAAGCTAGAATATTTAACCTAAAATATTGATGTCTCAACAGATTTACATTAATTAGAAAAATGAAAAATGTGTTTCATATCAATGAATTTTCCTATAGATGTCTTATCGTTATTGATACTGATCTCAAATCGGTATTAATATAGCATTTAGGGAAGTCTTGTCTATCTTGACTAGAAAACTATCAACTATCGACAAATAAATGCGATGCAAACTATACTTACGATGCTTAGTACACTCATTATTTGACTAAAACAATTAATTACATTTTTATCATACATTTGAAAAAGCAAAATTAGATTTATATTTTATTTGTAATTCGATGTTTTAGCTTGTCCCAATTTTGTTTTCTTTTTTGCGATACGATGAAATATCGCCTTTCATTGTCTCCTGGTTTCAGTTCATGTGGAACCCAATTTCCCCACTTTCTGGATCTCTCCCATGTATAATATGGCTTCTCGAGTCACTCCCATGGATTCAGTAAACTCCATTTGAGTTCGGTACGGGTCTTGATCCAATAAAGCCTCCAATTCAGCGTTTTCACACGTTTCTGGCCTACCCTCACGGTATTTCTCTTTGTATGAAATCGACACTTTTGAAAATGAGCTAACATATTTACAAAATAAAATTACGTGCAATAGTTCTAACGGAAAAAATAAACTATACAGATAAGAGTTTGGAGCCGAAAACAAGAAAAAAGAAATAATCAAATATTTTTAAAAATAGTTGTGTATAACAATAATGGACAGAAATAAGCATATACCCAAATACCTCTTTAGACCGTCTTAAAAGCATTTTAAAGAAAGATTCTTGCTTTTATACCCTTGAAGAGTCTCTTAGTTGTCTTTACAAAATATGTTTCATAGCACTTCTTGAAGATCTTTTAACCACTGCAGGGAAAAAAGCAGTCGGAAAAAATACAATTAGCAAAGGACCGTAGGTGCCGTAGCTCAGTCCCTGGTGTGTTGGCCTTCTGATCTGTAGGTCGTGGGTTCAATCCCTGGCTGAAGCATAACAAATTTAATACCGAAAAGATTTTTCTTTTGAACCGTCTAAAATAAGTAGGTCCCTTCTAATACGGTCCAAAATTTAACACTCATAACAGTTATGGAAGAGAAGCTCGGTCAAAGTAATATTCGTTGCTTATAAGTGCCACATATTTATAGGTATTTATTTTCGCAAAGGGCTATTAGATTCAATAGAAAACCTTGTTTAATGAATTTTTATTCATTTTTCTGCTTAGCAATACTTATAAGCTGACAATTATTTTTATTTTAACAATTATTGAAACGCCGGTTGAAGCGTAATAGATTCTCTATCTGACAGTAAAGTAGTGTGGTGACATTTTGTTTTATATATATTTCAAGTCAAAATCGCAAAAATTTTCCTGGTCGCCAAAGTTGTTTTTTTCTTTTGTATACTCATCTTGAATGCCTCTAAATATGATATAAAAAAATATTATATTTAATAGTTAATAAGCTTATTTCTGATTTGAGGCTTGTCCTCGGTCCAACTCGGTCCTTGCCCGGTAACCTGCGGTAAAAACAAAATGTTGGACAATAATAAATAATCAAACAAAATTGACTATCTTACGCAACACGCGAAATGTATTGAAGTTGTCACGAACTCATCTACAACTCATGCGGAGCAAATCAACGCACTAACAAAATATATGAGGGAACCCTTTTAATTGTTTCTCCAGAACATAACTTTTTTCTATTTGACCCTCCGACATTTTGTGCAATACAAAGTCAACATAAAAACATCTTAAAAATCGTCATAATAAATTTGACCCTCTTCAACTTTTAGGAGGTTTGGTTAAAACATTAAATCCTTTTTTGTTGATAAATCTTTGTCTTTGTTCAATAATCCCCAATTATAAATAGTAACGAGGTAGGCACCATTAGCCCCCAATAACCTTTAAATTAGTGGCGACTATGGTTCAAGATCACAAACACGAAATTGGAAATCGATTGAACTAACATCGATGACGATAGTACTTTTCGTTATGTGTTTAAATGTTTCTATTACATAAATTATTACAAAATTATAAATTTATAACTAAAATATATTTATTTATATCATATTTCAATAACTACGATGCTAGTTCTGCTGAAATGAATACAGTCATTCACACTACATTAGATAGCATTTTTCTTCGCTTATATGTAAATTAATAAATTTTTTTTTTTCTCCATAGTTTTAAAAAGTATCTTCTTCTGTACTTAGGGAGTAATAAGAAAGTCGGAAATAAATAAATATCTAACTTAATCGAATAATTGAAAGAATAAATTAATTTAACTACTAATGTTTTTATGTAGACTGGTAGAAGGCATTTAGAAAGCTTAATACATAGCAAGTAAAAGTAACGCAAAACAATATGTATGCGATGATGATACAGATGTGTTAATAAATAATTTTTGAAATATTGGTTAATAGTACAAAAAGTAGAGAGGAAATTGTGAAATATCATGTAATGAATGAAAGCCTAGCTAAAATTACTAGCTCGTATAGTTTTAGTTAGATTGCACTACAACTGGACGCCATACATTATCTTCATCGATTGTTCGGCTAACATCACTACCAACACCACCACCACCAATACCACCACTGACAGTATCATCAACACCGTACCCAATGCGTCGTTCACGCAATGGTCGATAGGCACCAGTATTCGTTTTTAGTATCTTATGTGGATAGAGAGACTTATCGGTGACTACTGTTGGTTGATTTGTTGCATCGGGCACCGAAGAACGTTTATTATTTTCGAAAAAATCAATGATGGGATGATAACTATAGTTGATGCGTTTAGGATTGGAAACTGGTAGGCCACTGTCCAGAGTTGTGTTGTATTTCGCGCTATAAATAGAATTTACATGGTAGAAGGGTGGAAGTGTTGAAGACGTTTCGTAATGGTATGTGGATTTTGTTGTCGGTGGCGTCGCAGCTGTTGAGGACGTTGAGGCGGCATGAAAACGCGTTTTCGAGGCGTTGTTGCTCGTGACACTGGATACATAATTGGTTGGAACCACAGGTGCTGCTGCTGCCGTTGCTGCTGATGGACTTTGGTAGGCAGTGGCGGCAATTCCATTGATGCTGCTGCTGCTGGTGTTACGTACGGCGCCTCTTCGTGATGGATGTGCTGGAGGTATTGCCGCAGCGGCTGCGATCGTGTGGGTGGGGATGGTACCAGTAGTGATGGTGCTATCGCTGTTAGCTGTGTGGGGCACAGAATAAGTACGTTTCCGTTTTTGTTGCACTCTCGCCCTATTTACCTCGTTTTCCGGATGTGCTTCACTCGATGCCAAATCCAAATCGACACGCGCCTCACTCTGATAGGGACGCCTATGTGACCCGTGAAGGTTGTAGCCGTCGCTTATGTCTGACGTATGTTGTTGAGGGATATTCAGCGAATAATTTACATCGTAATCGCCATTTGCATTGGGTGGACTAAGATATGAGCCCACTGTCGGTTCAGGTGGATATATTTTTGTGCGTACTTTTTTCGTTCCCAGCAGTAACTCATTCGAACCGAAACCCTCATCCTTCTTTGGCTGACCAAAACTCTGGCCATATTGATATACTAAATCATCATCCTCATCTTCATCATTGTAGTCAAGTTCATCGTTTATTGTCGTATAAATGTCGCGATTGTAGGTCGGTTCTTTGGTTTTGCCAACAGTGTGCGGTGGAAAGAGCTGACGATAACCGTCAACTTGACATGAACAACAAGTTGGGACTTTAAAAATATCCACATGAAGACCTCGCGTCTTATCCCAACTCAGCAGACGATGATAGTTGTAAACTTGGGAACAATGTGACCGATATTGTTGTGCAAGATAGGAGCAGCTCTCTTGTGGATTGCTATAAAATCATATTAAACACTGAATATCTACATATGAGCCGATATCGATCAGTATACGCACCTACACTTTTCCAGACGTAAGGTCTGCGTATGTTGTCCTGTATTCACAATGTATTTCCATTCACCAGAAGCTGAACGTGCCTTTTGTGGACGTGCATAACGTACAATGCTCTGACACATGCCTCCGCCAGAATTTTCATCTTCACGTCTATGCAAAAAAAGAAAACATAGAATGGAATTGAATTGAATACCAATAATCACCAACCTCTTTTTGCTGTAAGCAAAATCATCAAACTCATCCGATATATCTGTGCTAGCTGCCTTGTCGTGATATTCCGCTAAAAGTGCAGTCATTGCATTTTGATGGCGACGTATGCTGCCCATAATTTGTTCGCTAATTTAAATGGACATAATAAAACCAAATAAAATTTAGGGAAACCCCATAGAAAAATGAGTTGTTTGCTTACAATGGATAATCATCGGTACGAATGCACATGGATGCTGTGAAACGTTCGCATTTCTTTGATACAATGAAATTTGTTGCTGGTGGTGGCACCTTGAATCGCGAATGCGCTTGAGCACGTTTTCGCTTCGAAACATATTTTGTACGTCCAAGATATGCACCATCTTTGCTGCGATAACGTGGTCTAGCTATGAGTTCTTCTGGACTGGGCAGTGGTTCGTCGCCTTCCTTACTCTCTTTTGCGGTCTCATTGGCTGCCGCATTTGTATTCGTAATGATTTCGGTACCATTTAGATTGGCAAAAGCTAAATCTTCAACTTCCTGATATGCATCAACATTGGATTTAATATCTATGGCATCGGTTGTGCCAATAGTTGTTAGAATAATATTTGGCGTTGAAGCATCCGATGCAAAGAAGTCATCCTCTCTTATGGGCAGCTCGAAAGCGGTTGTATTCAATTGGCTGGCACCATTCTGGATATCGGCTGCATTCGTCGACAATGGTATTGAGCGTATTAGTTTATGTGAAATTTCTTCGGATTCAGATGACGCGGCTGCTGCTGATCGTCTGTTGCGTTTTATCGACGAATTATTTTCTTTGGTTGATCGTGGCTTTAATGCGTCTGCTTGCAACTCTTCATTAATACTTTGAGGATCTAATACATCGTCAGCGACATCACCGAAAAAATCCTCTAACGAACCATCTTCACTGGGCGCCTTCAGCGATATTGTGCCAATATCTTGTGTATTTTCTTCACCGCTGGTGGACTCGTCTGATGCTAAATCATATTTACGTCGTTGAATGGGTGTCTGTTTTAATTTGCGATTAGCAGTCGCTGGTACCTCCAGATCGAAATTTACATATTTGCGTGCAGAGTTTTGTATTAGATTTGCAATGTCATACACCAATGGTAGAAGTAATTTTCTATCATTGCCAAACAGGCTACGCACCTATTGGGGATAAGTATTAGATGGCGAAAAACAAGAAGCGCTATAAAAAACATAAGGTATTTTGACTTCTTACCTGATTCAGTTGGAGTTCTTGTCCCCTTTGTGCTTTAATCTGAGCCGATATTAATGCTGACAGTGCTAAACGTTGTTGCGCCGAAAGTACTCTGAGTATTGGCATTACTTCACTAAATTTCTGTCGCATAACTACATTCGTTAGGGCTTTTGATAATGCATGCCTAAGTATATGTTCGCGCCATTCAAATGGTCGCACTTTGTTTTTTTCCTCCCCTCCATCGTCCTCTTCAAGATCAGCTAATGTCATCAGGATGTTACTCTCTTCATCTGCATGTTGTTGTTGTTCTTGTTGTTGTTGATTTTGCATTTGTGGATTTCCATTATCATAATTCCAATCGATTTCCTTTAAATCTGTGAAATCAAAATCAACTAAATCCTCCTCTGCAGTACTCTGACAACAAACGAGTGCAGAGCAACAGAGAAGAGCACAGAAGAGAGATCTGAGACGGTGGCTCGATGTCATAGCCATGAATATGTTTAACTGAAAATGGAAAGTAAGAATTTTATTATTAAGTATGTGTGTGTGTGTATAATAAGCATTTTCTTTTTTGGAGACAAAAGAAATAAAATATTTTACCAAATTGACGAGTTTTTAATTGTCACAATAACTAGTCTAAGTACCATTCATTTAAAATTATTTCATGGAACTTTATGAAAACTAACAAGCTGTCGCAAATACACATACGAGTATATGTACTCTTATTCTTTTAATAAAAGTAAAAGTAATTAACATAAATACTCTAATTGTAAATGAGCTAGATAAAAATCCAAAAAGCATTAAGGTCGATCTAAAAACCCTTTAGTGCAAAACGGAAATTCAAATAAAGTTGACTACTAGTATATCAAGCGACAATAACTCTTACTATAAGGTGACAGTGTGTGTGCCAAAGGTAAATAAACTTTTTATTTACCTTTTCTTTTAAATATGTTATACATAACAGTTATTCCAGCATATTTATAGAAGTATATAATAATACAATAAATGAAAAGAAATCAAGTTTACGGTTTTAGCTATCTGGTGAGCATTGGTCAAATATTTAATGTTAACTAATTATAGATTGATAAGACTGTAAAACGTACGTACATAAAATCGTATAAATCATAACTATTACTACTTTACTCAAATATATGGTCGTTCATATGATGATCGATGTCAAACTGGTTAAACATTTTTGTTTAAGAAAAGTAACTTAAAAAGTTTACAATCAACGTGTGGCACTACACATATAGACATTTGACCAAAATATTGGGTTCCTAAATTTTTAATGTGTAGAAACTAAACCGAACCGTGAGCACAAAAGCCTGTGCACCACTGTATCGGAGTAATAGGAATATGTTATGGTGTTGAACCAATATATCGAATAATCAACATTAAGGCAAGATGCGACTACAAAAGCATCTTAGAATACACGCTGTTGCCACACACACAGGAAAACATACCTATGAGGTAATTGTATGGACTTGCGAAGCTAGCTAAGTCATTCACCGATCAAGAATCGTTGAAAAGAGTTCAAGCAAAGAATAGAAAAACATATAATTTGTATAACAATTTGGTACGAAATTCGAAAATCGAATTGAAAATATTAGAAATACCAATAAGTTCGTTTCTTTCTTTCTTTCTGACAGTATACGGGTACCGCGCCAGAAGATGTCGACATTTTTTTAAGTAAGCCATGAATCGACCCAATTTTTGGCTTCTTCGTAAGAATGGAAGCCATGTTCTTCCAGGCCGTGTGTCATCGATCGAAACAAGTAATGTTTGGCATATACGGCGGATGGGGTAGGACTTCCTATTTGAGCGTTTGTAAGTACGTTTTCACGGATATGTGGCCGAGCATTATCATGTTGCACTTTGACGTCTCTATCGGCGAATAGCGCCCGTTTTTCTCGCAATGCTCGGCTCAAACGTCATCGATGCAGGCCCCCTATGATCGCTCGCCTGACCTGATTTCAACAGCTCATAGTACACCATACTCAGCTGGATCTACCAGCAAATGCACAGCACGATCTTCTCGCCATTAATAAATAGGCTTGGCCGTCGGTGATGAGGCGTGACTGGGATATTCATACATTGCCCGACGTTTTAGATTAACGTAATGGACCCACATTTCAACGCCAGTCACAATTCCATGCAAAAACCTTATTCTTTTTTGACGTTGGTGCAGTTGTTCACATGTGAAAAAATGGCTTTCGACGTCTTTAGTTCATACGGCATCTAATTTCTTATCTTTCGGATCATTCTCGTTACGTTTAAATAATTTAAAATGGTTGGCTGAGTGATTTCAAGTCTTTTTGCGAGTTCATCTTGCTTTTGTGATGAATCTTCATCGAGCCTTGCCTCCAAGTCTTCATCATCAAACTTTGTTGGCGTTCCGGGTCGTTCTTCGTCTTTCAAATCAAAATCGATAATTTTAAATCGTGCAAAAAACTTCTGACACGTTTGCTCCACAAAAATACGATGACTTTCGGCAGCCTTTTTCTTCATATTTAAGTAATGAAGTAAAACTCCCCGCAAAAACACAATATTCGGTACAAAAACTGAAATTTTCGGAGTACACAGAAACTATGTTGTTTACACTTCAGCGAAATGGCAGATACTGGAAAAAAAAGCCTAATGATATCGAAATGATGAAACCTACAAATTACAGTATTGCTAGATAATAAACTAGAAGCGACATCTGTTATGCCGCGGTTATATTACTAATCAATTGAACGGCAATCATGGCGTTCATGGCATTTTCCGTTTCACCAATTTAGATTGTTGGGTGGTCACACATGATTGCTAAGACAGTGGTGTAATATTTGAATTAAGTCTTCAGGTCTACTCCACGAAAACCCCATTTCTAAATAAAATAATAAATTTAAAGTTGTAGAATTTGTTTGCTTAACTTTCTTTAAAGGGAATTTATATAATTAATGTTTAAAATTTAATAATCCTTCGCAGTTGTCAGCATAATAAACATTTAGGTACGCAATAGCCGTAAAGAAAGGTTGAATTATTTAGAAATATTTTTTCGCACATTTTCTTTTTTTATATAAAATTATTTATATAAAATTGCATATGGCATCACTGGTGAAATTGGTCTAATTGGTGTCGAGAACTGCAATCAGAACTGATTGCAATGCATATGTTCATTTTTCATTTTGTATTGAAACCAACAACAATTTTTTTTAATTAGCGTTCAATTGATTGGTAATATAACCACGTCATTATCAAATCTGTACGAACTTATTTATATTCCCAATAAGATCTATTGAGAAAACAATAATAAAATTTACAACACCATCTCATAAAGTTCATATTCTATATATTTCAGTTCAAATATTTCAACATTAATTTGGTTGTAAGAATTAATATGTACATAGATTTTAATTGTCTTTCTATTAAATGAAATAAATCTGAATTAAATCAAATTGAAAAATGTTTATAACAGCATGTACTTATTATTTTGGCAAACAGTGTATATGTAAACATTTATATATGTTTGTGTAACTGTGTAGAGAATGTGATATTTGGTAGTTTGTTTTTTTTTTTTTTTCACTTATTCAAATACTAATTTGAAATAAATACCAATTCATTTGAATGAACATAAAAGAGAAATTACGCTTCAGTTAGGTGGTGTAACAAAGTTCAAACAAACAAAAAATACAAAAGCAAGCAACTGGAAATGTACCTTCATACCGATGTACTAGTATCTATTATTATGTAATCATACCATAGCATAGTAGAAAACTACAATTTAAAATAATCGTACTTGAATTATCACAGTCGTATGAGAGGAGAAAAAGATAACTTATCCGTTAGTTGATTCGTTAGGATTGGTTTGCGGAGGCTGATCCAAAGAAATCTTACTGTGGCAGACATTCTTTCTTTTTTTTTTTTTTTGTCCTCAAGAATTTACCAGGCTATTCGAGTGTGGTTGAATAGCCAATTGAATACTTTGGTTGGCTTTGTTGCTGTCATTTGTAATTGAAAAAACCCTCTTGAACCCTGATGCCCGACGATAAGGCTCAGTATATGTTAGAATACCTAACATAGATTGGCATATACTATGCTAATGTACACTTAAATGTATATAAGCCGCAATGGCAATACAAATTCGTTTGTACCAAAGCCGAAAAAGAAATGTTAGCTTGCCAAGCAATTGCAAACAAACGGAAAACCATCAACAACCGACACAATCACAAATGCCATTGTAACTGTTGTGTGTGGAGTTATTTATCAAATCTATGCAAAATAAAAGAAAATTAAATAAATAAACGAATAAATCAAAATACACAAGACACAACACCAGCTGCAGTCAACATCCTCACGAAGAAAACACTTTTCGCTAATGAGCAACATCAAATCACATCTTTGGTGGAAATGTGGTTGATTTATGCATGCATATTTATTCAAACAAAAACGTGAGTCGCATGTAACCTTTAAAAAGTGAAATTGACTTGAGGATGCACTAATGCTATTAGTTGATTTTATACCAATTTAATACCAAATATCCTATGAAATGTATTTTAGAGACAATAAATGATATTTAGAAGAAGTAGAAGAAGAAGAAGAAGAAGAAGATGAGAAAACCCACACATTTTTTGGCTACTATGTATGTACAATAATCATAGGATACATCATAATTGTAATACTACAATTTCAAGTATTACTGCAGTAGCGCAATGTTAATGACATTATCAGCCATGGCTGAGAGAAATTTCAAGTTTTCTTATTTATCGTATGCATGTGTATACTTTGTGTGTGTGTGTGTGTGCGGAGTATCATGCAGAAGCGTCTACAAAAAGCCCATCTGCACGATTTGGTAAGATTAACATAATACACGAACAACCACGAGCAACAGTGGCAGCTTCAACCGGAATTATTGTCTAATACTGTCTAATGCTGTACATATGCATGAAGTATATCTACTTCATTGTTTGCCATTGTATGTAACAACATAGTTTATAATGGATTTCTATTCATATTATAGTCAATTTAAAGATGTAGTTTGTTATTATACACGCGACAAAGGCAACACCTTACACTCACAATACCTGTCATACAATATATGTATGTATATGTACATATAAGGAACACCTGTGTTGCTTCTCCATTATATGATTATTATTATTATTATAATTTATTTAATTTTTTTTTTTTATTGTAGCTGGAATGCCTGTGTTAATGTTTCGATTATGATTTTCATGATTACAACTCTTAATCAAATTGCTTATAGAAATATGAAAAAAATAAACACGTATAGAAATAATTTTTTATCGATGAAAGTGACACTAAAGAAAGAAAGTTTTGCAAATTTATAACATAAATGTTAAAAATGTTTAAAATCTTGAAATGCATGAAAGCAAAATTATTCATTTAACAAATTAATAATGAAAGAATCTATGCTAATGCAAATTAATGTGCATTTATTGTCAATTAATTTGTATATGTAGCACTCGTCCAATTCATCCAATCAACATATTATTGAAATGCCATAAATTTAAATGACTGCGATAATTATTTTACAACGACAACAAGTACGTATTACTATTTATAATTGAAGCCAGTTTGTTGGTGTTCATACAGGAAGACTTGTTGTCATGTCTCGCCTGCACGGCCAAGTTCAATGTCTAGCGAAGCAATAAACAAACAAACAAACAAAAAATGTGAATAAGAGAAAAATAACACAGCAAAAATTGCCATTATTGTCATTCAATTCATCATAATACGAAAAGTGAAACGAATAACAGTAATGTAATTTGTTATAATCAACAATCAACCGCCGAATCTTCCATTTCAGCTAATAATGCATATTTAGAGAATTTTATGTACACACACACACATTTGTGCATTAGTTTGGAAGTTGAAATGTAGTAGCAGCAGTGATTTCTATAAAAATGCAATACAAAGTGCAGAAAACTGGAAAAAGCGAATAAGAGAGAAGACGATTTTATTTTTTATGGAATGAGAACGTGTCTAAGGCAGTATATATATGTCTGTCCAATAAACATTCGTTCTTAACAAGATGAAGATTTGTATTGAATTGTACTATTAGGTTGTTCAATAAGTTTTTACAATCACACAGCGATAGCATAAGGTAGTAGTCCGGTGTGACGAGTTCAAAAATCGATACATTTTTCGGAAGAAAAACATCTTAAAAATATACTCTAAAAATTGCACACCGAAATTTTGAATATTTTTAAAGTTATAGCTAAAAAAAGGGAGAGCGCCGTAGTGTGTATGAAAGCGTGTGATAAAACTTTAAATGCGTTTTTCTCAAAACCATGTTTTCGAAATTTCGGGGAAGCACTGACTCAAAACTATTCAACCGATTTGGCTAAAAATTTTACCCGTTCTTCTAGACACACATATTTAAAAACGTAACCTTCAAAACATTTAATTTTTTAATAACAAACTATTTTATTTAAACAATTTATTATTAAAACAAATTAGATTTTGAGAACTTTTTTCACAAGTCCGCCATTTTGTTTTTGTTTTTTTTTTTATATATATATTATAGGTTCTGCAAAATAATAATCTTTTTGAATTTTTTATATCAGATGACTTCGGAACGCTGTATGCTTCCCCGAACCAACTCATATTTTTTTTGAGGACTCCACTCTGACGTCAAAAATTAAAAACAAATTAATGTAAAATTAACATTAAAAAAAAATTTTTTTATACCTGAAAACACCAATAAAAACATGTAAAAATTTTAAAACGATCGCATTTTATTTTCTTGTTAAAAAAAAAAATTCATGAAAAAACGTCGAAATTTCGGTCGTCACACCGGACTACTACCTAAAATAGATGAGCATGCAAGTTTTCCAAAAAATAGTACGATTTTTTAATGAGAACGGCTCTCTATCTCTTTATATATTTAAAGCTATTCAAAGTAGGCAAAGCGCCATATTTTTTTTTTTTTTTTTTTTTTTTTTAAATAACATATAATGATTAAATTATTATTTTTTCAAGGTTTAGTACTGCAAAATCACAGAAGTTTTATGCAGCTCATTAGTATTGCGAGTAATATTTTAAGCCATTTAAAATTTTGGATTAGAATCGGATATAAAAAGAAATGATAGATTTTAAGATTATTTTCACAAACGAATGTATGAGGTCATGAATCCCTCCCATACATTTGGGATGTCTTAGAATCGAATTAAAATTTGAGTAATAATAAAAATAGTCTGATCATGGAATGGATATACTAGTACACGTACGGATGAAAACTACACCTACCCACCTAAGAAAAGTTTGTTGTTGAATAGATGTTGTGACGGAAACTCAGTACATACAATTTCATTTGCTAAAAAAACATAATCCAGTAATTTGGCACTGAAGCGAATTAATTTCTAAAAATTCTAGAGAAATATATTAATGGATGGCCTCCAATCTGGTGAAACAAAAGACTTAGATTATGACTGCATTTAGTATTTAAATTTAAAAAGAGAAAGTTCAGCTTTCATGCTCTCATGCAACTCAAACAAAATATCCCCACCATCAAAATCAATTAATTAAAGTACGACTTATTGCAACAGTTAGCTGTTTCAGTGCCTCAATAAATTCCTTCAATGAAAATGAAATAGAAAATCACGGAAGAAAGGAAATGAATGTGTTGTGCTTCAGGGAGAATACACTGTCTATTAAAGTGTACTTATATTGAACCATCAAAACATATTTTTCATTTTCATTGCAGAAACTTATTGAGCAACCAGTAGAAGCACATATGTATGTGTGCTGAAAAGAAATAACCGACTAACCTAATAAACAAACTTGCTTAAGAATTTTAGGTATGCATTTGCTACTTGTTGATTTATATAATTAATTATTAAAAGCTATTATAGAAATATTAAATTGTCATATGAATATGAAATAGATATTTTGTGCTAAAAAATTTTAATATCTATCATATCTTTGATGTCAATTAGTCCATTATTTTGACCTGCCTCAATATGCACACTTGTATGTATATTTATACCAATTACCTTCTACATTATACGTCATCTGTATTTTCAATTTTTTTTTTCTTTTTTTTTTTTTTGTATTTGCGTAACACATTTAGCTTATCACGTACTAATACAAAATTTCTTTCATACAATAAGTTTTGCATGAAATAAAGAAATGACAAAATACAAAAAATATCATACGAGAATCAAGTGTAGATGACTAATAAATAAACACAAAAGAAATTTTTGACACAATTTCGTATTGGTGTTTTTCGATAAACTCTTAACAAGAACTACATACATTCATAGGTATCAATCGCTTCCATTCCCTCATACGCAGAAATAAATATTCATAAATATGTATGCGATACATATATAATGCAAAAAAAAGTTGTAATTAAAATTATAGAAAGTATACCTTCAAGATATATGTATGGAATATCTATTGTTATTAGTAATTGTAAGTACCTAGTATAATCCTTTTTTGTTCGTTTTGTGTTGCGTGCGTGCGTGTGTGTGTGTGTGTGTGTGACTGCGTGTGTTTGTATATGTATTTTCCCTTCTCAAAATAATTATTCGTAATTACAATTCACTTTTGTTGTATTTTCACTTTCAAACAATTGGATATTTAAAAAAGATTATTTTTAATTGTTATTATTATTATTATTATTATTATTATGATCGTTCGTTATTACTATTACTATTATTATGGGTATTATTTAAAATGTTTACCTATTCCTTTTTTTTTTCTTTTTCTTTCTTGCTTGTTATATTCACTTATGTATACAATTGTATTTTGAACTTTTATTGTGAGTCAAACAATTTCTTTTTACTCATAATCATTGTGATTGCCATTTGCATTCATAATGCGTATAAATTAATCTCTGATTAATCTATAGCTAATTGATGCTTAAAAAAAAATTATTTAACACGCGTATAATTTTAGCACAATTTCTATATTGTCGATTTCATTTCTTTTGCTGTTTGCTTAGAATTTATTGAGAAATGCAAAAACAAACAAAAAAAATACAAAATATGTACTATATTATGCAAAATGGATAAAAGTTAATTTTTGTAACGCACGTTTTCATTAAAAATGAAACGTCTTGCTATGCTCAACTCTCGCCATAAACTGTTGTTGACTGCTGTTGGTAAATGGTTTCTTAAGCCAATATTTGCTCAACATTTTGTTTGCCTTTTGGCTTTTCATCGATTGCTTGCTGAGTGAGCGAACTTTTCACATTTCTTCTTTCTTCCAATTCCAATCATACTACAACGAGTCATACAATGCGTGATTTCTTTGTGTGCAAAGAGAACAGTGGCACCCAAATTTGTTGCGCACTTTTTGGGTAGTGCACAAAATCAAAAGAATTAAGAAAGAAACTTGAAATTATTTATATTGAATATTACGAAGTATTTTGTGTTTTTTATTTTAACCCTTTCAATACCTTAAAACACACAAGTGTGGATGTATTAACAACAATATGATGACATTGTGTTTCACAAATTTAGCAATATTTTCATCATTTTTAAATGTTGAAAATAACAATAAAACATATAGCTTTTAAGCTCTCAATTGCAAACTTATTTTCGCGACCCAGTTTAATGCTCTTGCATGACTGGGAATGTATACAACACTTGGTAGGTGGTTTGAAGAACTACTATTAAGTAACTCTGTTGGATAACCAATTATGGATCCTTTGGGTACCAGGACATATTGGAGATGAAAGCAACGAGCTAGCGTATAGGCTTGCCAGGAAGGGAACAGCAACACCCTTTGTAGGCCCAGAACCCTTCTGTGGTCTAGGCAAAGGAGCATTATCCATGCTTATTAAAAGGAGTGAAGAATCAGAAAGACAATCATACTGGGAAAACCTACTTGGGTTGTCCCAATCCAAGACACTCTTAGGGACCTATAACTTAAAACGACTTGAGGAATGTATCAGTTTAAACAAGAAAAATATAAGAATCAGAAGGCTGAATTATCAACCAACAAAACTGGGAATCTTCTCGGATGAAACCTGCCGACATAGCATTGTAAACGTTCCCAGCACTTATGCACATAAGAAAGAAAAACTTCGGGGAATTTATAATACCGGAAAATCTGCTGAAGTCCATTAGGGTACGATCTATACTAAACTTACTTATGGATGGTGGACTTAGAGAAATTCTCTAGTCCATGATGGGGTGCACAATAGACCTAGGGTTGCAGTGCAATACAACCCTGCAATAATAATAATAATAATAATAAGACTGTTGGAACCGGGTTAGGTTTATCTAGGATTACTAGACGATTAAGATGATGAACTCCTCGAAGAGGTGTCTTCTCACCAATTCTGTAGAACTTCTGGCTCAATGAACTACTACGGGAAATAGAAAGGAATGGATGCAAAGCTTATGCTGTTTTGATAGCAACTGGCAAATTTTTAAAGCTTCTTAGAGAGAGTTTGTGGTTTGAGTACTCTTGTTCCACCAAAACATTTTAGCCATGCAGGCATCTCATAACGTTATCACACCGAAACCGCAGGATAATCACCTCTGGGAGAAAAGGAGGAAAATTAATTTTTATCGAATGACATGCACATCTTCACAGACAGCTCTAAATTGGAGAGGAAGCTGGGCGAAGGAGTATATTCGAAACTTTTAAAATCAATATAACTTTTCGCCTGCCTCTATATACGAAGGTTATGATTCGAACTAAAAAGGCGCTTGTATGTTATTTATTCAACATTGCAAGCAGTTTTTGCAAAGAAATGTATTTGAATAAAGCGGCGAATATTGTACAATAGTAAAAACAACCACAGGCAATTAGATCCACTACTTGACAAACTTGACGTTAATTACGGGGGATTTACGTTTATATATTGAGGTACGTTGGCTTCGTAGGAGGAAATGCCTGCAGAGATTATTTTATTTAAGAAAGGACTTAATGTTTATTTTTTTTTTTAATTTGGCTTTTTGGTGCAATATCACTCAACTAATTAACGAATGAAACTTTCATGGTAAAAAAATTTTTTTAAGTTTTAGTACGAACCGTAACCCATTTTGGAATTATTAAACGAAATTAAAAATTACAATATTATATATCTAACGTACCAGACTTAACACAAATGCATATAAATTGGGTTGCCAACTAAGAAATTGCCAAAGTTATTTCCCAATGTTTTCATACACAAATTGACCTCAAACTACCATCCTCAATGAAAAATATTTGCAATTTGCATCTTAAGCAAGAAAAAATGTGACATAACATTGACAAAAGCTATCAAAAATATGTGTAGTCAGAAACATAAATGCGTGAAATCGGCACTTACTTAATTGCCAACCTAATAAATTATATTTTATGTTCGGGTCTACGTATAATATAATAAACCAGCATTTTCTACCAGTAAAACATAACGAAAGTGAAGTAGATATAGATGAACTAATGCCTAATCTTTAAATATGTACAATTACTTTTGCAACATACTGTTGCAAAAGTAATTGCACAAATTACATACATTGACGTTGGGCTTAGCTGCTGTAGAATGGTAGAAATGATAGCAACAATATACCATATTTGCAATTTTTCCATTAAAATACTGCACATAATACTGATGAGGTAAGTTTGCCCTAGGTAGGTAGGTACATACAATGTCATTAATGATAAGTATGTATATTCTAAACATAATTATACTGCATATTTTGCATGTTGTCTCAAGTTCATTGAACAAGGAAATTATACTTATGTATATACTCTGCAAAGAGATGATTTTAATGAAAGAGAAAAAGAAAGCCGAAAATAAGAGAAATAGAGAAATAGAGAAAGGGAGCGAGAGAGAGAGAGAGAGAGAAGAAGAAATTCTCTTGTTTTTAATTTTCTGTTTCTCTACTTTTTAAGTATATGTATTTAGCATAACAAACTGAGCAACAACCGTTAAATAAGTACAATATTTTCCTAAACTTGAATAGACATTATCAGAGTTTTTAACCGAAACCATACTTAAACAACAAGTAGCAATGAAGCATATTAACAACAACACAAACTCATAAGCTCATCAATGTCAATAGAAGTTATAAGTACTTGAGCAGTTGTGCGGAAGTTTTAATTTTCGCCTTCTTTTTTATTATATTCAACGCTCAGCACAAGCATTACTTGCATATTGCACAGCTCATACATCACAGATATTCATTCATCGTTATCATCAACAACATCGACACCAAAAACTTTGAAAGCGTTTTTGTAGCATGTCAATGAATAAATACCGAAGAGATAATATTAAATTCAAATGTTTTTTTTTTCTTTTTTCTTCATTCAGTTTTGTGTATCTTTGTCCCTCACACTCGATCGCACACACAATAATACATGAACATCTCTACAGACTGAAAATGAAAATTAAACGCCTTTCACTTTTTGGATATTCTTTTGTTTTCATTAACATTGCTGTTGCTGTTATTCGTTTCACAATATTTTGTTTATTTTGTAGTATCTGTTTTGTTTTAAGTATTGTGAGCAGCTTCTTTAATTCTCTTATCATATGATTTGTTTAAATATTTTAATATTGTGAAGGAAATCAAATAATTGTGAATATGTATTTGACCTGATTAAAATATATTGTATAATAATAATTATAATAAAAATTTCTTTGATTGATTCTGAAACTTTTCAGATATTGGGTATATACTAGTAAGGTGTATCGGCTTTAGTTGATAGATAACTTGTTGCAATTTTTATACCGGTTAGCTCGAATATAGTCTCCAATCGGGGAGACCACTTATCACTACTTTTTTTTTCCAGCATTTGAGAAGCGATAAAGAACGATAGGGAAAACCAGCAACGTTCAAAACGATGATTTGGAGGCTCTATTAAACCAAGGCTCAAAAAGAGCTTACTGAATTTTCGTCAGTAACTGGACGAATGCTCTTTAGATACCATTTCATGGTATCTAAAGAGCATGGGTAAGATCCAGAAAATGGGAAATTGGGTTCAATGAAACCATGGCCAACCAGCTAAATCAACTACATAGCCGAATAACCATAGTTCGAGGGTGTTGCTGTGTATTTGGTGGGATCTAAAGGGTATGATGTATTATGAGCTGCTAAAATCAGGTGAAAGAATTAATGGGCAACGTTACTGACAACAGCAAATCACATTGAAGGGTGCATTGAATCAAAAACAATAGGAAGAACCAGCAGTCACGAGTCCATCATTGCAATGCTCGGTTAGGTGTTGCGCCATCCGTTAAAACCTACTTGGAAAATAGCGGGCGGGAATTCTTGCTGAATCCGCTGTATACAAGCACTTGTTTCGATCAATGCAGAATACCTTATCCGGAATACGCTTTACTTCATATGAATGAGTCAAAAATTGAGTCGACACGTTCTCGGCCTCAAAAAAGAGCAGTTCTATTGGAACGGAATTCATGCGCTCCCTCAAAGATGGAAATATGAAAACAAGAAGTAGGTTCCGCAGGTTCCGTACTTTGAATAAAATATATTTGATTCATTTTTCTTAAATAAAGCCTTAAAGTCTGAGTAAAGTCCTCTAAAATAAATTGTACTTTCACACCCAAAATTTGGAATGCAAAGTGCCCACAGGCTAAACATATTCAATTTCATTAAAAAAGAGCTCGCTCACGGACCCTAAAGTTGAAAATTTTAAGCAAAAATTTTCGCATCTGTGGGATAAAATGTTGGGCATTTGGTTTTGGACCTAACTTTTCCCTTTAATATTTTTCCAGAGCATACTTACCCTGCTAAGGTTCCCCTAAGCGGATAAGGTATATAACTGACAACTGCGCAATTTAATAAATTTACACAATTTTAGTCAACATTTTTGTATTTCATATCGTAAACAATAACATGTTGTTTATTGATATATTGCTCGATTAGAAATTGTACCTCATCAGAGAAAACGATGTGATGTGTGCAAGTGCAGCAATTTTTTTTAATCAGCTTTGTAACTTTAAATATTTTAGTCGGATTTCGTTGGAAAATGTGCCTTTCGCTTTCCATTATAGCACGTTTGGCTTTTGTATATCTAAGATAAAAAATGCATTAAAATAATTTTTTTTAAATAATAATATTGTGCTGCTCGGCGACAGTCATACAAACGCACATGTTTACGTCGACTCATAATGTGATGATGAGCGTCGGTCGCCCTCAGTGCAATGCAGTGAATAACCACTGAAGAAATAATTTAAGTTATATGTACTGCATTAAATCATTTCCATATGAAATACATATATGAAATCCATACGTACTATATATGTACTATTACCATCAGCACTTTTGCATGGATAACACCTTCAATTCATAATTTGATTGTTGTTCATGTTTTATATTTGTACATATTATTTCTCACCTTCCGGTAAGAAAGCAATATGCTAAATTGATCTAATAATAATTTTCCCCCTTTTATGCACACAAGTTATGCATTTTTAAAAATGGTAAAATGGTAAAATGGTAAAATGCGATTTATTGAGCGTTAAATAAAAATGAAAAAAAAAATACTTCAATATAATTACAACGCTTTGTTGCACCACATTGAAACAGTTATGTTATAATTTGCAACAGCAACAACTAACCGAAATGCAAAATCAAGTCCAATAGTGCTACAGGAGGTCAATTATATGTATGTAAAATGTATACCTTTTGTTTTGAATCCACCTTTCATTTAACACGTTGACGACCACGGATTTTCCATACGTAATAAAAAACTTACCCTAATTTCATGTATAGGTTTTACGCTTGGTAAGCCCACTTTTATAAATCTCTACGTCGACGGGGTATACATCGGTTAATCCAGGTCGATTGTAAGAAAATTTTTTATTTTACTTATATTGTTTTATTATAAATTAATCATATTCTCAAATTTGGCACATACGTAGGCCAAACTGAAGCCCATTGTGATACCACACGGATATTCCTTTTACGATATCTATTCATCAAACTAACCTGAGGTTTTGTCGTACCTCAGTAGTCTATCTATATCAATCTCTGATAGGTCCACTAGAGTAGGTTCACAGCAGACGTAAGATAGCTCCAAGCTGCTCCTCGCTTACCTCCACACAAGTAGATATTTCATGTTTATTTTGCTCTTTCGTGATTAATGTTGCTTATAAGCAATTTCAACTATTTTTATTCCAATTCTCGTCTGGCAGGCCCTAACTTATGACGGTAAAATGGAATCAATATACTGATATTTTTTGAATGAACTTTTTTAAAATAAGCACAAATGTATTTTGGCTATACTAAGTTTTTCGTATGATTTGAATCCCTAATAGGCAATTTTCTTCAATTGGAGCTTCATTCATTTGTGCCCTCTCTTGTGAGCTCATCTGCTACACAGTTTCTCCGTATACCCCCGTGTTTCGGTACGGTACTTAGTGTTACGTCTGTTGATAGATAGAGTTCGAAGATGTCAAATGTTTGAGAAGCACTGGGGTTGAAAAAGTATATAAATTTCATTCATTCATTCATTTACATACAAGTAACAACCACGTATTACCGCACATAACGTTACTATCAATATATTCTTTTTTTTTTTCTTTTCTTATTCTTTTTGATTCATTCGTTTGCTGTAATGCAGTAAAATCCTCTTCTCTATCAAAATCAACTGCATAAATAAACTACAATAGAGACACTAATACATACTACGTATACCTCATACTAAAGCCGTTAATACTGATGTACTACTTCTTGTGTTAATTCATTATTATATAATTGTAAATTGTTGGGGAAGCCAAAAAGTATCCGCCGATTTTCTATTAGATGGCTTTAATATCATCTAACTCAGGTAATATACCATATCGGCTAATATTAAATATAGTGAAAGAAAGGTTGGAAAACAAAACAGGTAGCTGAAAATTTGTGCAATTAGTGGGTGACTATGCTGTATTAGAACGAATAGCTCGTTAATGGTTTGCTAGCTTTCGATGTCAAAGTTGCACCTCAGTATGGTCGACCACATACCAAAAAAGATTGATTAAATCCAGTACAAAACAGACCAACACATACGCAGCTTGGATATTAATAGTGAACTATAAATCCATTGTCAAACAATTCTGAATCATTTGAAAAAGGCTGGATATAAAAAGAAGTTAGAGTGCCACATGAAATAACAATGAAAATTTTAATGGACTGAATTTCCATCTGCAAAATGGTGATAAAACGAAACCAAATGAAACCATTTTTTAAGCGAATTATTACTGACGATGAAAATGAATAACGTACAAAAATAATGTGTGAAATAGATCGTAAACGGAACGAGGCGAACTTCCTAAACTATGGCAAAAGCGGGATTAAAGGGAAGGTAATGCTATGCGTTTGGTGAGAGTGGAAGGAATAATGACCTACCTCCAGGCCAAAGGATTGATTCTTATATCCACTGTCATCAGCTAACGCGTTTGAGGCAAGAACTTTAGTTAAGGCAGTTACCCAATTATGCTCAGAAAAGCCATAAATTATATAGCGAAGAAAATAGCGAAATGTCATCAACTAAAATTGCACCTATGTATTTGATCTAATAAAGTACATTTTACATACAAGCAAAAATTCAGCTTAAGATCTACCAGAACTTTTAGAGTAGAGTCTTAGTATTGCATCATCTGACAAATTTCAACTGTTGCGTGCACACAAGAGCAAGTCTTATATATTCTGAAAGTAGGACTAAAAATAAGATACCCCTCTCTAGTCATTTTTATACCCTGCATAATGCAATATGCATGGTATATTTATACCCTGCATAGTGCAATATGCAAGGTATATTCATTTCGGTCAGATGTTTGTGTCCACTTGAAGGAATCTCCGGAGATATAGACATAGATATATATTCGTGATCAGCGTCGCTTAAATTTTCGATTTAACGATGTCCGTCTGTCCGTCCGTCTGTCTGTCACCTGGCTGGTTCGCACGATAACTTGAGTAAATATTGAGCTATTTCGACGAAATTTGGCACAAGTAACCTATGATCCAAGAGTACGGAGGGGATTGATATTAGGCATGATCGGTCAATAGCCACTCCCACACCAAGCATTCAAAGCGACTAACCTCGGAATTTTCAAAATTTTTATTTGGCACATAGAGTTATATTATACTACTATATAACGTCGCCAAAAATGGGTGAGCCACGCCTACTTTTTAGCGTAGCTCCCATACAAAATGTCTGTACTTCTTTTAAATTGAAACTGCTGTAACTTCTGTAATATTATGTCTAGAATAACCATAATTGGCACTTAGATTATAGTCGGAAATAATCTGGCAGAAAATCCGGGTGCCACGCCCACTCTTTCTTGGGGCTCCCATACAAAGTCGAGGGAATTAAACTAAAACTTTTAATCTCCATAACTTATAAACATCTAGCGTAGAGGAACGAGATTTAAGGTATGGATTAATATACTAAGAATAACTAGACTCACAGTAAATTGACTTGCCAAGCCCACTGTTTATAGTAGCCCCCATACAAAATGACCAAATTTCCCCCATACAAAATGACCGAATTTCCTTTAAATTGAAACAGCTGTAACTTCGGCAATCTTCTGTCTAGAATAACCACAATTGACACTTAGATTAATATGGTAGTCGAAAATAATCTAGCAGAAAATCCGAGTGCTACGAACACTCTTTCTTGGGGCTCCCATACTAAGTTGCGGAAATTAAAAAAAAAAAGTTAACCGTCACAATTTGCAAACTATTCAGTGTAGAATAACCAGATTTAAGGTATGGATTAGCATTGTAAGAGCAAATATACTCACAAGAAATGGACGTACCACGCCCACTGTTTATAGTAGCCCCCATACAAAATGACCGTATTTCTATTAAATTGAAACAGCTGTAATTTCTGTAATCTTTTGTCTAGAATAACCATAATTGACACTTAGATTAATATGGTAGTCAGAAATAATCTGACAAAAAATCAGCGTACCACGCCTACTTCTTATTGGGACTCCCATATAAAGTTGCGAAAATTAAAAAAAAATTTAAACTGCATTAACTTACGAACTATTGAGCGTAGGACAACCAAATTTAAGGTGTGGATTAATATTGTAAAATTAATTAGATTTACAATGAAGAGGTAAACTACGCCCACTTTTTATATAGCTTCCATACTAAGCCTTGGAATCATCGTAAAAACTCCTTTAAATTATCCCCTTTAAAATTCCCATAAGTTACAAAGTACTTCGTCAAAGTCAACCATATTTCGGTTGTAAATTAGTATTATATGCAAAAATTGTTTCTCAAAAAGTGGAAATAAAAGAAAAAGATGGATATTCGCGTAAACTTTTTATATATATACCTACATATGCAGGGTATAATTTGGTCGGCCCCAGCCGACTATAAGGAGATTTTTCTAGATTAAATCGTTGATGTTTTTAGATACAAAAATATTTTTAGTTAATATTACATATACGTTTTTTTTATAAAAAAAAAATTCCTTCTGAGCCATATATACAAATATTCCAATGCAAAATTATCTTCTAAATCCAAATAAATATGATAATATAAAATTAATAGAGCTATTTTATAACAACTCTTTTATTTTGTTAAAATTTTGGACACATATTCAGGATTCAGGATTTGTATCATGACAAAATGACCAGCAGTACTTAGTGAGCATGAATGTCTTTCCTATATATCACGTCTCTATTATTTTGATATCATATTGAAAACGTTCTCCACGCTCAGCATCCTTCGCCCTTCGAATGATGCATTTTTTCGATAATTTCTTTTGTATCTGTCTGTCTTTTTGTTGCAGAGCAAATTTTGGGCAACAGCTATAAAATCTTCTCACGTCCTTACTTCTACTGGACGTAGCAAGCTCACGAACTTCACCTCAGTACCAACGATGTATGATCAATGATTAACTGATCTTGGATTTTATGTTCAATATCAACTTAAGATATTTTTATATCATGCCATAAGTAATAATTTATATGCAAACCTTTTAACTCCATTTAATTGTGCTATCAGCGAAGTAATATTTTTTTTAATCCATGCGAATATCACTAAGATATTAAACTTTAATATTCTTCCAATTTCCTTCTTATAAATACTGGTGTGTCTGCTCATTACCTCAACTTACAACAACTCTTTATAACGATCGTATAATATATAACCACTTGGTATACGTAATATATGAAAAATTTCACATTACACCGTACGACGAAAATCCAATCTAACACACTAAAAAATCTATATATTCTTAGATATATTCGCTACAACTCATTCCAACGCCGGCTCATAAAAATGGGGCTGATGCAAAATCAAGGAATAATGGCAAAAAATATAGAAGAAATATATAAATTTATTTTTAAACATTCTCTTTTAAATCGTACGGATTTGGCCAAAAATTTATGACATTTTTAAATCTGCCGAAAATTTTCTTCAAAATTTTTTACGTAAGATAATTTTACACTTGTTTAAGGATATCTCTCGTAAAATTCTTTAACGGAATACCGATAGGTCAAAGTTCAGAAAAATCACAAAATTTTGTCAATTTCTTTCCTACTTAAATCGCAATTTTCTATGATTTCCAATAAATGTATGAAAAATTTAGCTAAATTTTCAAACGGCTTTTTCATGCCTGTCCGCAGGGGTAATTTAAATTTTGACAGTACCAATGCACGCGCCATATATTTTTACAAAATACAAAATTCTCAGAACAATGGAACGATTTTTTTTTTATATATTACTCTTTATCGCGACCCATATGTGTATATGTTAAATTTTGCGAACTAACGAGCACAGCATGCTTGGACAGATGCATTCATTCCAAATTCAATATTTTTCGTTGCATAAACAGACTTATGTCTGTTCTAAATATTGAAAATTAAACATTCTTATTCTTTAGCCCTTTTTGTGGCATTTTTAATGCGTTTAGAGATTAGGTTTGAATGGGAGGTATGCTTTAAAATAAACCAATCATGCCCATTTTCGCAGCGGTCAATTATAATATTATTATAAACATATGGACAAAATTTTGGAGTCATATACTTATCGGAGCACTTTTTATGACATTTTTAAAGCGATTTTGAGGTTATGTTTGAATGGGAGGTATGCTTTAAAATAAACCGATGACGCCCACTTTGCGTTTTTTGCTTGCTTTATGTCCATAATGTTTACAAATAACAAATTTTGGCCCTACGCTATTTTCTTCTAATTTTTGCCAAAAAATGTATGGGGCAACATCACTCTGCGATCGTTTTATACAGTGAAGTATTGCTCAGTAACTCAGCAAGCAATTGGAAAACCTGGAATTTGAAGTGAATGCATGGTAAATACATGTGTTTATGCATGCTGTGTTCGTTAGTTCGCAAATTTTACTACACGACAAAAGAATCAAATAGAGTTGATGGTTTTGAAATAAAGAAACTCGAGCGTAAGGTAAAAGCTATCAGCCTTAACTGCGTTAAACAAAAATATAAGCATGTTCGATTGTTTTTTGTGTGTAATAATGTGTTCTTATTTATTCACTATATCATTCCTATTTTATATTAATCTTGCAAATTTTAATTGCTATTCATAATTTTACAATTTGTGCTGTATTATGATAAGTATGTACTTTATATATATATATATATATATATAACATATTTGTATGTACAAATTTTTTTATATACTTATACTATACATTTAATTTATAAAAGTACACTATTACAAATTATATATAGGTACATATGTATGTAACAAATAAAAACAATATATCGATATTACTTTCTATAATTATATATATGTAGTATTTCATAATGAAATCATCATCAAATCATTCGCACTTGTTTTCTCATTTTGTTCACCTTATTGTTTTTAATGCAGACTAGACGAACTAAAGAAATTTTTAACTTTAAATTAGAACTAATCGACTTACAGCTAAATGTGTTCATGTGTGCGTATAATAATGCGTATTTATAAAGGAAATATTTACAATATGTATGTGTGAGTTGAATCGAAATTTAAATAATTAAAGTGTAGTAAATTGAATAAGTACAAAATAATATATTTTCAAAAATAATCAACAAAAATATGATGATAATCCTTCTAGCACACTCTCAGTTTTATGTTAACTTTCGCCAATAAAAAACAATTCAATTCAATATGATCGAAAAAAAAACAGTTCAATATTAATAATGATGATAATAAAATAATACTGCTAAAAGCACTTGATCTTTAGACAAATAAATAGGAATATTTTGAAAATGGGAATGCAATTTTAAGAGCAATAAAAAATGCTCAGTGGAAATTTGTTCAATAGAATAGATAGACAACCGATTGTATGTATGTACGAGAAAGAATAGAGAAAAGAACGAAAGAAGGGTAAAGTCATCGTCAAATTTCACACTCAAATTCTGATATTCTGTGATTGAAATACACCATGCCGTGTTCTAAATCTTCGCTGAAACCGCTCACATCCATATAATCAGATGCTGCCGAGTCATCATCGACCCATTTGTGCAGCGATCGTGATATTTCCAAACGTGCCTGTGTAAATGGCGGACGCATATGTGGATCCTTGTGCCAACAACGTGACATTAAATTATAGAACTCATGGCGACCTTCCTTTGGCAATTCGGGACGTAAACCATTGGGCACACGACGTATTACTTCGCGACCACTTATTTCAGAATATGGTGTCGAGCCTGTCGAGCAGAGATTTTATTAAATTATGTTGCATTTATGCCGAGATATTTTTTCTTACCCAAAGTTGCTATTTCCCACAATACAATACCAAATGCCCAGATATCAGTTTCTGTGGTGAAAATATGATATTGTAATGCCTCTGGTGCCATCCAACGTATGGGAAGAGCTGGTCTCCGTCCTATTGTATCATGCCCATTACCATGACCATGTCCTTTTTTCTCCGTTGTACATTCTTTATGTTGTTGATGAGTGGAATTGGTTGGATTACCAGTAAAATTATTACTCCAATGGTTTACAATAAAACGGCTACCAAAATCAAATTTAAATTTATTCGAATTACTGCGCATAATTTCATTAGCACAATTCTTTTCGTATTCCTTCTTTTTACGCTCTGCATCCAAATCGATGGACATGCCAAAATCACATATCTTGCAAACGCCATTATGATCGAGCAAAATATTACGCGCAGCAAGATCCCGATGAACAACCTGCAATTCGAAATAAACATTAATCCACAAGCAACATATTGTATATATAGTGTACTAAGATCGTGGGCTGTTAGTGTTTTTCAGAGACTGAACCGAGATGTCATTCAATATTTGTTTGAATCAAAATTTAGGATTCTGCTGGCGCAGTATATGGGTAATAAATCAGAGCATTTACAGCCAGTATAGTGGTTTCGAAGGAAGAATGGGGTCCAAAAAAGGCAAAAATTATTTCTTCGTCTGGAAAAGCGATGACAACCATTTTTTGCGAAAGCTTCTAAAGAACTCTGTGATAAAGCTCAGAAAAAATACTGTCCCAAGGGCTCTTTCATTCGTAACCGGCTAATGTAAGTAGGTCCCTTATAATAATGTATAAAAAAAATTTAACTCGCGCAACAGTTTCAAATTTACGCAAAGGAATACAAGCTGTAGGTGGAAATTATTGTAAAATTGCCACATTTGCATATTAAATTTTTCTTTCAGGAATACAATGCGCCGTCTCACATCACAGAGGTGAGCTTACCGAAAATTCACGAATTTCGGTTTGAGTTGTTTTACCACCTTCCTTATTTTCTTTCCCTAAGCTAAAAGTTGCACTCGGAAAACTGATATGTAATTCAATTAAATTTTGAAGCTATAACTTTCATAAGCAATTATATTGCAGTTAAAGCCAACGAGTACTTCTTGGAAGAGCAACAACTACAAGTTCTTCCAAGCTTGAATACCAGTGTGGATATCTACGAGGTTTATGGCTAACAATTGCGTAACAACGAATAGGATTTGTGCCAGAACGAATATTGGTGAGAATATTGATGTGATTTGAAGCACTTGAATCATGTCCGCTTTAATACAGAGCTCCAATATTGATGTCGTAAATATTATGTCGTAAATGTCTTGTCTTTGTTAGGTTCGACAGTTTTCAGATCACCCTCTCTGACATAATGTACATACCCTCTTTTGGGCAATATACTCCATGCCACAAGCAATGTCCAATGCAAATCCGGCCAATGTGCGTGGTGATAAAGGGGTCAAACTTCGTCCGCCTGGCACTGAAGCCGGTAAAATGCTAGATGCACTACGTGCTGCCCTCAGCAACGAAAGTAAACGTCCTCGCATAGCATACTCCATGATCAGCATATGTGGTTCTATAGTACATAATATAGAATATGTTAGTACTTTCGACAACAAATATGATACTTCATACTTACCACTTTCTACACAAGCACCCAAAAGTGTCACCACATTCTGATGGGATCCCAATTTGCGCATAATATTCGCCTCATCTTTCAAACTTACCTGAGCGCTACAAGCACGTATTGTCTTTACGGCAACAATACGTGTCGCACCAAAATGACCGCTCAGATCATCAGCCTCAGCTTTCCATACCTGTCCGAAATTGCCCTCGCCCAAGAGGCTTTTCAAACGGATATTTCCACGATCAAATTCTTGATCACTAGTCACCGAACATTGCTCATCATAGTGATGCTGATGATTAGAGTCACGCGTTAGGGTCTTACTATTTTGATTCTGTTGCGTATGATGTGTGGCGTGATGATCGACTTCATCTTCATCCTCATCGTTGTTATACTTCGATGAGTCGAGTTTCTTCACAGGACTGATGGGCTGTTGATCGGTAATGCAAACGTCGAAATCTTCGTCGTCTTTAGCGTTGCGTCGCATAATGAAGCCACGCAAAAAATACATTATTACAGCTAATAGTGGAATAATGCCAATACCGGCCAGCACCATTGTGGCAATATTCATACGACGCATCTCCAGTGACACCTCTTGTTCGTCTGCAACAACAGCAGAATTAATATCACGGCCTCCTGTTGCTCCAGATTCACGCTGGCTGAGTTTAACGGAGGGTGCAGTTTTAACCGTACCCGCATACAAATCGTCAGTACCGTAACCCACATTGGCGGGAGGTGATGAACTACTTGTACGTGGTGGATTTACTGTGGAACGTATGGACGTCAAGACAGTTGTACGTAAAATGATGGGTGACGAGTCAGTTGTTGATATGTATGACGGTGATGGAGATTGTGCGGACGTGCCGGAAGTTCGATTTACAAAAATAATAAGATTCGTTTTTTCGTCAGTGCTGATTTCCTGTGTAAGAATTGGACCTAACGCTCGTAAGCGTTCGGTGTCTTCTTCAATAATATTTTCACGCGGCATTGCTATCGTCGTAGTCGTGGTGGTAGTGGTAGAAGGAGTTGGTGGAGTCGTTGAAGTGGTGGTGGAGGAGGTAGTTGGTTTCAACGTCGTCGTCGTCGTCGTCGATGTCGTCGTCGTTGTCGATGCTCTAGCTGTTGTAGTTGTTGAAGGAGTCGATGTTGTGGAAGTTGTTGTTGTAGTGGGAGTCGTTACTGTCAATGTGTGCATTTCTTCAGTTAATGGAGCCAATGATACTGCAGATGTAGTTACTTCTTCACCATCATCATCACCCAGAACGGTTATAATTAATGGTGTGGATAGATAGGGTGGCAATTCTAGTTTGGGCCTAGCTTCAACTTCCAACATGTCGGGCGTAGTTGCTTTCTCTACATAATCCACTCGCATTGTACTCGGCTCCTTTGACTTCTCCGTTGTTTCTCTGGTTCGACTTCTGAACTCTGTCGGAGTTTCAGCATTTGTTGTTGCTGGCCTTAGGGGAGCACGTCTGTTAGAGGCGAGGAGACTGACTCGGTCACGCATATTGTACTTATACCGTGAACGGCTACGTTCTACAGCGGACAATGTTGGTCTTAGAGTACTGCTCGTCGGTATCGAAGAATCAGTTTGTGACACCGAAACTTCCAGTATTTTTGGATGTTCATCGCTCACTGAGGTTATGGTCAGCATAGCTGGTTTTAGAGGTGGTAATTTCTGTCCGAAATATAAATACGGTTGTAGTTCATCATCTTCAATTGATGTTGATGGTACAGTTGCAGGGGATTGTGACGGTTTGCCACGCAATCGGAATTTCATACCGCCGGCCATTTTGACCGAATCTGGTATGTGATTAGCAGTATCATTTTGGTCCTTCGCAACTACAAATAAACCATGTGCCGATTCATCGGTGAACAGTATCTCATTGGTATCACCAGAAGCTGGTTGTTGTGCACTGTTCACCCCCGTTTTGGAAGATGAACGTATAATTACAGACGTCGCATTTGTCATTGGAATTGCGGTGCGTGAAAAATTTGCACATTGGCGCATACAACTTGCTGTGGTGCGTCTTGTGAAATTTTTCGTGCAATTGCGTATACAAATCGAACGTGGATCGGTGGGTGATTTTGAAGTGGTTTCAATAATTGCCGTACGGCCAGTGGTACCGACGCGTGTACGAAATCCACCACGATGTAAAGCATTTCGGCGGGCAGCCAAAACATTCATCAGCTTACGTTCACGTTCATGGGCGGTGGTGTGTGTTGCTATAGAGGACCGCCCTGGTCGATAGGTGGTCGGTGAGAGGTTCGAGTGTGTATTACCATCTGAAAAATAAAGAAATTATCGTTACTAGAATCATTTCTATTTGTAGTGTCATTACAATATCAGCACTTAATTCAATAAATGCGTCAACTAGTTCAAAAGAATGACATAAAAAAAATAACCATTCATTTATTCAATTAAAAGAAATTACTAAAATTCAAGTAAATTTATTACCAATAAAAAAACAATTAAAACGCTCGATATGAAAGAAATCCAATTAAACACCTAAACAGCCATTACAGCATCAACAGCTGCTAGTGCTGCTATGTATCAGAGATACAATTAAAACGATGATGATGACATTGACGCGTGACTAAACATGGCTTAAAGAATATTAAGCCCACTATAGAATAAATATTTGCTCGTACAAGTTATTTGTATATATTGAAATTCTCCAAATTAAACATTTTTTGTTCGCACACATTTTTACGCTTATACTCATAATGCTGAAGGTTTTCTGAAGACTGACTGTGAATACACAGCAATAGCTCAGAATTTAGTAGTTCATCTGAAAACACACAGAAATCGTAAAAATAGTTACTTCTTTATAAGCCATAAATACTTATGTGCGCTCAGTGGGTGCCGCCGGTCAGTGGTTAGTGCATGAGCCTTCCGATCATGATCGTGGGTTCAATCCGCGGCTGAAGCACGACTTTAATATCGAAAAGATATTTCTTTCAAACGGTACCCACCAGTCGGCAAGCCATTAGAAATTCTTCCGGCAGTAACAATTTGCCATAAAAATGCTTCTAGCAGGGCTCTGTGACAAAGCCCAGAAAAAGTGACATCAGAAGGTTTACAAGCTATCGCAAATTGAACGAATTTTTACACTGTGTCGTAACCACGCACGATATATGGGTTTATCCCAATACACCAAAGACCAAAGAACAGTCAAAGTAGTGTAAACGTGCACCAAAAAAGGCCACAGAAGTCTGTTGGCTAACAAGGTAATCGCGATAGTTTTTTCACATCGGTCACCTTGAAATGAATACAACGATTACCATTTCGACATATTCGATAGTGCTTTGAAGCAAATACGACAGCATTTGTCGAAGAAAAAATGCTCTGTCACCATGATATCACACCGAACTGATACGCCTCGAGCAAATTCTAAAGATTTAGCACGGTGCGACTATTCCCTGCTTCCAAACCTGCCAAATGGCTCTCGGTGTTAAGAAATTTGGGTCGAATGAAAAAGAATGAAATTATTTGAAGAATAAAAAACTCTGGCTTCTATGTATTGAGCTAACTCCGAACTTTGTGGAGAAATAAAACGTTTTCTAGTTTCAAAAAGGCACTGACTTATCTAACCGCACTTATTTAGTCACTTGCTTGGATTTGGAGCTCCTTAAATCAAAACTCGTATTAAAAATGATTAAAAGGTTTGATAATTACGTCAATTTTGTAGGAGAGCTTCCCAAGGCGTGAAGATAAAAAGAAAGTGCTTCCGAAGGAATTGTTGGGGCAGACTAATTAATGGGCGTCAATCATACAATTCATTCCTTTAGAAGCCGCTCCTAAATAGTTACGTTATTTGTTGATTTTTAATTGCTTCTAAGTTCATTTTATAAAAGAGGTTGCTAAGGGTGGAGATATCATGTACATAGGTGTGTACGTAAAAAACATTGAATGGACAAAATTAATCGAAGTGGAGGGCACTCTTATGAAATTGTAAATTTTGTAGGTGACCTGTCGTGAAGATATGTAGAGCCCCTACGGAGCCTATAAATGCCACACTAAAAAAATATATATAAAAAAAAAATATTTTTTAATAAGCAATGGTTTTGATCACAAAATGTTATGGAATCGTCGAAGATTCCTTTTTTTTTTGTCTAAGTGATGCGCCAATATTAATTGAATAAAATTTTATCAGTCGCTATTTGGACCCTCAATAGGTACAAAATTAAGCTGTTTTAAATCAAATCGTGAAGATTAAAGTGAAAGTCAACTGTTAATTGAGAATCGACAGAATTTTAATTACGTCATACATTCGAATAATTCCATTTTTCTATTATATTTGTATATTTTTATTTAAAACTCAATCACATTGTATCTCACTTCGCTGTTAGTTATTTATATACAGATTCCATACACTTTAAAAATTGTTCTAGAATTGTTTTCATATACTATATTTTACTAAGTGTTTTCCGTAAAAGCTTGAACAATGTATACACTTTTCAATTTATTAACGATAATGCATTCATATTAACAAACTTAAAATTTTCAAAGTGTATTTACTTTATTTTGGCACATGCTATATAACTACATTTATGTTTACACCATTTTGTTACTGAGTGAATATTTTTTGTTCTTCAATTCTACAAAAAATACAGACATTATTTATGATGATATTGTATGTAGATTTCTTATAATTAATATTATCTATTCATTATTTTTTTAACTACCTATTGTAATTATTGCTTTTAATTAGCTCTTTTTTTAGAATTCTTCAATTTGTTGGTTGCAAATGATTGTTTTTATAATTATGTATATCAAAAAGTATAAATATTTTTTCAAAAATTTATGATACTTAACAAATTATTTCCTATGTAAGTATTACCTATGTATATATGTGTATACATCCATTATCGTTAGCATACGTGCTCCTACTTTTTTTCATATACCTACTCGAAAGCGATTATTATAAAAAACGTAATGAATTATCAGAAGAACATGGTTATGCATAATTTCGTTGATTACAAAGACAAGGAAGTTGAGGACATCGATTAATGTTTTGGATAAGATCAATGAGATATTATTACTCACATTGAATTAAGGGATTTTATATGAATATGGGAAAAAGGAAATAACCATGTTATATGTGTTGTACCAGTGCTTCTAATGGACATAAGTGATGGAAAATATACATTTGAATGCTACTGACGAAATTAATTAGTTAATTTAAATGAAACAGCAAATACTTCATTAAATATAAACAATGAAGTACCGAAGTTCCAAAATCGAAGATATGGAAAATCGTCCAAAACATGTGCCATTCACCTTGTGACTCTAACGATTACATTACCATTTGTTGGATGAGATCAACAACCCGAAAATATTCCTTTTAAAAACAACCTGATGTTTACACTATTCGATAGATTTGGCAAATTAAGGTAGTTCAAATATGGAATTGAAATTTTCATTTTCGAAAAAATATTTTTCTCACATTCACACCTTCGATTTTTAACATATTGTAATAAAATACTCTTATAGAACTCTACTAAAATATTCAAGAATACAACTCAACCTGTATTTTCAATTATCGTACTCGATAGCATAGCGATTAGAGTAACTGTCGTGAAATATGTAGGTCTCAGGTGTAAATACATCAGATATTCAGGTAGATTTAATAAATAAATAATATGTCATCACAGTTTTTATATTGTATATGTATAAAAAGCTAATTAACCGAAATAAAATCATGAAAATTTGAATAGAAAATAATAAATTTGTTTGGCATTTTATAGTACTTCTACTGTACTTTTATTGGAAATTCAATGCCTTTTTTTGCACTACATTTGAACGTTTTTCAATCTACAAAGTGGCGAATTGATCCCATTAGTGCTTCAATAGCAACTTGATAAAAAAATATATAATCCTATCCTGTACTTTGAAGTTCAAAAGTTAAGTTCTATGACTCTTATCGGATCAGTTTTAAGGCGATTTGAATATTCGGGCAATTATACCTATATATTTTTAATAATGACGAATTTTGCCAACCTTCATATTATATATTAATAAATTTTCCATCTTTCAAAAAGCTACATGATTTGATGGACTCATCAGAATTGAACGATCAAGTCGTTTTTGTGATGTTAATAGCAAACGACATGATCAATGAACTAAACACTGTTTATAATCTGTCAAAATCTATAACACTGAAGTCGACGGCACTATTATTATAAAATACGTCGTCACTTTGCCGACAAACAAACAATTATTGCAGTTATATTTTAAATCAATTGTTATGCGAGTAATAGAAAATAAACAATATAAACTAATTTGTTAAACTCACTCATGAAAATATTGAGTTTGATTATTTCTATTGTGCTCGCATGCTTCTTTTATGTTAAATCAAATTACATATGAAATTTATAATTATTATTGTTAAAATAATTAATTACTTATTGTTTGCCAAAATATGTGTCTATCTACAATAGAGCAGCAAATTGATTGAAAAATGATCAAATACAAAAATTGAACTCTTTTATGCAACGGTTTTTTTTTTATATTGTAAATTTAATCAATGCTATTGAACATATCATATAACAAGCATACAATATTGTAAAAAAAAGGGGGCAAATCATGCGCATACAAAAAGAAATGGAACAAAAAAAAAATACGTTTAATACCACAAAAAGTGTTTTATAATAAGTAAGTAATGAAATATAACAATACTTTACTATTGTTATTACTATTTCTCTTTTTCCTTTCTTTGCTAAATAGTAGGTATTGTCACGTATTGTGTACAACGTCATTAATGATCATACAATGCAAATGCACTCGTCTCAAAAAGGCATTGTCTTTTTTTTTTCTATTACACCTCTACTAGTATTGACGTTGATACTTTTATTCCAATATGAACAATTTTTATTTGAAGCAATTCATATATATCATAGCAAATCATACGACGACAACAGCAGCAGCAACAGCAACAGCAGCAGCAAACAATAAGAAATACATATCTATTTATGTACATTAAAATAATTTATTCGTATAAAAAACTTAAACAAAAAAGTTAAAGACACACACATACACAGTACAAATCTTCAAAATATTTAGTTCGTTGGCTTGCAGTTTAGGCCAAGGTTAAATGCCACCAACCAGTGTTGGAATCACAACGACATCAACAGTAAGTAATAGCAACAACAGCTGCATACAACAATAACGAATAGAATAAATGAATAAATGTTTTGCAAATGACTGAACAACTGAGTGAATCTGACAGCTCAAAGATACACGAAACAACCTACAAACAACTTATGCCAGTATATGAGAATCTAATACGGGGCTTAGTGACAACTTATGGTATATGAAAATGCCGCGAAAATGCCACACAAAATGCCGCTGCTAGCCTCTGGTTACATTATATGAATGTAAAGGGTGTTTTTGGGCGTACCAAAGCTATTATGTAATATTCATATCATTTCATTTCCATTTCATCGAATGTACACCCTTTATGTGCAAATGAATAAATAAATCGAATGCGTCTACAAACACCACCACATCCGCCACTATGCAAGTCAAGTTATTGTTTGAGCTTAAAATGCTTGAAATAAAAAAGATATGCAAGTAATAATAAAAATGTGAAAATTTTTGTTACTTGCGGTAATTTAATTGTGTAGAGTATTTATTATGCCACCGCAATGTTCAACACCATGCCTTACCATAATAAGTCATAGCCAGAGTCAAATGATAGCCCACAATCGAGGTCTGACAGCACCATAACGTACCATTTGTTGTGGCGTTTTGTTGTTGGTTTTTGGCCAAATATCAGAAACAGCAACTGCAATTTGAACAGAAACAACAACGACGACGACGACGACGACACTATTTAGGCGTCTCGTCACGTTGTTAACTTCAATGATATTTTCAACTATTTGTATTGTATGTATGTATGTATGTATGTATGTATGTATGTATGTGTGTATGTATGTTATGTACTGGTTTGTTTCTTCTTCTAACATTTGCCTTTGGAAGTTTCATTTTTGTATATTTTGATTTGTATACAACGTTATGATTACAGCAGACCAAAGAAATTAAGCTCAACTCTTAATTTAAAACTCGTCTTAGAAGGGCACGACAATGCTTACAACAGCATAGTTGGTGTAAACTAAACATAAATATGAAATGCAAATTAATTGAAATTTACCACAACAAAAAAGGCCTAAGGTTAGTGTATAGAATTTTAATTAGACACAATATGGTGTAAATGAATTTTTTTAGACAAAAAAAAAATTATTAATTTCTTATTTCATGCGCTTACAAGTATGCTCCTACTTAAACAAAATTTATAATAATAGAATAACGATTTTAGACACGCTTACTACATCCCATAGCTAACCAAATATATTGTGCAATTTTCGAATACAATAAGACTAATATAAGACTATATAAGATATGTTTATGCAACAAAGGAGAAGGCTTAAACGTAATGCTAACGTTGATTGACTTCGAATGTCATGAAGTAAAATTCTATATTAAAACATGCGAAATAATTAAACTCGAAATTAATATTAATTATTCTTTATAGCTACTATAACCTATGTTGAAGAACACTGTCAATGTAATCGAGGAGTACTTGGAAGTTGGTCACCCAATGTTGTCGGATGTTAATTATACAAAACCTTGATTTCAAAAAATTACCTACATTTTCTGCACATCCAATCATGAAAATGTCTTTTATGAAATTACAGGTATCACAATATATGATATACTTAGTGCAAAAAAATCAATAATTACACAGTGCAACAACATTAAAGTTATTGCACACATGAAAAACTCAAATAAAAAAAAATAAAATATGTGGCACTTAAAGCCCCAAAGCGCTCATTGGCCAAGCTTCTGTTCCATTATTGTTGTGCGTCTTAAATTTAGGCATTATTAGAAGGGACCTACTTATTTTAGCCGGTTCCGAATGGCAGAACACTTGTGACATCACTTTTTCTGAGCTTTTTCACAGAGTTCTTTTAGAAGCTTTTTCATGGCAAGTTGTTACTGTCGGAAGAATTGCCAATTGCTTGCCGACAGGTGGGTACCATTCGAAAGAAAAATCTTATCGATATTAAATTTGTTATGCATCAGCCGGGGATTAAACCACGACCTACAGATCAGAAGGCGAACAGGCTAACCACTGAGCTATGGCACCCAAATAGATTCTGAAAATAGACAATTTACTTTCTAGCAATTTACTGTACCATGTTAGAATTTGTAAGGTCGATTCTTGTAGTACCACATATTTTTTTTTACCTCCAACTCTGTCAAATTTTGTGCCTATAAAACCTCAATCGCGGAAAGCTTTGCTTTTTTGTTTTCACCTGAAGAGATATGCAGAGCAAAGTCATCTCATGCTGAGTGAGGCTTATGGAGAACATACTCTATTAATTTCAAATTGTGCATTTTTGTTTAGATGGTTCAAAAGTGAGGATTTTGATGTACAAGCAATAAAGATCATGAAGACGCTGAATTGAAGGCTTCATTGGATGAAATCCCATATCGAACTCAAATGGAGCTTGTTAAATCTTTGGGAGGGACTCGACAAGCCATACAAGCCATTTCGTTGCGTCTAAAGAACATGGGTATGATCCAGAAAATGGGAAATTGGATTCCACTGGAACCAAAAAACATCGAAAGGCGATTTGGAATGTCTGAAATGCTGCTTCGACAGTACTATGGAAAGTTTTTGCATGATATCGTTGCTAGTGAAGAACAATGGATTTATTATGACAACCCTAAGCACAAAATCATATGTGAGACGTGGTTAACCAGTCAAATCGACAACAAATCCGAAAATACTGTGTGTATTTGGTGGAATCAGAAGGGTATAAAATATTATGAGCTGCTAAAACTGGTAAAACCAATAATGGGGAATGCTGTCGACAACAACTGCTCAAATTGAAGTGAACATTGAACAAAAAAACGGCCATAATGAGCAACCAAACACGAATCATTGATTCTCCGTCATGACAATGCTCGTGTTGCGCAACCCGTTAAAATGTACTTGAAAAATAGCGGATGGTAAGTCCTACCCCACCCCCTTCTGACTACCACTGGTTTCGATCAATACATAATGCCTTGTCCGGAATACGCTTCACTTCAGTTGAAGGTATCAAAAATTGGGTCGATACGTTCTTTGCGAGCGATGAACGATGTTCTATTGGGACGGAATTCATGCGCTCTCTCAAAGATGGGGAAAAAGTTGTAGCTTCCGAAGAAAAATACTTTGAATAAAATGTATTACGCTGTTAACTTATTTGCATGACGTTAATAATAAAGGGTTTTCCATTAGGAACATAACAATTTCGTATCTTTATATGAATGCACTCTTAAGCTTTTTCAATCAACTGTCAATGTCAAAACGTTAGTTAAAGTCAACATTTTTATCATGGTAAAGTTCACGAACCAGCAACGTTTGGAAATTATTAAAAATTACTACCGAAATTCTGAGTCGGTGGTCGCAACTTTAAGAGCGAAAATTCATCTTCAGCGATGAAGCTCATTTCTGGCTCAATGGCTTTGTCAATAAGCAAAATATGCGTTATAGGTCAGCAACAAACCCACAAGTGCTTCTTGAGATACCGTTGCACCCGCAAAATGTTACTTTTTGGTGCGGTTTTCATGCCGAAGGTGTGATTGGGCCGTATTTTCTCGTGGATGGAAAATTGGATCCAAAGAATCCACCGCTGTAAACGGGCTCGTGGTGGTCATATGACCAAAATCGAATTTCATTCAAAAAATGTAATGCCTGCAATATATCCACAATAAATTTGAACTCAATATCTCAAATATTTCTGTGTTTTATTAATAGATAAAATTGTTATGTCCCTAATGGAAAACCCTTTACTTTCTGAATACACATTCGTAAAACCTAAGAAGATAACTACTTGTGTCTATAAGTTTGTCTTCGAGTTTTTGACACTATTTAGCATAATAATGGAAAATTTCAAGTAAATCATTATTTTTGAAACAATCCAGACTCGTACTTGCTGTACTCGTTAGGTACAATGTGTTGTTTTTTTTTTTTTTTTGTCTTCAAAATGTACCATATTAACATTCCAAACACAAGAACTAAAGGCCACAAAATCATATTGAGTATTTTTCTTTCAAATCTATTTATCAATTTTATATAAATATATTTATATAGTAAACACTTAAACATACATATAGTGAACGCATAGCTTAATTATAAATGAGGTTTCAACATAAAGACAAAAAAGGAAAAAATTTCAATTTGCAAAATAATAAATTCTGAGCACGATTCTTGCGACATAAAAAATTTATATGAAGACAAATGACAAATGAAATTATCTCAAAACAAATATGTATATTTTGTATAACAATAATTCTGCCATGAAGCTAACAAAAGGTAATAAAGCAAAACAGCAACAACAACAAACAAAAAACAACGGTAAAATAACCATTTTGGGTTAGAACAATTATTTCAATTAAGACTGTCAAAAAAAAAATTATACCTTTGAATGTATAGGCAAATACCTGCGTTTTATGATTACCCAACAATAGCAGTAAAAAAATTAAAAATCATATTTCATAATGGAGGCTAGTTCACGCTGGGCACACTACAGTTATAACTGAGTTATTGTTCAGTTTTGCAAATATTCTTCTTTGACAATCGTTGACTTCATTGGTTATAGCGGCCAAAAAAGTCAACTATTTAATTACACTATGTGGCAATGGGGAGGTATTGGACTAAACCAATTTTAATTTTAGGCAATGGATCATACTATTTTATACTACTTGCCTACTTGCATATTTCATAAGATTATAACAATGAGTATTAACATCTTAAAACTAGTAATACAACGCAAAATAATATTATTTTAATTCATGCAACAATGTAATCTAATTTCATAAATCATTATGAAAATAATTTTCTTCATCATATTTTTTTTTGTTGGACTTCTAATACAATATATTTGTTTCTTTATTTATTTATCATTGTCATCATTGTTAGTTGATTATTCGTTTCAACATACTCGGTATGCCTTAATATAATAGCAGCGACAACAAGATCAAACATCGGAGCAGCAATGGTCACCCGAAAACTATAGTCAATTGTATTTCTATTGTAAGTATGTATTGTATGTTGATTATCATTTGGTATTTTGACTATTTTATATTTACACTTCTGACCAAAATATTCAACCCATTGCGAGAATCTTAATTGGGGTCAAGTTTACTGAAACTTTGTTCACGAAACTACAAGTATAAAAGCAAATTTAATTTGCAATAACACCTCCACAAAGTTTGTGATATAACTGTCAGCGAATAATACAAATAGTAAAGTTCTAAATAGAATAGTATAAGTAGTTGCAGATGAAGAGATGAAGCTCTTGGAGAAGATTCTTCAGATAGGTGGGAATATATTGGGTCAAATATGAAAAATATTTACTACATATTTACAAGGTGCGACAATTATGTATTAAAACTTAAGTGATTCAAACGCGTGTTCCAGCTTATTTTTCGGAATTGCCTCCAGTGCCCTCGTCGAAGCCCGTTGTATGGTTTGAATGTCATCAGAAAATCATCCTTTCAACTCCAATTTCAGTTTTGGGAACACAAAGAAGTTGCACGGTGCCAAATTAGGTAAATACGGCGGGTGATTCAACACACAGACCTGATTCCGAGCCAAAAATTGGCGAACAATGAGTGCTGTGTGTTAAATTTCATGTTAAAATTTCAACATCAAACGAACACATGTTTTATTAAATGAATGTCAAAAAACATTAAATGTCAACCAAATGCCATGAAATTTTGACAGTTAGTAGAGGAAGGTTAAAGCTTCAAAACGTATGTGCTCACACATAGATGCTGAGATATGGTTAGAGTCTTAATACATAATTGTCGCTCCTTGTATGTAACTTTTCTGCTGCAACTGAATGTATGAAAAAGAATAAAGTAAATTTATTTAAAATTAATTTGATTTTTTTTTTTTTATTTGCTTAGTAGTGTATTATATCGTATATAAATATTCAGAAGGTTAAATTATAATTAAATTAAATTTGTGATTATTCTCAGGTTATACATTTATTATATATTGCACGAGTGTTGTATTTATTTATTAATTATGTTCTTCTTTACTACCTACTTAGTTTATTATTTAATATTTCATATGATTTTTACAATGGTGCATGTTGGTGGGTATTTCAGATATTTAAGTATAACTTGATGTAGAGATAACATGCAAATAAATACATACATACACATTGTATGAAAATGAAACCAAGTAGCTAGTACGTATGTATTTTTTAAGTTTAGCGTTATTCTAATGACCTTCAGTAACAACGACTCATCCTACATTTATATGGTATGGTTGAATGAATCTACCATTTACGCCCCTCGACATTGTTAGAACTTTGAGATTTGTTTGTTTGTTTGTTTTTCTCTTTTTAATTCATTATATCTACAATATTTTATATGAACAATTAACTTTGTACACACACACACACATAATCACTGAGATAGAAATTTTTAAATACAAAACTAACAACAAATTGATTTCTATTGTTAATATTTCTTATTGTTGTATGTAATTAGCTTGCAATTTTTATTATTACTATTCGTTGTTGTTGTTATTGTTGTTGTTGTTGTTAGTTTCGTTAGAAGAAACAATTAAAATGAAGTTTTAACCAATTATATTATTAAAACCAATACCTACTTATATTTATATGAGAGTTTGTACGTTGAACAAAGTCATAGTTAGAATATACAAGGAGTGACAAAATCAACTATGACAACAACGGTGATAACTATTTAACTATTATATTTACGCTCCATTTACGATAGAGACCAGGGACGATCAAAATGTGCTTCAATATTGTACATGGTTTTCTATGTTATAATTAATTAGTTTTTTAACAATTTTAGTCATTTGGTATATTTCATATCATTTTCCATATTTGAGCATACTTTGTCACATTTTAATAAATCCGAAATCAAAATCATCAAAAAAGCTTCGACCTGTATTGCTGAAAATTTTATAAGGTGTATTTCAATATAATCTACTAAAAACTGTGAAAAATGCAGTTTTGAAAAAAGTATTGGTTACGGCCTTTGTGAATTAAGTTGACAATATGGCACGTCCGACAGTAAATTTATTAGGTCGTTCTTCGATAAGTCACTTAAAAGATTCTTTCCATGGCATTAAGATGCCATTCTCGAATCCCAATTTTAAACATTCGTTTTTAAACTTTCGTTTTTAAAATTATTCGTTCTTCTTCAAAAACGATTGATTCTAAATTGTTTCATATGGAACAGTAAGTGAGATTTTAACTGGAATTTCTTTGTTTGATTTTTGTGTCACAAAAAAAAAAGAATCACAATTTTGCATAAGGCAATGAGCCAGACGAATTAGAAAAATATTTTTTAGAATGTAAAGAGCAACAATGATGTCTTTTCTTTCTCAATTTATTTATAATTGTTGTAGTTGGAGTTCTCTAAAATTGATCCATTGCGAGATATCACACAGCATACTGACAATATTGACCTACACAATATTGACCTACACCCCAATAGGAGATCGAAAGGACTAATCTGGAATTACTACAAAAGAAGGTCAAAAACAAAAGGTAACTTTGGAACAATGGAGAGCAATCCATTGATCCCCTTGCAGTGCTGCAACATTCATCCTTGGATGATCCGAATTTCTGCGGGGCTATTCATGCCCACTATTACACATATACAACCTTAACATTTTTATGCATTGAATTATGTATTTGTTATTATATATGTTTATATTCTCAAATTATATCCTAAAACTAAGTTATGAAGGACGAAAAGAATTGACAAGGAATCATTTGCATAATAATTAAATGAAAAAATGTATCTCAATGAACGAGCACAGAACAGTCAAGATCCAGGTGTAAGACAAGCCCTGGAAGAGTTACCCAGCACTCTAGAGAACGCGCCTCAACTTGCTAGGAATCCCAGAGTTCAACGATCTAGCTGAAGGGGATGAAATTAACATTGAAAATAAAAGAGAGGTCGAAAATTATACAAAATAATTTTTTCTACCACATATCATATCCCGTTAATAATTTATTTTTAATGGTATTTAATTTTTTTTTTTATTAAAATATGTAAATAACTAAATCACTCAGTTCAAATTAAATTGATTTGATTTTACTCTTTTTTGCGCTGAGTAGAAATATTAACAAAATTAATAAAAGTAAACGAATGTCCCTATCTTCTTCAACTAAGTATAGATTCTTTCTAAATAGATATATTTTTACGTAGATTACACTTTCAATCCAGCACCTATCACTTGTCACCAGTTTGGCTCTATTTCTGTACTGAAGGGTTAAATTTCATTTTCACTTTCAATTGCATTCATTTTAATAAATATCCATTAAATTATTATAGATAGCATAACGCCAATAACTTTCCATATAAACGAGCATGTACATTATTAAGGTGGAGTGAAAAACTGTTTTTTTCATACAACGATATATTTTACTTTATTATACTACAATATATTAAAATTAGAATTAGACTGGAACACCTCAAAACGTCATAACACGAAGATAATAGTTTGTAAGGTATATTAACTTATTGCTAATCCATAGCAAAAGAAAAATTAAAATGTCCATACATTTCACTACACCTTAATGTAGATATCATAATTACTCATCTATATAGACACGAATATAATTTATTTTATTTCTTTCCTTTTTATTGGTAATATTGAAATTACCGACAGCACTTCACTCTCACTTCTTGTTGGTTGTGGTTATTGATGCAATTTACTCCTCTCAATACACACATACATATGTGTGTATGTATGTAGTAATTTGATATAAAACCTTTTCGTTTCATTATACCCTACTCTCAAAGAGTTCAGATTATATTGAGTTTTTAATTTTTCGATTTAGCTATGTCTAATAATTGCCATAATAATTAACGAATTTCAATAAAAATTCCTGTATAACAATATTTTTTAAAAGGAACAGATGAGTTCGTCAATTATCGGGCAATCGATTGGAAACCCTACGCTTTTTTTTTTTTCTTTCGAATGACAGAAATCTGTCTATTATTGTGTACGGTATCTAAACGTTATTACCCAGCTCTAATTTTACAAATATGCTTTTTTATTTTTATTTTGACTGCTGATTTTTATTTAGTTTTTTTATTTTTTGCTTTTTTTTTTTTTGTTTTAGATATGTACACTGTACATAGCTTAAATAAAACTTTCTCCGATTGCATTTCAGATACTAGCTGATCGTAAAGAGCATGTATACTATGTTATGGCGTGTTCATTTATTGTTGTTATTCTCATTATTTTCATTTTAGGCAATACCGCTGCGAATCTTGTCCAAAGAAGAAAGAAAAAAAAAATATATATATACCAGTACAAATTTTATAAATACATACCTACATTCATATATTATGTATTATGTATACATATGATCGTACTTATATACTCATATATGTAATATATACACAATTTCTACCATAATATGTATCATGTTAGCACATAATTTCGTATTAAGCAATGTAAACCATAGTACGAAGTATGTGAGGCCTTCTTTGCTTTGATTAGTTGCACTCCAAAGCATCAAATATTTTCTATACGCTACAATAATAACTAAAAATAGTAAGAGTAGATATATATACATATTTACATGTGCATAATGCATATAAAATTGAATTGAAATGCATATATCGGCAACACATAGGGAGATGAAATTTCGAGCTCATGTAAAATATTATTGTAGTATATTGAATCACGTGTGTGACATTTGCAATCTAATGCATGTTGAATCTATGCCATTTTTCGTAGTAGATGGGAAATTTATTGTTTAGAAATTACTCTCACTAACCCAAAATGAAAATATATGATTTACAGAAAACAGAGTTTTAACAAATCACACACACTTAGTGGAGATTTCAATTATTCCAAGATTTAACACATAACTGTAAAACATATAAATTTAAAAAAAAAATTGTTTTACGGAAAATAAAATGTATAAATTGGTCAGTTGATTAGTGCGTACATAGACCGTAAGTAATGAATTTGAATTCAGACTGGGACAAATTTGAGAGCAAAAAACGATTTATTGTTTTAAATGGTGCTCATCCATTGGCAATGAATTGACAGTAACATCGGCAGTAACAATTTGTAAAAGAAAAACGCTCAGAAAGAGAAAATAGGTCCTACCTAGTACTGCCAAAGTTAATTCCCTCTATCTTCTCATCAGTTACCTATAAAACATATTATTTTATCTATTCTCTTTAACATTTTAACAAAAATAATCGCTATCGAAATGATGGCGACATATCAGATATTCTTTCTGAAAACAAGAACTGCCACAAGAAGCCACCGCCACTCAAAATAATACAAAAAACAATTGTCGATCAGCTTCAATAGTTGACACAGCTTACGGCGAACCATTTACTAGCTCGCTCCGGGTTGGAGTCATGGTTTTTGTACCGAGAAAAAATATTTCGAGCCAATGGGTAAATACTCGAGCATATTTCAAGCGGAAATATATGCTATAAAAAGACGTCTACAACTACACTTTTACATAAACTATAAAAATCGGAACCATAGCAATGGTGATCAACAGTAAGGCGGCCATTAAGACTTTGCATTCATACCAGGTGAATTCCAAACTGAAAATGCCTGCATGAAATAAATACTTGGGAAAAACAACAGCGTTACAATACTATGACTACCGGGTCATATGGGAATTAATGGGAATGAAGAAGCTGACTAACACAATAAGGGGCTACACCCTTATCGTGCTTGGAACCATTTTGTGGGTTCGACCACGGAGCACTAGCAACACATATTGGAATTGAAAAAATTCGCAGTAGGAATAAATATTGGAATGAGCTCCCAAACTAAGACCGTCAGTTGATTGAGTACAGTTAAAGAGATACAACCTCAAACGATTTAAAAAATGCAGGGTTTCTATAACAAGAGAATACAAACTGAAGCAACACCTTACAGCTGTGGAAATTCTCTCCGACAAGTCAGAAATCCCCATAACATATCTAAGGACAAAACCCAACGCTATCAAGCGCTGTTATACCAGATCACGGAGAGTGAGTGAAAGCTTTAAAGATGAGAATAGGTTTAAGCTGGTAAAAGCATCAGGGCATACAGAAGAGATGTAAGACTTCCTGGGACATCAATTCTAGATTCTTCTATTCTTCTGTTTGATTTGCTTTTGTCTAAGTTCTTACAGTATTCAGTTTAATTGTTTAAGAGTTCTCTCGGCTTCGGTAAAATGCCTTAATTCATATGAAATGGTCATGAATGTAGCTCAGTGGTTAGTGCATTGGCCTTCTGATCTGATCTGAAGCACAACTTCAATATCAAAAAGATCTTTCTTTCAAACAGTACCCATCTGTCGGCAAGCAATTGACAGGAACAGTTTGCCATAAAAATCCTTCTAAAAGACATTTGCGACAAAGCTCTGAAGAAGTGATATCACAAGGGTTCTGCCATTCGGAACCAGCTAAAATGTAACATTCACAACAATACTGGAAGAGAAGCTCGGTGAAAGGGCTCTTGGGAGCCTATAAGCCTAATAATATTATATTAAAAATTATGTATAAAAAATTGAAAAATGTTTTTAAAATATACATGTTTTAAAATAGTTTAAGATGTATTCTTCTGAGGTGTCAGCCCTGATATGGATGGACTTAATATCCATGAATTCTCCATTTGCGGGTCATGGCAAGCGTAATAACCTTTGAAATTTTGATGCCACGATGAAGTTGCTTATTTGTGACAGAGTGAGGAGCGTTTGAAATAATTCTTAGAGACTTATTTCGATTATTCAGACATTAAATGTTGCTATCATAGCCTTGACTAGAATGGGAGGATTCTTTCAAGTAATATGTTGCGATAAATATCGCGATTTCAAAGAAAAGAAATCACTATTTTCCACGATCAAAATAGGAGCGACACGTATTCGGCGATCAGTATTCGGGCCTGGATATGTCATATAATATCGTATTATATTAATGTCCATTGCATGTTAGTGGGCAATATAAAAAATAACATCTATGGTATGTTCAAGACGAGACATCCATTCAAACAGCATTTTGACAAAATGTCAATTTATGAAACAACAAAGAGAATTCAACAAGATGACGATGCCAACAACAACTACAAGCTAAAGTGTTTCTCTTGATGATGGGGTCATCATCATTTTTCTTTTTCATTACTGTCTTCCTTCTCGCTATATACTTTTTATGATGATGGCGATGATGGCGATAAAAACTAGGTCACACGCTTATTATTCCGAAATCATCTTGCAAGTTAACTACTCATATTTGTCGCCATCGTCATTATGCTCAAGTATTTAAAATATATTTATCATTTTTTTTTTTTTTTCAAGCTTCAATGTGCTTACTTACTAACTACATATTGTATTATGATTACGATTATGAGTGGATATTTATTTTAACCCATTGTTGTTTATTTGAACGAACGGACGAGCTAGCGAGTTTGACAAAAGGCAACAATTTTGCATCGTTAATATGCAATCAAATTAATGTCATAATATATTAAAATTATTATTATTTTTTTCACACGTAATTTTAATTGCTCAAATTATATACATATGGATATATACATATACACTTTAAAATATATAATAGTGTGACTGATGATTTCTAATAAAGTCTCTTGGTGTATTTAATTTCTTTTTAAAAGTTGTCACATCATTATTTGATTTTTTGAAGTTTTATTAAGCAACTAATATTGCCGCTGGTGTTGATGCGGCAAATATCAATACTTATACTAAGTCGAAGCGACAAAAAAAAAACCCCAATGTCTTACACCATATGTATAGTATATCTAAGGTTTTACGAAAAACAAAACACATGAGAATTGTGTAGAAGAGCATAAATACTCATATACATACACGTGAAAACATATAAATCGCTAAACAAAAATTAATTAATAATATTTTGCGTAATTTGCTTAAAATGTCTAACGACATATTTAATTGGCAATTGGCAAGCAATGTTTTCGTTCATATTGTATTTTATTATATAACAATTGGTACACATTTTGGATACACACACACACATACATATGCTTACAATGTACTCGTATATACGTGTACATATAATATGGCAGTGTTTTATAAGTCTACAATTATTAGTACAATTGTTTGTTAGCTTCCGTTCGTTCGTTCGTTTCTTAATTATATTGTTCATTATTCTTATCGTTGTTTTTAATGCTAGTACGTTGTACAATATACAATATATATAGGTATACGATTATATTGTTATTAAACTACTACAATGTATAGTTGTGGCTCCTCATGTTCTCATCATATTATAGTATCTACCTGTTGCTATATTGCAGTTTTTTCCATTTTTTTTTCAATTCTTTTTTTTTTTTTTTTTGGTTTTTAACATTTCGAGCATTGAAGCGTTAAAAACAAAAATCAGACAAACAAACAAACCAAATGGAAGGCGTAACAGTTGTCATTTATTACTTCCACATAAATTATGTACTTGTAACAAATGGAGATTTTTATAGAGATTTTACAATATTTCGTTGAATAAAAAAAAATTCTGTTAATTCTTTACTAATGTTTTGATGATTTTGTAATCATTAATTACACAGTCTTACAATTGTATGATGATATGATATATGACATGCTCCCACAATTCTATAAAGAGTTTCTATGGCATTTTCTGATCGCTGATAAACCTTTAAAATAAAAAAAATAAATATGTGGCACTTAAAGCCCCGAATGGCTCATTGGCCAAGCTTCTCTTCCATTACTGTTGTGCGTGTTTTTTTTGGACAGTATTAGAAGAGACATACTTATTTTAGCCAGTTCCGAACGGCAGAACCCTTGTAACATCACTTTTTCTGAGCTTTGTCACAGAGTTCTTTTAGAAGCTCGTTCATGGCAAGTTGTTACTGTCTGAAGAATTGCCAATTGCTTGCCGACAAAAAAATCTTTTCGATATTAAATTTGTTTTGCATCAGCCGTGGATTGAACCACGACCTACAGATCAGAAGGCCACCACACTAACCACTGAGCTACGGCACCCACTGATAAACCTTTAACTTTACATAAACTAGACAAAAACTTCAGTCAGAACCATAAAAAAAAATTTAAACGGTAAAATACATACATCATCATAACTCTATGTAATTCATATGGCAAAGCAAATAGACTTGGAGATAGAAAGTGGAAGTGCGCAGTTTCATAATCAACAGTTCATGGTGTTAAGTCCTATATATTGATCCAGAATAGTTATATGCCTTGTACCATTGTGGATTCAGTCTGAAAATGTCATTCTCCACGGAATTTGTGTGTATCGTCCCATCGAACGTCGTCTATCAGTATATGACGTTGGGTCTAACTTCACTTATGGTGTTGGCGAATTTACCGGAGACCACTTATGCGAGTTCGTCCAAATATGCTATTGTTTTGCAACCTGAGATTTCTAAACACAGCAGTAATTCGTTAACTACAAGTACCAACAATTTGGATAAGAGCACTCTTCTTTTCGGGGTTCCTCTGTGGGCTTGCCTTTTGATGTTATAATTCCCCAATTTCACATTGATTGTCCGGCAGGCCAGCATTAAAGAGCTGCGAGAACGTATTTGACTTTCGAATGATTCTCTTTACTCTCAAAATATGTAAAATATTTGCAAAGCATATTTAAATAGAATGAGAATGAGTGAGAGGAAAATATTAGGCAAATAAAATACTCCACTCATTTCTGGTACAAAAAATATTCCATACATTCGTTTTTTCTCTTGAAATAAACAAATATTTGAGAGTACTAAGAGAGTTTGAGAGTACTACGAGTATGTTGTACGTTATAATTGTTGTTGCTCTTCATGACAGGTACCGATGATTTGTATAACTGCGTCCTACCGCATCATGTTGTCTTATCTGTTGTGTTTTTTGCTTATATGTGTTGTAACGTAACATAGAAAAGCAAAACGAATGTTTAAAGTACTCTCAAAACGAAACATACACTCCATTCCATTCTAGTTCTATTTTATTCATTCTAATTCGTATTTGCTTAGAGAGAATGAATGAGCGATTCTATTCTAATATTAATAGAGTGTTTTGAAGATGAAAACGAATACATTCCTGCAGCACTCTAGCCAGCATAACATCTATCAAGTCCCTTAAGGGAATGTTCCACTTCTAGGTTGGAGAGAGTTTCCATGATAGCTCTGGGAATAAACTTATCGAAGGCATTTTTTAATAACCGACAATTATAAAGTATTCCACCCAAGACAACCATATTTCAAGCATAAATTATTATAATAGATACAAACAATTTTGAAGAAATATGCTCACCACGCATACCAATACTTAATCTAGCTGCCATGCAGAGTTGTGAAATATTTTTAATTTCGAACAGCCACAACTTCGTATTAGAAGAAATAAAAAACTTGTAGGAAACGGGCGGACTATTTGATAAAGCTCTCATTATGCATTCTTTCACCTAGCGCAGGCATATTTCACATGTTGATTAAAATTGGAAATAATTTAATTTAATAGGGCACACCCATTATTTTATGTAACTTTAATACAAAGGCACTGCTATGATCCGAACAATGATATCGCTATATACGAAGTCAATAGCCGGCTTGGCATATAGCTTCCTATTGTTGTTTGGAAAGAATTACTATGGTAGACGAGATCGTACGAGCTGATCGTGATTAGCATTTCAAAAGAAATAAAGGTTTTTTTCCCCCAACTCTCTTGTGTTGTCCTTGGTAGTAGTTCAGGGACTAGCTTCGTACCTTCAAAATATACGCTTACTGCCTAAAAGAAGGACATTGTAAGGCCACTTTTAATATATTTGTATGTGTGCGAGGAAGGTAGAAATTATTCAGCCCAGGCTGACTGTAAGGTCTTATTTTCTTCTCTTCACTTTATTATGGGAAATATTTTATTTCTATTTTATGTATTTATTTCTATTCCAGTCATGGTTCATGGACCTGTTTTCTTGTCTATTGAGTAGTCGTAATATTTTCAATTAACTAAAATTAATTAATAGATATTAATGAAGAAAAAGTTGTTTGAATCAGTTTCTCGTTTGAAATATATTTTTTTTGTTTAAGCACATTTATACAAATATGTATTTAGGTATTTATGTATATATTTCCTCTTTTCCACCTGTAGTTGAAAAACTTCAGTTTTACATACAACCAACATCGATAAAAGAAAAACAAGCAAGAAGAAAAAAATCAAAAATCGCTTGTATAAATATTTCCGTAATGCAATCCATGATTTCATGGTTTATTTACGTTGTATATATAATATAAAGTACACGTACATATACATAGTACTAAGCGTATATTATAAGTCTTAGCAGTAAGCAATATTAGCCATTAGCCGATTGTAGCCGATTACATTAATATACACATTTGAACATGTATAGTACGTATACACCACATACTTGTACGTACATACGTATTCATACTTGTATGTAATTCAACTGTATAGTATGTACAATACATTGTGATAAAAAGAAAACAATAACAATTTCCGCTTCAATAGTTTCAAATATACTCCAAAACTGACCACTAATGATTGTTTACATTGTGGGTGTATACAATTAAGTACTTTGAAAATGTTATTAATATTTATTATTGAAAAAACACGTTAATTAAATACAGCAATACAAATAAATGAGTGTGTCTTCAAATAACCAAAAACAAGAAAGGAAAAAAAAAACCAACAACAAGAGTAAAAAATAAACATTTTTATGCGCCCACAAGATATGAGTATTTATGTGTAGTAGTATGTCAATAGTAGCTGTTGGAAAATATGTTTTAAAAGAGTTAATAGCATCAACCTACCATCTCAGCACAAATGAACAAAGCTACCATACCACATGCTGTTACAAATGACAAACTACCTTATACACTCGACCATACATACCATGTGTAACTACGTAATGTGATAATAACTCATACGTATTCGAGTAATCTCACCAGTAATATAGGTATATACTCATTTATATGTGTGTTGTAAATAATAAATATTGTATTTTAGGTAATTCATTAACCACACGGTGTTACAAAACACAAAAAATTCCATAAACTTCTCAAGTATCCTAGTGGAAGTGATACGTCTGATAGAGGACAACACAAAACCGTACCCATGGGCCCTCCTTCCATACAAAACCACTGTACGGGTTACTCTTTATATTTCGGGAACTGGCAACACTAATGTCAATAGCTAAAATCTGGCAACACCATAATAAAGTTTGACAAGTGCTATTTGTTTCGTTTCGTTTCGTTTGCAGCGTGTTAAGAAAATCAATTTGGCCAAAAATGGAAAATTTCAAGAAAAGGTTTTCGTTGGATAATTTTTCACAACGTGGATTATCTCAACAAGACTGTGCCGATGAACTCAGTTCTTTGTATAGCGATAAAGCACCATCAAAAATCGGTTGTTGTGCCACTGATAATGCAAGATCGTCATGTGACATATCGTGAGATAGAGGCATCCTTGCACATTAGTTCTACTTCAATCCATCGATTTTGCATGAATAGTTAGTTGTAAACAATTTTTGCAGTCGTTGGATACCCCATAATTAATCAATAGCTCAAAAATAAAGGTTCGCGTCGATTGGTGTAAGTAAATCCCTAAAAAGTTCGACCGTGGTGCTTCAAAAGACGTGTATAAAATCGTGACAGGTGACGAATCGTGGATATATAGAAACAAAACAGCAATCGACCATGTGAATGTTCCAAGACGAGCCAAATCCCACAAAGGCTGTTCGAGATCGCAGCAAATCGAAGCACATGGTCACCTGTTTCTTCGTCCAAATGGGTCATGTGGCCAGTGTTCCGCTTGAGCGAAGTAGGACGGACAATTTTGAGTGGTCAATGATCATTTGTTTGCCGGAAGTCTTGAGAAAAATTCGCAAAACCAAACGCCGCAAAGACCAATCATGTCAATGCGAGCTCTCACACATCTCGTCAAACAAGTGAATTGAATGAGCAGTCAAAACATCGAATTGATGACTCATCCTCCGTACAGTCCTGATTTGGCACCCAATGACTTCTTCTTGTTCCCGAATATCAATGTTTAACTACGTGGTCAATGATTTACGAGCGCCAAAGATGCAGGTGAAGCATTCAAAAACCATATTTTGGAAGTGTCTCAAGAGGAATGGAAAAACTGCTATTTGACAAATGGTTTGAACACTGTTACTTTTTGAGGATGCATTCTCAACAATCTGTAAGTATTTTAGTATCACTCCGGAAACGACATAATGAATTGTCAAACTATACTGAATACAAATGACAGCATTAGACATTTCTGCTGTTTGCATTATGATCGAAATGGCATTTTAAAATCATATCATCCCTATTGGAAAACCCTTTGTATGTATAAATACAGGCAATTCACGAAATCGATGAAAATTTATATTGAAAATTTATAATGCCACATTAATAATATCATATTTCAACATTCATATTCAACAATGTTGCAATTCGTATACGATCATAGGCTTTATTCCTAGGTGTCATACTATGTAACTAACCAGCATATGCATATTTCCCTTTTTACGAGATACTTAACATAAGCAAACAAATAGACTAATAAAACTATATTAAGTAGGTACTATGTCTCAATTGATATACAAATTACAAAGTAGTTCAGGAACCAGCATGAATACTCCTTCCAAAATATATATATGTTAGATATAGATAATTGCAATTAGCAAACGATCAGTTAATTAGTGGATATTGTTAGTGGGATACAATAGCTATTGCCATGCATTTAAATATGAAAGAAGAAATATATATTATAATCTTTAGAAAATTACCAAATTACACTAATTTTTGTCTTTCATTTAATTACACTCTACACACGTAAGCATATAAATTTTGAGAAAAGATTACAACAGTTATGACTCAATCAGTCTTGCCACAATTTATGAGGTGCAGGGAGATCTCATTATTATAACAATGACTATGTATATGAGCTATTTATTACTTAGTTATACATATATAGGTGAGTTCATTACTATATGAACTATGAACGTAACCAAACGAAAATTATATTGTACATATTAGTGTGATTAACATAATTATGGTTGTTGTTTCATACTCATAATGACATTTTAACAAGTCATTATTTTAATATGACTACTTTCTATATAATTTTGCATTATTTTTGTTAAATATTTCCTTTGCTAGTACATATTACACTATGAATATTATTATATTCACATATCACTTGCCTTTTGACAATGGATTAAGATGAACAATCTTCTATAACTAATTAGTGAGAGTAGTAAAATAAATTAAAAAAAAAAAAAACATACACCAAAACCTAACGGTCATCACTGGATTGCCTCAAGTTACTTGCCTGCATAACTAAATCAATATATACTTAAATTTCGGATACAAATTGTGTTTTTTCTATTTTTTACAATTCGATCAGTTGGTTATGTGGAAACTCATAAAGTCTTTACGAAAGTATTCATTTTATATAACATACTTATATGAATATTTTTAATTAATACAATTATCTATATACATACATAACTACATATGTACGCGTACGTAGTTATTTGTACAGACACAATATTATTATAGATATAATATAAAGATGATGACAATCAAATTTTTAAATATACAATATGTATACTTTGCTGTACAACATATTCAGGTAATCTCAACTTAGACATCTCATTTCGCCTCGTCGACAACTAAAGTGTATTTCAGGCGAAGCTAAAAGCTAGTCACTCTCCGCATGTGTTCCAAGTAGAGAGCGATATTTCACCCAGAGACATTTGCATTCTAAAAAGGCTTGGAAAGATCGCTTAGGACTATCGCAGATATCTTAACGAGATCACAGAATATGGAATAAAAAGAAACCAGATACCGAAAATAACTGGACCACATTAAACACAAATTTTCTTTTTTCTATTATTTACAATTTACTCTTTTCTTTTTGTGTAATTTATATCTATATATCACTGAGAGAACGTTTTATGTGAGATAACATATTTTAAGGGGGAATATACACCTAGAAAGATCAAAAAAATTGTTTTTTTTTTCTTTGTGTTTTCTTTACGCTTGATGTCTTAGAAATGTCTAGTCAAAATTTGAAGCAAAAAGCGTCTTGCTTGATATTTACCTTGTACTCAACCACTGTACCGATCAACTTGAGTTTTATACTGTTCATTTAATACATAATTATCTAATCTTTCTCGTAGGGGTTTTTTTTAGAAGCCTAGATTTTGTTTTATCGACAAAATAAGAACGATTTTTGGTCTCAAAATTGCTACTTTCAGTTTCAACACTCGCCAATTCGTAAAAAAAAATATTTTAAAAAAATAAATTAATAAAAAAAAGTCTAAATTTTATTAATCTTTTTCATTTTTGTCATTCTGATGATTACAGATAAAATGAGAGTGGTCACCGCGAAGGACTTCACTTTTGCGACAGTTGAAAGATGACGTGTGTACTTAACAAATATTGTAAATAAAAAAAAAAATAAAAAATTTGACATGTTCTGGAAAGTAAGCGCATTCATTGAGAAAAAAAATCCACCCAATAATGCGTATAGGCTTTCTACAAAAAATTCATGAAAATAGCCTTTTTTCGGCGCTCCTAGGTGTATATTCTCCCTTAAGGTTAATGACTGTGAGAAACAGAATAGCTGAACGAAAATATAAATTAACCGAAGTTAGTTATGAACAAGTTTTTGTTGAAAAGTTGAGTTAGTAATTTTTATTATTAATATATAATGAAAATGCAATGAAGTAAAGCAAACTATAAAAAATAGGAAGTACAGAAAACAATTTTTTTTTTCTTTTCAATAACTAATCAAATTTTTTAATTAAAACTAGAATTGAAAATATTTGAAAAAAGTAGCCAAAAAATGGATTTATTCAATACAAAATAAAATTAATTGGAAATTTTAAATAACATTTCGTTTTATAAAGGGTATAGTTTCTAAAGTTTGCGCGTTTAAATTGTACCGCCTTATATTTAAAAAGAAAATGCTCTCTCCCCTTATACTCGAGTAACTAGTATTGCAAGTACAATGGCTTCCAGCTGGTCAATTTTAAGGCATGGATAACTAGATACATTGCCTTCCTGAATTTGGTCTAAAAAAGCGTCAAATAAATCTGGGAAACTACTAGAATTATAATTATGCCGCAATGGAATTTCAGGTTGCTTAATATTTTGAAAGTTATCCTCAGCACCTTTATTTATCTATAGAAATATATTAATAATTAGTATTTTCGTTATAATTCTTTTGTAACACAAAGTGTACGAAATAAACTATGATAAACTATGTATAAAAGGTACGTAAATAAATGCATCATACTTGTTTTATTGAATTTAGAGTCAAAGCTTCTTGATGACTTCAAAATACATTTTAATTACTGAATAATGCTAAAATGTAATTGATCCACTGTTGAAGAATCCACAAATTGTAACCTTAATTTGTAAGATTCCATTACTTATTGTTAGTAGTTTCGTAAGAATAATGCAAAAAAAAGGAAATCTAAAATTTGAGCCAATTCGAAGATATTTAGCTTTTTTTAAGTATTATTGCTTAAAATCAAATAAACTTCAGTGGATAATTAAAATTCCTTAATATATATTTTGAACAAAAACTATATTTGAATAAAATTCACCTAAAATCAAATAATATATGTATGATATGTAAACAAAGGCAATAGCAAATATTTGCAAAAAAAAAATTATAATTAAAATATTCCCAAACATGTCTAAACAAATTTACAAAAAAAATATTAAAAGTTGCTTTCGACTGCATATTAAAATAGTCAGAAATTGATTTGAAAAATTCATCAATAAATTAAACACAAAAAATTAACCAAATGAAGTAACAAAAATTTACAAAAACAAAAAAAATAACATGTGTGCGCTTATATTACGTAATATTGTGATATGTGAACGCTTTGTTGGCGTCGAGTAATCAAACCATGACCATAATAAATGTCCAAAATAAATAAAAGTACACTTTAGTTGATTTGTGGAATGAAAACACATAACATGTACTTATGTACAACCTACAAAATTAAATACAAATAAATGAAAACAAATAAAAATACTTTAGTCGTTTTAAACAGACTTCATCACTCGTACGTATACACTGCATCCAAAATTATCATATAGGGTATGGTAGGCAGAGCTGTGCATTTAGCAAAAGTTTCAGTTTCATATTTGAACTCTTCCTGAATAGTCCGTCAACCACATGTCTCTATTGAAATTTATTAATTTTCATAATCAAGTCATAAAAAAAATCTCCAAATATGGGGAATCTAAATACATATATTAATAAAATATTATGATTTGATATTTTGAAATTTATTAAGACAAAGTTTACGAACAAAGTCTGTGGCTGAATTTAGAGCCTATTTGCCGAGGCCTAGTTCAAAAACTACTATCAAATTCTAGCTTTTCCTCTTCCTTATAAAAGTAGTCAAGCCCATTGTTATTTTCCGCAATAAAAATTTATTTAGCAACATATTATTGAAAATCTTTGATCTTTATGATCTTTATTGACGATTTCCACCAGTCTAAACTTATTTTTTTTTAATTGTTCGCAGCTATTTATCTAATTGTATAAATATAAACTGAAATTAATTGGGATCCATTGCGGAACCTTACTCCAAAACAGGGCCAGCTTTGAAGCAAAGTGCTAAAACTTAAAAAATAAATTCTTTTCGAAGTCGGCGCCGAAAAAAATACGACTCAGTTGTTAGTTTTGTTTGGTGATGATCTCCTTGGTCCTACCCTTTTTTTTTTGTTGTTGTTATATTAGTGTGGATAAACCTAAATTAAATGCCGTCCTCTTGTATAATGTTTTTATTTTAATTAATTTTTTTTTTTCTTTTAGCTTCTTCTAACAAAATGCTTTATATAAAAATTCGCCATTATTAAAATATTATAAACTGCTTAATAGAAGAGAATTGTGACATCTGTGAAGGGAGTTGTATGAATATGAATGAATTCATAAGCATTTAAAAAATTATTTGAGTGTAATGCAATATGCACTATCGCACACGTCCATAAACAAATATTTACATTTTGTATTGTATTGTACAATATCACGATAGTAGAAAAATACTTTCGTTGTGAATTACATTTGACGAAACCATGCATATCTGCATTTCGCAGCGAATTTTTTTTTTTCAATTTGTTATGAAGTGTATAATAAAGAAAAAAATTAACAGAACAATGAAAAACTCTTATTAATTCAAAAAAAAATAACTAGGTAACACTATTGCACTATTAACCCCCTCGCTCTCTCTCTCTCTCCCTCTCTCTCTCCATCAAATTTTTTTTCTTCATCTTCTTGGATTCCTCATCTTTTTGGTTTTCTCCTATAATTATCGCATACATAGGGCAACCAACCCCGATAAACTATGATACAGTGATTCCAAGGCTTCTTGAATAGCGGCTATAATATATAGAATATATGTATATAGAATAAAATTAATCATTTAGTAATATCAAAAAAATTTATTAGAAAAATGTCAAAATTTGAAAATTTTTGAATTACTAAAGAATTTATGGATTTTGAAGCAATCACTATTGCAACAGTGTTTGTTGGCACAAGTTATTTACTCTTGCTTCATTTGCAATTATTTTGATTATGTTTCAATTAGGAGCAAAGAAAAATTTTTGAATTCCCAAAATAACTTTCTGTGATCTGTGATCTAGCCAACTACAATAGGTACATAATAAATGCCACACACAGAATGATAATTTCGAAGAGTCCGGGCTTGATAGCCCTATCGTTTATGAATTCATTTATGTAGCTATGCATTAACATACTCGCATACATATGCACATTCAGTTTAATAGTTTTTTATCATCGCTCCAGCGTTTTTGTTTTCATACATGTACATATTTTGCTCTTAAAGTTTTTCCAATTTCTTTGCGTTCAACAATTATTGTCGTGGTTGTTGTTGGTAGTAATATTATTGATGCCATTATTACCAGTACTAGATGCCATTGTTATTCAAATTGTTGGCTAATAGTAACAACATACCATATGTACAATGTATGGTATGTACACTTGTAGACGTAGAAATATGGTATTTATTACACCAGTACCATTACCATTGAATACAACATAAAAATGATGTATCTACATATGTTGCCAACTATTTATGAACAAGTTAAAATGTACATTTGCATATAACACATATGTATGTATGTTATATGAATTTGTAATGTTGCATTTCAACATAGCAAAATACGTACAAACATTGTAACATACATATTTACTATATACATATGTTGCTAGTGCTAAAATAGTGCTCTTGTTGTAAATATTTATGAATGTATAATTGAAAAATATTTCTACAGTTTACTATACATGTAGTGTAAAATGAAAATAACATAAACCACATATATTTAGATGAGCACTTACCATCAAATTCTGTTAAAATTTCTGCTGATATTTGCTCCTCATCGCTTTCGTCATTTTGTAAAATTTCGCTTGATTTACTACGCGATTGTTTCGGATTTGTTGTAGATGACGTTGATGATGTTGACGATGATGACGATGATGATGATGATGAGGATGATGATGACGATGATGATGACGTTGATGATGACGATGATGATGATGTTGACGATGACTGTGAAGTTGTTGATGAAGTTGATTTCTTTGAATTATTTGTTGCTGCATTTCCTACTGCCCCCGTTATTGTTGCTGTAGTTGTTGTTAATACTTGTTTCTCTACATCTCCATCATCATTCTGCTGGTTATATTGTTTTTGTTGTGCTTTTATTGTAATATTATAATTTACAACTTCCTCCTTCATACCATCTCCATCTCCTACTGCGGCAACTGTAGCCGTCGTTGCTGCTGCTGATGCTGCTGTTGGCGATTGTTGCACCAACTGTTTAACAGTTAATAGTTGTTCGCCTTGCCCACGCTGTGAAATCGCACAATTGCCAAATAATATCACTATGAGCACAGCCACTGTCAATAATCGTCGGTGAATTATCATCATTATCATCACCACCATCATAGCACTCAATGATATTACTCTGTTTGCTATTACTGATGATTAAATGTTGATTGTTGTATTGTATTATGTTTTTCATTTATGATAACCAACACTTTTACAATGATTTTCATTAAATTGTTTCAATAATTTTCATACATACACTATACATATGTAGTGATTATATTCATTTATAGTATTATTGCCTTGCACAATTTTCTTGCATGAACATTGTATATATAAATGACGTTTTCGTTTGCACTATAACTTCTGCTGTGATATGAAGAATAATTCAAGTCCTGTTCCAGACTTTTACCTTGTTGTTTTGGAATTTTTCGTAATTGCTGCATTGGAATCTAAAAGAATGAAATAATAAAAGTAATATATGAATAAAATATATTTATAGGCTGTATTTATAGTGCATAAGAATCGATATAAATTACATAACCCATACAGATATATAGACATTTCTTGAGTCACGGGTGCGACAGGGCAATTAGGGAAAAATTAATTTAATTTAATAATGAATGAGTAAATTGCAAATAGTAGGTGTTAACTAATTTCTCAATAGAAGAGAATAAAGCATTGGTAGCTAAATACATACATTAACAGTGATTAGAGAACAAATAGCAATAATATAATTGCATAAATAACCATAGTGTATGGATTATTATTATGAAGAATAAAAAGATGAAAAATTGTTTAAAGGTAAAAGACAATTTTTTAAAATGAGATAACATCGAATATTTATTGATGATAAATGAAAAGAAACAAAATTATTCATACAATAGAATACATGAGTATAGTCAGTCATTCTTTATGGGTCAACGACTTGCAGCAGCAGCGATCTTTAAAGAACAATATATTGTATTCTATTGATATGCATACATACTATTTAGAAAGTAGAAAAGTAGAAATATTAAAATATGTTTATTCATCTTTTGTTTATTCCTAACACATTGTAACTAATACCCACTTAAATGCTAATGAAATGAATTATTAAAAACTTAAAAAATCATTGGAAAATATGAATGTAGAAAATAATCTCTATTTATTAAATAGAATTAAAATAATAATAATAATAATAATGAGAAGATATTTATGCTCAAATCAATGGTTACAATAGATTAATGCTTGTTTGAATTTAGAAGGAATATCGCAAAGTCTAAAATATTGAATTTGTATTCAACTTTACTTTACTTTACTGGGACTTTATAAGTATTGGTAACGGAAACAGCGAAATGTGCTACTGTTGATTTGTAATTGTGGATGGATGTGTAGTGTAAAATTCCTATAATACTACATTTTATGTTCAGTGAAAATTCATTTGATTGTTTCTTCTTTCTCTGTCGTCATAGCGACTGACTACACGAGTATGTGTATGTGTGTATACCTCTACTGATATTACTGTATGACGATAATAAGGAAAATAACTTTTCTATGATACACATATTTGCTATGGTTTGTTTATTGTTGGTATGTTGAATATTTTAATGATTTCTGGAGTGTTCGTAGGTAGATATGTAAGAGGTTGTAACAGACTTAGCTTTAGTCTGTTACAAAGTTGGCACACAAATAGATGGAAAATGGACGAATGTTGTTGATTGTAGTGTACGAAAGTATAGTTTTTTCTTTTTATTTATTTTTATATTTATAAAATTGGTTGATATAAATTTAATTTTATGTGATAAAGTACTCTCTAAATACTTCTAACATGTTGTTTAGATTTTTTCATATTATATTTTTGTATACTAAAAACTACGAATATATGAGATTTTTTGTTAACAATTAACATCAGACAGTAACATATGTGAATATATTCTATATGCTGGCCCTTACAATCTCTTTTGTAATGATAGACGGAACTAAATACGTTGTCTTTTAAGACACCTTGCTTGCTGGGATAATTACTAAATCACAAACGCACATATAAGTAGTTAGCTACACATCTATACTACTACCAGCAGCTACTACTGATGCTGGTTAAAGTTCCGTAGCGATGTTCTACTGACAATTATAAAGACATATTACATAAATACATAAGTTTATTCTAAACAGAATACACACAAACGTATAACTAAGAATCAGTAAAGGGGATATTTACCTTATGTCAATTCTTTCATAAAATTTGGTGAATTTAATGGTTTAATCGCACGTTCTTTTGGTACATGGGATCAAACTTTAGTTTAGCTTTCTGTAACATGGTTGATTTGTTCGTGCATATTTTATTTTATAAATTTATTTTATATTTTCCCTAAAGTGGCACACATTTAATTTCATATGAGAACTATTGTATAATCATATTGAACTGTTTCCTAAAGCATATTTGGCTCATCCTCCTCGGCGACGGTCCTAAGGTACAAGTACTACACAATTTTAACCCCTCTTCGATCAAGCGAAACTAAATGATTAATATTATATTTATCTAAAAATCGACGAACCACTTGAGGCAATTTCAAAAGTCAATCATTTGGGTAGTTCCCATAATTATTGCGCAACACACGAATATATTGTCTACTAACTACCCATAGTAGATTCATTGAATTAAAGTACGAATCAATTGTAACTCCTCATCTAGCAACAACAATAATAAATGCTAAGAAAAATGAAATTCTAATACACGTATCATATTATATATTTTATATGCAAACATATAATTTTACAAATGTATGGTTCTATTAGAGATATAATATTAAGTATGTATATAATTGTATTGTGATTTATACGTTCAAAACAATGATGATGATGATGATGCTATAACCAATACCACAACTAAAAACAAAAGCAGCAAAATAATAACACATACATACATGCTCATATATATCTGAAATTTATTAACAAGAATATTCTATTTAAAATATATACAAATTATATTTATAGGTACATGTATTTGATACTCTTTGCAAATGAGCAAGACTGAAAAAAAACTAAATCTGCTTAAATACACTTAATATATAAGTACTAGTAAACAATGAATATAAAGGTATACACACGTGTGTTTGTATTATCTGTATGTATGTATTTGTATGTATGTATTTTAATGAACGAAAATATTGTTTGTACAAGTATACAAAAATTATATAAATTTGAATAAGTACCTTCATAAATGTGAATATATCATTATGTCATAGTTGATTGTAAGAATATTAGGAAATCACTTGTCGATCAAAAATAAAATGAAAAGAAGTATTCTTGAATTTAAACATAATTGACTCTAGCTACTTGAAAGAACTTGAGCTTGGGGAAATTTTTTTTTTACCATTTAAATTGTTAATTATTTGTCATAACTTCCTCTATCTCATCGTGTAAAAATCTCGATTTTTGAAATAAAATAAGTTTACTTCATAGTACTGTAACTGTAACTGTACGGAAAGCATCCAAGCCTATAGGAATGCTGTGTAATTAAGTCGTTTCACTGTCGTAATGCCACAATAATCGAAATAATGTCGATTTTCCATTCCAGAAATTAGATTTTCGACATTAATACCAAAATATTGCAAAAATTAGTTTCATAAAAATAAAGTAGATATTACTGTAAAAATTTCCCAACATTAATACAGACCGGCCTTGCAGCTAGGTATGGGTTTATTTTGTTCCAAATCATAGTGATTGTATGCTACCAATTATATGCTATCAGTTCAAAGATTCCTTTCTCCTAGGTCCATATAATAAAAGGTGTAGTAAAAAATGTTCAGGCAGTTTGGTGATTGCTTGATTCAGTATTGTTTGAGCATGCGTCAAAGATGGACACCACTAAAGAGCAAATACGCCATGTTTTACAGTTTTTCTTCAATAACGGCGAAAACGCAAGACAGACGGCTGAAAATGTGAATAGTGTCATGTGCAATTTTCGATTCCGTGGATTCCGTTCCGGTAATTTTGATGTCAAAGATGCACCACGCTCTGGAAGGCCAATTGTCGAAAATATCGATAAAATAATGGAAATCGTCGAGTCTGACCGCCATGTAAGCACTGTTTCTATTGTCCAGGAGCTAAACATTGCACAAAAAACCATTTTGACCATTTAAATAAGGGTGGATACAAAAAGAAGCTCGATGTATGAGTGCCACACGAGCTAACGCAAAAAAACCTCATGGATCGAATTTCCATCTGCGAATCGCTGCTGAATCACAACAAAATCGATTTGTTTCTGAATCGGTCGAATCGGTGCGAGCCAGCGCAAACAGTAGCCAAGCCAGGATTGACGGTCAGGAAGGTTTGGTGGGATTGGCAGAGAATCATCTACTGTGAGCTGCTCCCCTATGGCCAAACTCTTAATTCCGACCTGTACTGTCAATAATTGGACCGTCTGAAGGAAGCAATCGCCCAGAAGCGGCTAGCTTTGGCTAATAGGAGAGGAATTGTGTTCCATCAGGACAACGCCAGGCCACACACATCGACAGTGGCTCGCCAGAAGCTCCGGGAGTTTGGTTGGGAGGTTCTTACGCATCCACCTTACAGTCCGGACCTCGCATCAAGTGATTACTACCTGTTCCTGGCTATGGCGAATGATTTTGCTGATGAAAAATTCGCCTCAAGAGAAGCTTGTGAAAATCGACTCTCCCAGTTTTTCGCCAACGACGAGGATTTCTATGAGAGTGGTATTGTGAAATTACCTTCAAAATGGCAACAAGTTATCGAACAAAATGGTGCATATTTGACCTAAATTAAATCATTCTAACTATGCTAAATAAAGCCTTCAATTTAAAAATAATGTATTTCTTTTTACTAGACCTTATATATCGTATTTGCACCTTCAGAAACACACTGTGTATATCGTTCAAGTATCTGTGTTCTCTTAATTATTTTTAATGATCTTAACATTTTATACAAATTCACAAATCTTAATTAAGTACGTTATTTACAATTATTTTTTTTCTGGATATTTCATTTCTCCCCATATTACGTGTTACGAGTTTCAATAGTTCATATTTCTTCATATTTCTTTATTTTTTATTTGTTCGGTGGTTATTTAAGAGAATCTATTGATTTTATACATTTTGTTATAACTACGTACATATTCATTTTTATTAATAATTAAGTAATTAAGATATAATGTTGTTAAAGTAATTTTATTATTAATATTAATTAATAATTTATTTTTTATTAATTAGTATCTCATTTTTAAAGTAAACAAATTATGTATATTTTGCAATCTGTACATAGTAAAGGGTGATAGAAATGCTCAATTTTGAGTGGACAAGAAAAGCCTTAAAGTCGGCCTAGGCCGATTTAGTTATACCTTGCATCATTGGCATAGCCAGGGAGAATCCGGGGAATATATCCTCCCTTAGGCGGCGAACTATTTTGAAATATATGATATACTGCAGACGGATTAAAAGTTTTGTACAAGGAATGCCATAGTAGTGGCAGTTATGGGAATAGTGGTTTTGACATAAATGCTAAATAATTATAATTGCTAAATGTATTATTGCTATTGTTGCTGTTATTATTCTTGTCGCAATACACATGTTTATCGTTTTTAAATTGTTAACATTATTTAATAAATTTTTTCTTTCTTTATTCTTGTAATCATTTATTATTTTATTCAATTTTCTTGTACATAACAATACCCAAAGTATTTAATCATGTAATATTATAATGATTACAACAAGGTAAAAGCACTTAATATCACAACAAATGCACGTGCTTTTTTCAACATATTTCTTTATACAATACATAGGTACATTATAAATGATTGTCGAATTTTTTCGCAACAATTTCTGTTATTTATGTGTATAACTCATATATACGATTGTAAATATAATATCGCCATATTTAACAATAGGCATAAAAGCACGTAAAAATGTTAGCGCAATTGATTGATTTTACATTCTTGGTACGATAGCAATGACATTAATTTTGGTGTACTTGTATAGTACATATTTAGGTACAATGATTACAATACTGATGAATATTGATGTTGTTGGTATTATTATATGTATGTTAATTTTTATTCGTGTTTTGGATTGTCAATTTGATTTTGTTATAGCTACACATTAAATTATTATTATTCCTTATAGTATTTATTACATGCGAAGATTACACTTTTACATCACAGATTTGTTATACTCTTGCGATTAAGTGTCTGCGGTTAAGTTTTTATTGTGATTTAATTACACAGATGCATGTTGTAATAAAGTTCATCTTAACATGGATTTAATTATGTATACATATAACCATACACACACACATAAACACATGTATAGTATTTTACGTTTTTTACAATAAATGAAGACAAGTATCTCCCCTCAATTTTCTTTCCGAACAATTATTAAAAATCAATTTAATTTCGTAATTACTTACTTATCGTATCTCATATAATTAAATAACGAATAGCTGAAACTACGTATACGTAAACATTTCTCAAAATAGTTGAACCAAAATGGAGAAAAAAATTGAACAATTTGAAAAACTTCATATTTCTATTCCAAAAGAAAAATTTATTTTGTGTGTGAATTAAAATCCGGCCCTTTTTAATGCTTTCAAAGTATTATCCATCAGAAACTATGAACATCCCCATCTTACTGGGAATTTATGAATGCTGTCGCAAAAGAACTTCGCGGCTTGGCGGCCAAAAACGAATCGAGCCAATTTTTGATTCCGGTGACTGAAGTGAAGCGTATTCCATTAAGGACGTTCTGCATGGACCGGAACATGTGGTAATCTGAAGGCACCAGGTCTCGGCTATAAGCCGAGTGGAGTAAAACTTCCCATCCGCTATTAGCAAAATAGTTTTTGACCGGAATAGCAATGTGTGGCCGTGCGTTGTCATGGTGAAAAATTACCGACTCGTGTCTGATCGCATATTCCGGCCGTTTCTCGATCATTGCTCTCTTCAACCGTATTAATTGTTGTATAGTGATGTCTCCAAGACCTCGCCTTCAAACTTTTTCGGCTGTCCAGAGCGTTCTTTGGCTTTGATATCAAAATCACCGTATTTGAAGCGTACAAACCTCTCCGTACAGTGTGTATTGGATAGCGAATTGTCGCCATACAATTCCACAAGCAAACAATGACTTTCAGCCCCACTTGTCTTTGCAAAAAAGCAACTTAACAAAACTTACCGCAAATGCTGTTTTTTTCACCAATTCTCAAAATTTTCCGCCATGAAAAAAAATATGATGCTCACAACCAAATTGAAAACTTTTGACTGATTTTGACAGCAAGTGAATAGACATTTAAAATGACATTTCGGACAATGATGTACAACATTGCGCTTACGTGTGGCGCCATGTAACGTAAAAGGCCGATTACTAATTCACAAACCAAATACTTCGTTTACCTTTATCATCGGTCTTTCAATCGTTTAAGAAATTATTAACATTATATCTTAAAAATGATGTATAAGAAAATTTTGCATCGCTCGTAGTATCCACTTAGCATTCACTGTAGTCTTCTAGTATTTTTATATAAAAATCAATACCCCGCCTCATAACTTCAACTTGAAAAATATGATGAACTCTAACGTTTATGTATTGTATCAAATTATTTAGTTTTCTATTGAAGATCATGGGCGCGAACTAATAAAATAGCATAAAAATAACAGAATGACAGAAATGACGAGACGCATCATTGAATTTGGTGACTTTGAGAGTTGCGACAAAATGATTATATTGTATAATAAATATATTAATATTGAAAATGATGTGGCGTATTAAATAATCATAAGAATAAATGATAAGATTTACATATAAATTTTGTTTAAAATACAAAATATGCATGCCACTTTAAGATACAATACAATGCATGAGAGGTATATAGTATTTATTTATTATTATTTACTTCTGTTTTTTTGTGAACTAAATTGTTTGCTGAAATTATACTAAAATATGTATAATTTTTTAAATAAATAAAATTGGCGATAACTTGCATTATTGTGTGTATGCAAATTTTTTTTCAAATCAAATAATAATAACACCATACACACACACACACACACACGAAAGTCACTAACATTATTTCAAATCGTAATAATGTTCTCACGACTTCAATCAATGCACTTTAAGATTATAATTTCAGTTTTAATTTACTTCACTATAATTAAACAAAGAAAAAATACCATTAGAAACTTGATTTTTTTTCAAGCTTTCAATAAAAAAAATAACAAAACACTAATACTAATATATTATAAGCACGATAACTTTTTACTAAATATGCAAATGCATTCAATATCAAAGGCAACCATAATACAAGTTATGGAACAAATGCAAATGGCGCTTGCTTAGACTAAGTATTTTGAATGAAAGCTGCTTGATTGTTTTTTATTTGGCGATAATAAATTAAATACCCATTATACGTGTGTATTTAAATAGCAAAATTTCTCCTTAATAATTTTCAAAATTGATTTTAATTGATTTTTACTATAATTTTCATGTTTTGTTGATTTTTTTTTCTCCCCATTAGTAATAGTATGTAAATACACTGCTAGGTATTATTTTAGCATAGAGTTTCGTAAAATGAAAATTATAAAATCACATTTTAGCCGCAGCGCCTTTCCATGTATGTAATTATAGTACATATTTATATGAAAATTACTTATTAAAATTACTCAGCTAAAACAAGTATCGTGATTTCGTGCAGAAACTTATCAAAACTGCATCTTAATGAATTCAATGTTCAATCAAGAATTCAATTGATTTCGTCCCAACACCAATGCAGAAAATACAAGCAAATAGTTTACGAATATACATAGTCGTTTTTATGTATATATTACTGTTTGCGCATATACAATATAATAGAAGATTATTACTTTTTTGTCTATTCAAACTAGCCGGCATTATGAATATTGTATTTTAAGTAAAAACTATTGCATTTTTGCTGCAAACAAAAACTAACGAAGCAAAAAAATCAGTGTAATTAAAACGAATAGTAATAAATCAGAAAAAAATAACCGTTTTTTTTTTTGTTGTTGTTCAAGGCCAACACAAAATATTTATTAATATTTCACAAATTTTTTTGCATATGATTTTGAAATAATCCCAAATTTGAATATACAATATACCTACACATATACCTATATGTTGGTGCAATAAATGACTATGGTATATTTTATAAATTTTATTGCAAACAATTTCTTAATATTTATTTGTGGGTTTTTTTATTTTTGTTTTCTAGAAAATTATGTGCTCTTCTCGCAGAAAGTAGCAAAAGTGATCCTGGCAACATTTTCAAGCATAATGCGCAACATGTTGCTTATTATATTGAATATAAACATCTTTTGAAACAGAATATTTTGAATAAACTGTAGTCCAGTCGTGTTGGAATCTGATTAAAACAATATCATTGACTAATTTATTTTTTTGTGTACAAATAACAAATTTTGTTTCTTGGCGACACAAAGATGTAGGTATTTACTAATTCGATGAAAAAATGTCCGCAGACTTGAAATAAAAAGCAAGCTATAAAGGAATTTATTTCGTATTTTTAATTAATAAAATTTATTCATGAACATTCAGAGAAATTCATATATGTATTAATCGTTTTTTAAATACTTTTTAACACCTGGATAATTATTTCAAATCAACATTTATATGAATGTTGCAGAAACAAGTGACTGTGTTGCTTTGTAAAATGTGTGTCAGAGGAAATTACTAGTGTCTTTAAAATGAAAGATAATATGATTAGAAGCAGATGGCCGCATTAGCAAATACATATGACATTTTTAACAAAACAGCTGATAATCCGAGTCATTTTGAAACCGGCTGGAAAAATGAATATCACATTTACAAATCAAATAACTAACTCTCAAACTCTAACTCTTATATGTACATGTGTATGTATGTAGTTGAAGTGAAACCAATTTCAGTCAAACTGATATGATGTGATATATTGTAGATAAAAACGAGGTAATAGCCACAGTGTCAAATTGGTGAATGATTCGAATAACACACTAAACGAGTTGCTTGACATACAGATCTAATACAAACATTCATACTATATGTATATATGTATGTATATGTTTAAATTATTGTGTATACATATATTTGAGGAACCTTTCGAGGCATGAAGGTTCAAAAAAAAAAAAAAATTAAAATTAAAATAAAATAAATGTTCATGTCATTTTTGGTTTTTGCTATTCGCTTTATTACGTACGAGTATATATAAATATTAATATTTGTTAAGCTCTTAATAAAATATATACTATATATATGCAATAACTTCCTCTTTATTTCGGCGGCTACTGGTGTTGTCTTTTCGATTTAGTGCACATTAACAAAATAGTCAATGGCAAATGAATACCCTTCATGGTGCCGTTGTAGGTTTCTTTGAAGAAATATGTAGAATAAGAAAAGTCAAACAGACCAAAGCGATAAGCAACAAATTATTACAATCTAAATGTTAATTTTTTTCTGAAATAGATAATTAACTCTGAATCCATACGATGACAGTGTCATTAAGGCATAATGACATTTTTACAAAAGCAATTAAATATACGTGTGTAGTTTTCGAAAAGAATATTACAAATGTGTACGTAAATGGTTTTTGTGCATAATCGTATATCCATTGCACATGTTTAAGTCTGGAAACAGAGACCTTATATATAAATATCTATGTATATTCTCACGCTTAAGCCACAAATTGTGTGTTATTTTACTTTCAGGCACCTTTTGAACTTTAAAAAATAATATTGTAAAAAGTAAACAACAGCAATGCAAGTTACAATCGAGTGCATACATATAGTGAAGGAAATTGACAACAACAGCAGCAGCAGCAAAATCAAATTTATAAAACCAACAAAAGAGTTAGCATTTTGTACAATCGCGCATATAATAGTTCGATTACTTAGTAATGGCAGCGACAGCAGCCACCTCTACCAGATATTAATGGCCATACATTTAACTATCTGTGCTGCAAATGTGTATAAATATATGAGAAACAGGTTTTTATGCATAAACATATAATCGGAATGCATTTTTACATTACAAGCCATGGTATCAATGCACACCCAATACACACATACACACACACACACACACACTTTAGCTAAGCGTATTGATACAACAGAAACCACACTCTTCAAACCATCGCTCCTACCTATGAAAATATTAAAAAAATGGTGCTATTATGGTGCACTATGCACAACCAGTCAATTTTATTACACTTGTACTTGTACTTAGAGCCATGCATACACGAATGCAGCTATATACACATTGGCGTATGATTTTCAATCGATTTTCCTGTTTCTTGTTGCTGACCCTCTATGAAAGCGCGCACAAAAAAAAAAAACTCAATTGTCGTTTTGCTTATAGTAATTATTACAACAACAACAACAACAACAATTATAATATTAGCAACAACAAAATAGGTAACACACTACAACTGCGCCGACTGTAATAAAAGAGAAACGAGAAATGATGTTAGGGAACGAGCGACGATGAAGACGAAAATAAAAACGTTGTTCATACGTACTATATGCACACACCCATAAGTATAGTCGTAAGTTCCGTTGGATTTAAGCTAACTTGTCATAATCGCTGTACAATTTTACTACCTGACCACCTGAATATTGCCATATTTGCAACATGGCAACATAGCTGCATCAGTGGTTTGCATATGTGTGATTATTAGAAAGATATCTTATTATTGTTGTTAAAAGTTTATGCAAAGTGCAAGCAAATACTGATAGATGAATTATTATTGTTTGCCATTTTACTTTCAAACCGTTGTAATACTTCAATATACATATGCATATGCATTTGCCACAAATACAAATACAAATAAATTTCATTTGTAATAATGCAAAGGCAAAAATAATGTTAAAATATTTGATTTGTCAATTCAAAATAATAAAAAAAAAGAAGTATACAAGCCACGACAACGTTTTAGCAAACTTATACATATACATATATGTTATCAAGGTGTATACATATATGTATGTGTATATATACATATGTATATAACGCAATATAGTTCCACTTGACCACTTTAACGTAACACTGTGTGCGTGTGCATTAGTGTGGTTTATAAAAGTGAAGTTCTTTCGATTTTCAAGTTGGGCCGATTTTCAAGTTCTAAGCAAAGGCTGCGTCAAAGTTGATCCAATTTGGAGCACGTTTACTAATCTCTATAATTATAGAAATTGCACGATGTATAACTTAAAAATAGAAGCAATTTTTTTTTTTCAACCTCATCCGCGACACTCTAATGCACATATGCATAGTTCGTTTCCAAAAATTAACCACAACAAATAAAAGACATAAATAAAACAAAAGTGAATGCAAAAATAAATTAATTACCCTTTATATGTATTTATGTGTATTTAGTTATGTATACAACCAATGTATGTATTTGTGAATATTTTCTGGTTTTAATGCAAATTTATTGAGCCATTGCTTGGTGTGCGCTGTGCGCATGAGCATTAGCAAAATATTTGTAAACAACGACAACGATAGAAGTTCAAGAAAATAATTTGATTTTATTGACTTCATTTTAATTGATCAATCACATCACTAAATCACATTTCACTAAATGCATCTGATTGAAAATTGACATTCATTTTGAAATAACTTGTTTTCTGTTTACATCATTGTTATCACGAACTGGCGTATTGGGAAAATGGATCAACTAAAGTTACTTTGAATGCTATACTACATATATAAGCTAAAAAGTTGTTATAGCTTACTACAAAACGTCAAGTTTCCATTATTCGTTAGAATCATTTTACTTATACATAGTGATCTACGTTGTAGCTCTCCTGGTAGCCCATGTAGACGATGCAAATCTACACCAAAGATAAACTTGGATGCAATGGATTATCGAATGGCTTGTTGGCAAGTAATTTTTAAATATTTTTCCCCTTCAAGTTCTATTGACTTCGGCATATATATTTGCCGATATTGTTAGAATATTGAAATGTAGATGAAATTATATCTCACATGTATATATATATGTATATATATATATATATATACGAGTAGGTATGTCTAAATGTGAATTATGTATTGTATGACCTTCAAATTTATTCCAAAAAACTATTTGTTTTTTTTTCCTTTGCATATATTTATACATTTTTTTGATAATATCAGTATATGATTTATATACTATGCTTTTATCGTAACGCTTAAGGAATTTCATAAGAATAACTTTAAACTGAACTTTGTGTTAATCTCATCCATATGTAGATAAGTAAGTATATGTTTGTATATTTTAGTTTTGCATAACCTTTATACAACTCTGCCAAGGTATTGCAGTAACGAATTACGTAAGGTATGTATATGTTAAAAATTGTATTCTAAAATAACTTATCGATAGTATACACTATAATAATTAATATTTATAATTGCAATTGAAATAATTTGTTATTATTTAAGTGTATTTCAAAATCTCTAGTTATTGTTATTGCAGTCAATTTCTAGAATAAAAATAGGACTTGTAGGGCTACTACTGCAAGTGTGTTTTCTCACTTTATCCTATGAACCACAATGAGCAAAGCTAAAAAGTGACTCTTATACAATGTAATATAGTCTTTTAGTCAACAAGAGAACTACAGAACTCTTGCTGTTGTGAGAGGAAAGTAAAAATTATGTACTTACTTACTAACAATAATGTTAACGTTCGTTCGGCTGGAACACAAACGATATGGCGATACAAACGCTAACACCTAATAACAAACAAAAAAATGAAAATTCCTCGAAGTCACATGTGAATTTAAGAGTTACACAACCAATTAACATAATAATATTATTTGAAAATTTCTGTAATAATTAATTACCTACATTAATTTTTATCGCGTCTCCTGCAAATATTATTATTGTGCAAAAATTGTAAAAAAAAAAACAGCATTAAGCAATTACGCCCATTAAAAAAAATAATAAACAAATAAATAAATAAATAATTAAAAAATACTATAATATTTTTGTAAATAAATTTGTCTAGCTATTAATTACTGAAAACTGACACATTATTCATACAACACATGCATACATACATGGATATACTGAGCGAACAATCGCATGGCATAGGTAAATATCATAGATATTTTTCATGGAAATATCAATAATATATTTTCATATTTTTAAAAACCATATACACATCATTTTTGGATTTCTTTTTTTTTTGTGGTATTTATATTGTTAAAAGATGTTGATTTTTATTTTAAAAATCAAAATCAAAAATAAAATATAGTTTGCATAATAAAATTAATAAAATCAATATTTAATATTTCTCAAGAAAATGTTAAAATAAAATATTTATAATTTACTAATTAAAATATTTTCATTGAATATAGTACACGCATCAGAGATTTTAGCATTTTGCAAATCACAGCATATTTAAATATCATTTGATTTAAATATGTTTTCAATTGATTCAAATACGTTTTCATTTGGCTCATATAAATTTAGTATGAGTAGGTATACAATCCACATCATTTTCATTAATAAACACCTATGCAAAACACGTTCAAACCATATTCAATAGCAGCTGCATTCAATTTTCTTTTCTATATTTCTTTGTTTCTTGTTATTCTCGCTCAGTAATATAATAGAATAGAAAAAATATATGTACAAGTTTTTTATATACCATATAAATACATGGTACAATATTTACTATTCGTGCACAATCATCCGTATGTAGGATATACTAATATTACATCAGCATATGTTTATAGCTAAGGTACACATACATATGTCAGAAGAAGTTAGAAGTCATAATCAATTTCCATAACAACAAAAATTATATGATTTTAATAAACATTAATAAATTACCGCAAACTACAATAGATAATCAAGAATAGTGTAGGAGAATTTATTATTTATAAAATTTTCAAACTCTGTCAAATAGGTTCTGTTAACATATTGTTAAGGAGTTTACCACATACTTACATCCATAAGTACATATGTATACACAAATATTTGTAAATACCTACTTATGAGTATATGAAATTCTAAAAGCACTTGCGAAAACATCTGCCGATTATAATACAAGTCCATACACAGGCTATCATTGTTTATTATTTTATTCAATACCTTACATACTCGTATGTATTGTGTGTATATGCATATGAAATCGTAGTTAATGTTTTGTTTGGAAAATGTTAATTGTTAAGTTTTTTACTATTCAAGAAAAAGACATTCAACAATAGAATCGATAATTAGATAGTGAATTTAACAAGCATTATTAATGTTTATATTTATGTACAAGTACATAAGCACCTCATACTTTTACATACAGTGGCTCCCAGCTTATTTCGTACAGTGACAGTTTAAAAATTGCTGCAGTCGTAATTCCTAATATAGCAAAAATTTGAAGAAAATATAAATGCCATTTTTGAAAGGAAGGTTTGTTTTTTATTTTCCAAAATTTACTTTTTCAAAATTTTAGTTTTTGACACTATAAAAAAATAAAATAAGAAAAAAATAGGAAAATTCATGTCACAGCTTATTTCGTACAGTCTCTTTAAGTTCAAACTAAAAACAAAGTAAGTTGATTTTAATATTTAGTATGACATCCCTTAGCGTTAATGACAGCCTGGAGTCTACTTGGCATTGAATCCACCAATTTTTGAGTGATGTCTGGTGTGATTTTTTTCCATTCCTCCATCAGTACCTTCTTTAGGTCTTGCTTATTAGAAATCTTGTGTGTTCTTATTTTATTGTCCAAAATAGACTAAAGATTTTCAATCACATTCATGTCAGGTGACTGTGGTGGTGGAGACATCAAGTGTGAGCAGTTCAAATAAGCCAAGATTGCACAATCCCAGATTTATGTTTTGGGTCATTATCTTGGTAATACCGAAATTCTTCCCGCAAACCCAGTTTGTCTGCACTTTGAAGTAAATTGTTTTTCAGAATCTCGAGGTACTTCATTTTGTCCATTGTTCCCTCAATAAAAACCAATTCACCTACTCCGGCTGCTGACATACAGGCCCAAACCATCACGCTACCGCCACCATGCTTCACTGTGGGCTTAAGGTTCTCCTTGTTTAGCTCGGTATTCGCTTTACGCCAAACATATGACATTCCGTCCGAGCCAAAAATATTAAACTTACTCATCCGCGAAAATAACGGTATTCCAGAACGCAGGAGTATTAATAATATGCTCTTTGGCGAAGTCAAGTCGGCGTTGTATATTCATTTTCGAAATGAATGGTTTCTTTCGGGCTACTCGACCGTTCAAGTCATGATTGCGCAGCACACGTCGGACAGTTTCAGCACTGGATGATTTTCCTATTTCACGCTGAACCTCTGCAGCCAACTTCGGAGCGGATAACTTTGGATTTTTCTTAATTTTTCGTACAATATAACGCTCGTCTGAAGCGTTGAAAATCTTATTAGGTGCTTCTCTGCCCTTGTTCTCCAACCGATTTTCGCGAACGAAGCGTTGAATGATGTATTGGACAGTTGAGGCACTTAAATTTGTCATTTCAGCAATTTTTCGCACACTCTGACCTTTCCTAAAATGGTTAATTACCAGTTTACGCTGTTCCATCGTTGTACGATGACCCATAAAGCTAAATGTTTAATTTACAGCACTTTAACTATTTAAAATAATAATAATAAAAATTGTTATAATAGTTAAAAAGGTCCAAAAACTCATACAATTCAAAAAAACTTTGTAACTGCGCGGCAGAATGAAACTTACTTACATTGAAGTTTGTGTACGAAATAAGATGTGAGCTGAAAATCAGCTGATCAATAGTTTTTCTCTCTTGCATAACAAAAAGAAAAATTTTTGGGGTTCCCCGTTTTCTTATTAGGTTTATTAAACACATACACAGACGTCTACATTCAAAACTTATCGATAAGTTTTTTAGTTTCGATGTTACAGCCATGTACATAAAAATATATACACTGTACGAAATAAGCTGTGAGCCACTGTATGTAGGCACAATTGTTTTTAATTTTGTGATTTTTATCAATATTTTGTTGAGTATTAATTTATTCAACGAATAACACTAAAATTGAGAAAATTCAAGTGGGTAATTCAAAAGAATGGATGGGATACATTTCGCACAATGTTTTCAAGATGAAAAGGCTATCAGCGCTATGGGTGCCCCGTTTGCTGACCGTCGACCAAAAACGTCGGTTTAGCATTATTGCTGCGTACGATGATGAAACGTGGGTCTATTACCATACCCCTGTGTCCAATCGATAGTTTGCAGAGTGGCTGAAAGGCCACGAAATCCGATTAAAGCGACCAAAGAACTAATGCTCGGCAGGAAGGGTTTTAGCCTCCGTTTCTTTGAATGCACCTGGCATAAACTTCATTGATTATTTGCAGAAAGGAAGAACAATCACAGGATAATATTTTGCAGTGTTATTAGACAAACTGAATGACGAAATAAAGAAAAAAACGGAGTCATAAGGTGAAGAAAAAAGTTATCTACCATCGTGATAATACACCGGTACACACTTCTTTGAAAGAGATGGCCAAATTAGACCAATTACAATTTGAATTTGTTGCTCGCCTACCGTATTCCCCCAGCGACTATTATCTGCTCCCAAACTTCAAGCGGTGGCTCTAGGGGGACAGAGAATCTGATCGAATGAGGTAGTCATCGCAGAAATCGAGGCGTATTTCGAAGGCTTGGACATTTCGTACTACAGAAAGGGTATCGAAATATTGAAAACTCGCTATAGTAAGTGTATTGCTCTCGAAGGAAACTATGTTGAGAAATAAATATAACTTTGCCTAAAAAACGCTTGAATTCATTAAAAATCGCATGACAACCCACATAGTATGTAGGTCACTTGCAAAATTATCCACATTTAGCTCTCATAAGATCGACCACGATTATTCGCAACACTTTTCATTAATTTTGTACAACCAACTTCACGTAAAAAATATTGCCACTTTGTAGCTAATGTTTGAGATTATTCCGAAGAAAACAATCTTAAAATGTCCTAGATAAGTTTTGTATTACTTTTTGACTTCTTTGAGTTGTTGTTGTTGATATTATTAATTCAAAAATGTTGTCAAATTTCTTCTTTAAAATTACACTTGAAATAAAAAATTTATATTTTGCACCAATACATGACAATCATTAGCTATTTACCGATAATTAAAGTAATTTCTTAGAGACGAACTTCTATACAAGAAATTTTACCTATTAACTATTTTTGAATGGATCTCGATTAGGAAGCATTAATTCATTAATGTTTGAATTTGAAGCAATAATTAAATTTACGGAATAATTTGCGCAAAAAAATCACAATATTGTGATCGCGGTACTCTTTTGATTCGTCTCTTTTTTTTTTCCCCGCTGTTATTGGTAATGAAGGTATATAACAACTCATAGATGAAAGATTCTTCAGGGCCAATAAAAAATCCCGTTATAGCTATTAACAATTATTGTATGTGTGTATGAACAAGTCGTCGTAACAAAAAATCAATTTAAGTTGCAAATATATATATGTAATTACAGCTAAGGTGAGGTGTTTCTAAAAACTTACTTTATTGTTAATTCAATCGTATCTTGGAATTCTCATCTTTCGACTATGATTATAATATTTTTTTTTTTTTCATATTACAACTTTATTATTTCCACGCCTGTGAAATGCTTTGAATAATAGAAGCAAAAAAAAAATAGCAATTAAATCAAAATCATTCGCACACAAATAAAAGAAACATAAAAATAATTGATTACTTCAGAATTCTCAACTCATGAATATAAACAGTGGACTTACTCGTAGTTTGATATGATCGATTGTATAGTAATAAAACCATTTGGCAGTGGTATGCAGAGAAAAATTCATTTTGAACAACGCGCAACAGTTGTCCGATACAAAAAAAAAAACACACACACACACAGTAAGTCATTATGAACAAGAATCTAATTACTTTTAACAACTTCTGACAATAAATAAGAATAAAAGTTCTAAGCAAAAAACATAAATATATAACATGGGTGTGTTACAAAATAATGTACATAATTGTACATAATCTAAATCGTTTAAACATGTGTTTGACATTATTCAATTATACCAATCATACTACAATGTTTCAAGAGGATTAAAAATAAAACTTACGCCATCGAATAGAATTTTCATAAAAAAGGCAGAAATAAACAAAAAATAACGAAAGGCTTAATATAACGCGTTCACACAATATAATATAAATTTGAGCAAAACATTACACTTTGTACTTCATCTTGCCTTCGATCATGGTAAAAACCATTCGACGTGAACCTTTTTGCAACCCTGAGAATGCTGCATTGAATGTTCGCCAACAGCGTCAAAATCGTCAAAAGTTTCCCTATAACGAATTATCTTGCTTGAAACACCGTTAGGTATTAAATTGCGGGGAGAGGCTCTTTCCAATTTTCACCGCGGTCGTTATACAGTGTCATTCTGCAAAGTCTAACGAGCTTTGCAGAAATACCGAACTCAGACACTGTTGTATAGAGGTAATCCCTTACCGGACTATCGGGAGTGTCTTTATAACCAACAAATAAGTGTTGGTGTGTCGATCCCTTTTTCTTAGATTAATATTTAGCGCGAGAGACCAAAATTTAGTGATTGTCAAAGTCACTATATTAACCTCATCAATTTTTTTCAAATACGACTGCAAGACAAATACTTTAAATATTTCCACAAAATAAAATCCCTCCCTTTTACACATCTCACTGCTTATTTTTGGGTTCAGGGTAAACAAGTAAGTGTAGACGATTGAAGTTTACTTACTTGTTAATACTAAGGCCAGTTTTCTCAACTTCTAGAGTTATCGAACCGATAAAAGTTAATGGGTACATTTCCTGGCTGTTAAAGTTTATTACAACAAATGCACGGCTAACTTTTATCGGTTCGGTAACATCTGCTAGCGTTATCAGATCAATATATGTTGGATGTGCATTTGCTATTATACGATTTAAAAGGCAACAAGTGTTATCGGTTATCGATTCGAAAAGGGCCCTAAGAAATGAATTCACAAGAATATTGTAAGTAAATATAAAAAATGGATGAGTCAATAGCTTTTCAAATCTCAAAGAGGGTGTTAAATATGTGATCCTTAATTAATACGCTATATCTTGGGAATAGTGAAAAGTTAAAATGAAGAAGAATTTAATAAGAATGCGCAGTTTGTTTATAACACTCATCGAATGGAGCCTTACTTAACTTGATAAACTTGGCACTCACCACAATTTTTCTCAGCTGGCAGTTATGATCTAATATATCATATATTTCAAATCTCATATATACCAGCCACAAATATAGTTGTAATAAATACGTTGGAATAATCGAAATCGAAACCACAAAGTAGAATCCATTAATAACATTTGTTGTCACCAACTGATAAATATGCATACGCACAAATAAAAATTTAAGACATTAAGGTTTATAGTTATGTACGACTATCTTATAAATTCTCATATTCACATTTTATATTACATTCAAGCATGTAAATATTGTATAGTGGTTATTAGTAAGAAGTGAAGAAGAAATCAAATGAAATATGACTTCTTTGTATGATAATTTCATTAAGGAATTTTTGACAAGCAAGCACATAATGTATTCTGAAGCAAACAAAAGAAGTTTTATGATACAATTAATAAATTTAAGACACGTAATAAACGCAAATTAATTTGCAAACGCACGATTAGCATGCGAAAAGCAACAATATATGGTAAAAAAACAAAAACATTGTTATAATCATAAAATCATTTTTGTATAAATAATAAGAAAGAGAGAAAAGAAGAAAAAAAAAACCGAAACACGGAATTGCCTTCAAATTAATTCATGTGAGTACAGTCCAATGGCTTCCACGCACCTCAACTCAAAAATATCATAATATTTTTATTATTATAGTATTGTATTGTATATTGCACTATACATATAAGTATATGCATTCATATCCATAGTACATACATACATTCGAATATAAGTATCAATATTCTGTAAGAAATATCAAATTAGGGAGAAAGATCACATTTGAATAAAAAAAGAAAAACCACATATTTATATAAAGAGAAGATGGAAATTATCTTTATAGGCTCCTGCGCTATAAATAAGGAGAAGCATGGTGAGAGACTTGTATAGTGTAGAGTCTGAAAACAAAATTGTGATCTTCGTTCCACGTAAAACACATTCAACATGACTCTCTTTCCAATTCAGAGGTTACTTCTGAATGATGGTCTGCTGGGGTTTTCGCAACATGTGTCTAACTGTCATAACCTGGTAAAGCCAGCACGATCCTCACGGAAAATATGCGTAATTAGCAGATTGTCCCTAATATTACATCGGAGAAAAGTAGTGAGATTTTTTTTAGCCCTGGCACAATGAAAATTAGAGTAATTTAGGAAATTTTTGATTTTGAAAGCTAACTAAATTTTCCTTCCCAACAATCCATATAACTAAATTCTATTATTTTTTTTTTTTTTAAGACGATTTATTTCAAATTATTTTTATTGAAAGTAACAAATTTAGAATACCAATACCAAGAGACCAAGGAAGACAAAAATTAGAAATTTTTCCCTGTATAACATAACATAACAAACCAGAAACCTTTTGTCTGCGACACCCACATGAAGGTCAAAGTTCAAATTTTCGATATAAAATACTCGATAAAATACATTATTATTTATTTTATTATTAAAAGAAGATTTTGTACAATTTACTTTATTCTTAGTTATGATTATTATTATAAATTTTTTTATCAACAAAAAAAATTATGAATTTTTTAGTAAATTATTTTTTAATTGTCATTCGAAAGGGTTACCAATATCGAAAAAGAAATTTGAATTTATCAAGTAGTTCTGTTCCGTATTATTGAAAATAAAATTTATTTTCCTTCATTATCAATTCTAGTCAAATCTATTCAAACGCTCAATAATGATGTGTCACCTATAAGTTATTAAACTCGTAAAGGTAAAAGTAATCAATATTTTGCGATTAATTTAAATATTTTAATTTTATTATTTTCGGTTTCCTTATTTCAAATTATCAATGAATGCATAAACACATATCTCAATATAAAAAATCTATAAATTATGCAGCCCATTTTATTATGTGATTATACCATTTTCAAGCCAAAATGCAACAACAATAACAACAAAATGTACATATAAGTGAAAGTCGATAAGCCCAAATATTGCAAGTTGGTAGTAAAATGTTTAAACATACGATCGAACTCATATATATTTAAAATTTTTTTTTTCTTTTATTATATGCTTCATTATTGGTATTGTTGAAAAAGTTTAACAAATTTCTTTAATGTATTATAACTAGGTACAAATACGCTTATTCTCTTTTTTTTGTTTCTTGTAAAACAAGCTCACCACACTCACGCATTCCATTATGTATATGCATATGAATTTACTTGGTGTTTTTATTCGTACAAAAAAAAATTGTTACAACAAACATTTTTTCACTTTCACTTTAAGCATGGTTTTATTTTCAAAACTTCATTATTGCGATTTTGTTTTAGTTTCATGCACTAAAGTGCCATAGCTATTAAAAAAACAAAACCTAAATGTAAATTTTTTTTTTATTTCAATTTGCTCAGTTATTTTTTACGCAATACGCACCTACAGATAAATATCATGAACAACAAATATTGGATGAGACATTAAATGATGGTAATGCATGTGATGTAGCACGCCTACTTCTTTGGACCGCTTGTGCATAACACTCATATACAAGTTATATATGTAGAGTAGAGTGGAGTGAGAAATGAGGTTTTCTTTTAATTTCAACAACACTAGGTGTTTAATAGTAAGCCCATGTCCTACTGGGATTTTTCATGCAAAAGTTCCACTTGGACGTGGACGTGGAGTCTGCAATTTTGGGTAAATAACAATCTAGGATTGGATAAAGGCGAAACATTGGTTCACTCCAGCCTAATGTAGAAGTATGTACCAAGTATAATATATAAATACAACAAATACAATTGCAATTAACAATTAAAAGCACAGATATTCACATGCAATAATGCAATAATAGGTATACAAATACGAATACGTCTCTCTACACATAGCGTAGAGCGGAGCTAAATGGCTAAATGGCTGTTTCGAGCAAAGGTAGACAAAAGATAAGCAAAAAAATAAAAATACATATTGTTTAGATTTTCCTTATGACTGATTTTGGTGTGTGCCCAAAGAAGCTCGAAAAATATATATCTATCTATATGGAAAGACAATTTTTTTTACTAGGATTGTACTTTCCGATGTCTCTTCGAGGCGCTTGGAAAATGGAAAAAGTCTAAGAATGAAAATAAGCCTACCAGCCCCACTCTCCTCTGCATATATGCTTATGTATTTATGTAATATATTGTATATGTTTGTATGTATAAGTAGTTATATACCAGTCTGTGTTTAGCTACTTCATTTGTAGTTTTTGTTGTTATTGCCAGAAAGGTGAGTATAAGAGTTCCATTTGTTTTTCTTTTGAATGAGACATATGTTATCAATGGCAGGCTATTTCTAACTTCTAACTACACAAAATAAAAACAAATTATCATTATGTGAATACATTATTTAATCAGATTACTTAGTTCAGAACATAGCCCGCAATATACCAGCGTACTGGCTACGCAATCCATTGTACTTTTGGATTAAAGGTAGAAGGTTTGGGCGACCCTCGGCCAGGGTGCAGAAATCACAAATAATAAGGTTACATGATTTCAAACTGAAAATTGACTTTTCAGAAAAATAAATGTATGCCATTAGCGCTTAAATATAATATCGTGCATATGCCCGAAATTCCCATAAAGCACACCAAACATGGAATCTCTTCACTAAATGCGGCATTTTTGCTTACTGACATGCCCATCGAGCCAAAAACAAGCCTCATCAGTGAATAGAATATTGCGAAAAAACAGTCTGTTCACATCCGGTTGATTTTGTGCCCCTTGATCGAACATACGATGCGAATGGTGGTTATTCGACTTTAATTTCTCACCATTTGTGCCTTATAAGATCGTAGGCCAAAAGGTAGCGAATCGACTCATTTGGGTCCTCCTCAATATCACGCTCTACAGCAGCAATTGATTCTTCGGTGTCCACTGCACGACAACTCTACGAATCCGTATTACCATTTAGAGTATAAGTGGTACGAAAACGATCTATTGTTAATTGGATTAGTCGCTCGGAAGGACGATTATGTCGACCGCAATATGGACATAACGCACGGTAACATTTCCATTCCTATTATCGGTCATTTTATTATAACTTTGATCATTTGATCGACGATTTGCAAATATTATATAGTATATCGTTAAGTGTATGTGGGTGCCGTAGCTCAATGGTTAGTGTGTTGGCCTTCTGATCTGTAGGTCGTGTAATATCTAAAAGATTTTTCTTTCGAACGATACCCACCTGTCGGCAAGCAATTGGCAATTGTGCCGGCAATAACAATTTGTCATGCAAAAGTTTCTAAAAGAACTCTGTGGCAAAGCTCGAAAAAAGTGATGTCGCAAGAGTTCTGCCGTTCGGAACCGGTTAATATAAGTAGGTCTCTTCTAATACTGTCCAAAAATTTAACACGCACAACTATAATGGAAGAGAAGCTCGGCCAATGAGCCCTTCGGGGCTTTAAGTGCCACATATTTATTATTTTTTTTTTTATATCGTTAAAAAAAATTTCAATGATCACTATATTTCATTCACCGACGTCATTAACCTCTGAGTTCAGAGACTAGTGGACTCGGTAAATCAGATTTGTATTCAACTAACAAGAATTTTTTTTTCTCTAAAATTAAAGCACTCAAAACTTTTGGAAACTCTTGAGTTTGAGGTTTTTTTTTTTACTCTGCTCAATAGAGCAAAATTTTGTGGTCGACCCACCTTAATGCATAATTACGATTACCACAAATAATTTATGTATGGAAAATAAATAAGCCATAATGTAGTGTATTTCCTAAAAATATAATTAAAGTAAAATTTCCGGCTACTCACTCACTCGAACCGAAAGAAAATCTTAATTTACCAATTATGCGCCTTCAATTGTTGTTGCATAAAATAACTCAAAATGGGGAAAAAAGCAAAATGGCAATATCAATCAATAAATTAATGAGATTTTTTCGAAAGTTAGTAGCAAATACATATCTATTTTAAAAAGATGAAAAGTATGCACAAATATGTGATTGATTTTCTTATTTTAGTTTTATTTTATTTTTGTTAAATAGAATACATATTTAAATTATAACTATAAAATACCCATATGTTCATAGGTGTTGAATTAAATCGACCAATATTATGAATAAATTTATGTAGAATTAAAAATTTGTTGTTATTGAATATTTACTCACATTAGCGGCCATTTGAAATTTTAATCCAATATCTAGGAGATGGCAACAGTGATGACAATGAGTAATAATCCATTTATTGAAAACACATTCGATCACAACTTGCGATCAAAGTTTCAGTGGCAATACACAAATAGTCGCACGTAATGGCGTAATAGAGCATGTGGAGTAAACACGAGTAGCCTAACACATAAACGTGTATGCGACTATTGCCGACAACGACGACGATGGTGAATTCGCAGAAAAACAAGTGTTTTTTTTTCTTTTTCTTTTGTTTTTTTTTTTTTTCTACTTGTAAAATATATACAAATATACGATAGTTTGTATATTTTTCTTTATTTTATTGCGAAGTGCCTATTCACATAATTTAACAAATAATTATAAACTCAAAACGTATTCTTTGCTGTTACCCTGTACTTGTGCTTTTTATTATTTTATTCAAAAATGTCTGTCACTCTGGTGATCTTCAACAATAATACTCGAATTTTATTGGAAACTTCATTGTGTGGATTTTACATGATGCACTATTTCTTTGTTGGTGTTTTGCAACAGCAAAAGCAACCATTGATTGCTGCTACTTTATGTATATTTTGTTTCCTTATAATTTCTTATTTCATCTTCTTTCGTTGCGTTTCGACTACTCTTCAACACAATTCACTACTATCGTAAGCATACACAATAAATATATACACTATTGTGCATACAGACTTTATTCCAAAAAAATCACAAAAATAGGCAAAATTATAAAACCCGCTAACACCTACAACCACACATTCCCGTATTTTTCTCATACACTATACTTTGCACTCATGAATTGGCTGACGATCATGTTGCTTTTTGTTTACAAAATATTTTTTGGTATTTTTGACTTCTATTTTTCTTATTTCTTTCGTATATTTTAATTCTCCTTCTTCATTTACTACCTTTTATTCACTTATGTGTTGGCGTTTTGCATTTGTACGAGCATGTTTGTGTAGGTTAATTGTGTAAATAAAAGCCCGTTTCATTCATTTCAATCGAACCTACGTTAAACAATAAATCGTCGTTCGTCCGTTAATTGTGGCTTTAGGCTTAACTGAGACTTAACTGAGACTGAGCAAACCACCTGTAATTGCAATTACCTTGGGAGAGTTTGGCCAAAAGCAGAGCTTTTACTAACTTGCAAAGCTTTAAGCGTTAAAACTCATCAAATTCGAATCAAAGTTCATCTCTCAAGTCGCACTTACAACAAGTTATTAACAGTGTGTCTATTGACTGCAGCGTGAAGGAAATGGTAGTAAAAAACTACGATATTTGTGCTTTTTTATGAATATTAGTCCATTAGTACCATTAGAATTTCAATTTTCTATGGGAACCATCAATAAATCTGTCCCCTCGGACAATTGTTGCTAATATGATATCAGCTAATAGTAATCATATTATATACAAACATGGAGGATTACGGAGAACATTGGCGTTAGAATCATTCTGGACTACAGGCTCTGTATGCATTTTACACGCAAAATCTATATGCAGAAATTTTTAAGGGGGAAATGCGGCTTATATTGTATACTGGATGTGTAAGAAGATATTCGACCTATTCTCACTTATGGAGCACTGGTATGGTGGACTGCCACACAATGTTGCTAGTAGATAAAATTCGTTAAATGCAAATACTGGCATGCTTAGGCATAAGTGGAGCCTTACGATCGACCTCACAGGCTATGTTATGTTATGGCATCGTCTACGATTTAATATGTATATTAGGGGCACGACAGCAAAAGGAATGTATACACTAAATGAATACAACTTACAGCTTTTCAGAACACTGCTTCATTTTGTATTCTGGACTTTGATGTCCACTCTTGCATCAATCTTTCATAAAGTGAAGGTAATAGAAGAGTTGGATGAATGGTAAGGAAGCAGAATGGTAAGGAAGCAGGCAGAAAATGAAAGATTTTTCAGCATTCAAGTGGAAAGTGGAACCTGAACACTGGATTCGAACATCTTGTAGCATCTGATCTGAATTAAACCAAGGACAGAGGAGATATCCGTGCTTACAGGGCATTATGGTTATCATAGGCCTTAGAACCGCCAGAAACGAAGCCCTTACTGGAGTTTTTGCAGAAGTTGTGGTGACGAGGAGGAAGAGAAAACTATAAAACACTCTTTTTACGACTACCAGAGCCTTTAGAGAAAACCTATCAAATACATGAGCGCGGCTTTCTTTAATGGACTAAAGAACTAAAGAATTTTGAACCAACCGGTAACCTAAATTACCTAAATTAGCAGCCTTAATCCGGATTAACGAGTTAATTCGAATGAACTCGAGCATTAACTGCAGCTAATCCGCATTAGCTCGATGGCAACACTGCTAAAAATTAAAAGGTGTTTTCTATTGTGAATTTTTTCTCGGTGCAACTTACAATATAATAGGTGTGTTCGCTAACAAACAAAAATTTTAACAATGGGTGACAATTTTCGATAGTAAAAGCGTTGGTGGACAAATAAATTCAGCTGTCAATTGCGTACTCTGACTGTTAATTTACAAGTTTCTGATAGTTTTCAGTTCGCGTACTCCTTGTATATTTTCTCATATCGAGAGTGACAGAAGACAAAATTGTAATGTAAGTGAGCAAACCTAATAAAACAGCAATCATCTGTATACTTAATCCGCAATATTGCCGTCTGTCAGGTTAATATGTTATTCGGATTAAGTGTGCTGTTAATTCGGATTAAGGCTGCCGTATGTCTAGGCTATAAGCTAGCATTTGGGTCCCAATTTACCTAAAAAATGTTTATTCATAAAAAATGTATTTTCTTCGGAAATCATATTTTGCTTGAATAATTCTAGGTTTTTTTAGCCAAAATTTGGACGCTCTCAAAATTCAAAGCTCTGTTACGTTCTGTATCTGTATTACCAATTTGCAAGGTATGTAAAATAGTTGGCGTTTAACAGCTCGTAGCACTAAATATAGCTGTCACATAAGAACATTTAGTGGGTAGATACAGTAAATGTGTATGTGGAGTATATATTATTTGTTAACGGAAAGATCTTCTTTGAAAATTTACAAGTACAAGATGTATATACAGAAAACTATATAGAAGTTGTAGTGTCCACCCAATCAATAGAACCAGAAATATTCATGACGAATTTAATCATTGATATAAAGATTTATGTAGGAGTGCTAGAAGTGTTTTTCATTCAACTACATTTTGAAAAAAAACTGGAGTTTATGTTGATTATGACCTGGGCGAATTTCAATATCACCCTTATGAAAAAATTCACATTTCCATTAGTTTGTTTCAAAAACTGAATTAAATTTCATCAGAACAATGGTTGCTTTCTGAAAACAGATATAGTATACTTATAACATATGTACGTGCTTGCTCTCACTGCTTTGCTCTTTGCTTTCATATCTGCTTTGTTGGCCGCTACACCATGTGCTTAGCCTTACACTGATGCTATTCATCTAAACGTTTAAATTTTCGAAACGCTGAAATTTAAGCGTTTATACACATTGTTAAATGAACGCACCTCGTGAAATAATTGAGTAAAGTAGACAAACATAAACAGCCGTTCATTAAACAGGGTGTTTTTCTGCCTTCGCTTAAATTCACACAATTTGTGTAAAGCACTTCTCATACAAATTTTGACAGCTGTTTTACGAGCCCTTAAATTTACGAGGTTTTTGTGGTTTACAGGAATTTTAGCGTTTAGATGAGGACACCTAATATAACTACACAACTCAATCAATCGCCATTTGATACTTGTAAAAAGTATCAGTTTTTAAAAATATGTATTCTAGATCAACACTTTCGCCATCTTCTTTTCTGAACCCCTTAATATTTTCTGACAAAAACGAAAGTAAATCTACGTAAACACATAATTGTAGATTGTATGGTTCGGTGACATCTTTAATTCTTATACGAATATTATTCGTATAAGAATTATTATTTTGTACCAACTTTATGCAACAAATTATTTAATCAATACTTGTATTTAAAATTACTTTTTAATCTAATTCAAATTGAACTTGTTACTGTCGTTAAACGTATTTTTTTTTGTTCGATATTCATAGTTTTCAGGTTAAGCAACCAATGATAATTTCTTAAGGAATTCGGGGCATTTGTACTCCGTAGCAACACTATAATCTTTATTCGTATATGATACGTTCTTTTTCTTTTCTATTTGAACCGCTCTGCTTATAACGAAGCTTACAAACAGTGAGAATCGCACTTAATTTATTTTCATAACTGCCCACGCTAAAATAGCGATTGTTCTCGACTTCGATTTCGAATACAATTCTTGCCTCGTATCTTACGCTCCACTTACAATAGATATTTTTGACAGCTGCTGCGCTTTCGCTTTTGAACTCGATTCGCATATCGCTGTATTGTAAATGGAGCTTAAATTAAGCTTTATTCGAGTATATTCGCGATTAGTGATGTGATACCATCGATTCTCGCTACTATACTACTATCGCTGAATAATCAGTAATTGTGAAAATACACGAATAATGATGAACACGATAAAGTGAAAAAGAAGTTTCCAAACGAATGTCAAATAAAAGGGAATAAGCAATAATCAGAGCAAAGAAATAAATGCCAAAATATATAAAAAGTATGCATGCATTCTGTCAAACAAAGTTAAAATATACACATCCTAATGAAAGTGCCCACATAAAGAGCATAGATCATCAGGACTGTTTTTGTGCACTTTCATAAGAATGTGTATATTTTAACTTCGTTTGACAGATGAATATGTATGCATACTTTTTATGTGTTTTGGCATTAAGAAAGAAAAAGAACGAATTCGATACGATAAAAGAAGATTCTTGGGTAGTGACAAAGTGTATTAATATTTAGGCAGTTCACGAAATGTTGTATGTTGTTATATCGTTGTATAGTTTTATAGTTTCCAACTGCTGTATCAGCATTGTTGCTGTTTCATATAGAAAATTTGAATGGGGTCGATATAACTTATTGAGTGTGTTATTCCATAGATATGCATTTTGAAGCTCTCAAAACTCAAAAGTGACTTCTTTCAAGAGAAAACTTCGAAAATATTTAGACACATTAACACCCTGGTTGTGCATAAGTGTAAAACATCTCAAACACATTTCTCTTATTTTTCTTTTCAATTATTATTAATTTGATTCTAATTATATCAACTTATAAATATTTTTTAAATTGTTACAATAATTGACATACTCAAGAAATTTGGTAAGCCCATTGCTTTGCTTTACAAAATAAAAGATACATATTGACATTTCATATTTTGACAAAACGACATACAGCAATCTAGTTTGTACACAAGTGTTTGGTTCTTATACAACTTCATTTACAACATAAAATTTTATGTCGCCTTGTAAAGTGCCTAATAATACCACAAAAAGCCAATAACATTATCAAACTTTATCTGACGATATTTTTCTAGTGTTACTCACTCGTCAATTTCTTGTTTAATGCTATATTAAACTTTCGAACTTTTGCTGCAATGTATATTTCATAGCTTATTTCATTTTTTAGCATACAAATAGTCGGATAGTATAATATCCGACTAATATCCCACATATATAAACTCGTATTGCACGCAACTAGTTGAATGGACAATTGCAATTGAATCGTATAAAATGATCTATGGTGGCATCTTTATAAATGTGTGTCTCGCTTTACATATCATTGGATATCTCGTTAGTGATAATCGATTATAAATTTCGATATATTAAGATATTTAAGTATTTTTACATTCTCATTTGAAATCTGAATTAAAATAAATAATTTTTTTTACTGCATAAGCTCCATGGATTTAAATATCATCAGCAAAGGCTTCACTTAAATCTAAAATCGAGTATTCGATTTGTTTGTGATAAATGAACGATATTAACTATACGGCTAAAATCGATACTTCTTTCATCCCTAGTTTTTGCTGATGACAGTAAAATACACGAAAATTGAATAGAAGTAATGAGAGGGTGAATATAATATTTCGAGTGAATTAAGTGAGTTAAAACGAGTTATTATTGTATTAAAATATGAAGGGTGTTGGATATATTGCATATTAAAGTTATTGAAATTGTGAAAAAGTGGAACTCAATTGAATAGTGCATTAATCAACACAAAATAAGAGGAATGAGAAAAACAAAAACAGCGAAAAGCACTATAAAGAGAAATGGTTAGAAAATGCAATTATGGTATACAGTCGTCTCTTTTTAATGCATGCGCATGAGACAACAACAAAAATCTAAAACAGAAGTCAATGGACATTGCCGGACGGACAACGTCAAGTCAGTGAGTCGCAGCAGAAGGCAACGCTCCACATAGGAATAAAGTACATATTACACATAGAAAAGATATGCAGTGAAGAAAGAAAATCAACAAGACACAGAGCATAGCATAGTTCAATTTGGGGCATCGCAACTACGAATGAAAAGAGTGAACGAATGGACACCTCAACTATTGCTACTGGCAGCTATTGTGCTATAAATGAGGTAAAACTACTGAATAAATATTTGTTTAGTGAGGATTTTAATGAGCTGCAACAAAAACAACGATATCTTTACTAAAGAGCGCCTGATAATATAGCAGCAGCAGCATCAGAAAGGGTGGGAGAACGGGCCGAGTGAAAATAAGTTTTAAATAAACAAAATTTAAAATTGCAAAAGCAATAGCCAGGCACCGACAGCGAACCGATGTGAAGAATATCATGTACACACTATAGAAGAAACGGGAAAAAAAACGAAAACTGAAGGGATCGCCAAAACAAAAAACAACAACAAATCTAAATTTATCACTTCAATACAACCGCTAATGCCTCAAAAAGGAAATAAATTACGTTGCAAAGCTAGATAGCTAGCCAGCTAGCCGATGGAATAAGTTTCAATTTTATGAGGTCGATATATATTGCGTATTGTGTGTATTAAAAGTTTCAATAAAATCCAGTGCTCAAGCCATCCTATGCTGAGAAAGTCGTTATACAAGAGCGTTGTGTATGCTTGTGTTTTGTTGCTATACAAGAAGCAACTTTTCTTCCTCCTCCAGAGCTGACTGTATAACACCCACATACATATGTGTATTTCGGTATTGTAACGAGTTACATGTACACTGCATGGAACTAAATGACATTTAGTGGATATAATCAAGTGTATGAATGTCAATAAAAAGAAGTAGTTACAAACTGAAACGAAGGAACAAAAACAAAAATAGTTAAAAGCACAGAAAATAATACACATACAAAATGGAGTAGGGTTGAAAACTGAAGGCTGAAAACATTGACAAACAAGTCATAAAATATCAAAGAGCACACAACAGCAAAGGCGACAAAATCGACCACGAAAAACGTCAACGAACAAACCGGGAGGATATAAAAAAAAAACTGTATGTATAAAACAAGTGGTGGGGGCACGCCGCACAAACGTTAATCAAATACTGAATAAAATACAATAAAATAGAAGAGAATGTTTATGGTGTGGACCGTTGGGGTAGTAATAGTGTTGTTAATGCTATTTTGCTCTTTGCTGGAAAAGTTTTGAAAATATTCGAAAAATATAAACTGCCAAAAAGTACAACAGAAGATTTTATACCACACTATTTCTGTAATTTAACCTAAGTTAACCACTGTGCTAAAGCTGCAACCACTTTACGTAGTTTAATCATATTGCTGCATCAACAACGACTTCAACAACCAACTGCAAACATGTCTACTTTTGATAATTCGTCTGCTGACGATATTGAATTAGACCGTTCATCACCGTTAAACACTGCTAATACAGGTGAGCCGGATGAAACAGGTTTGAGTGACACAGTAGCGATTTCGTCATCATCATCGCTAACCAACACTGGCACAATAACTGGATCGCCGCCAGGCATGGGTGTCTTATCTGGACCACCAGCAACACAGACGACCGGCATGATGGGTTTATCGATGATGCAATCATCACCGCCACCTCATAGCTATCGTCATTCGCGTGCCTACCGACACTTTAAGAATCCACCACAACCTCATATGTGCATACGAACGACCACTGAGGCGGGTGAAGAGCTTTTCATCAATGTACTTAGTTGGACACGTATTGTGATACCGCAGGAGCCAAGTGATCCCATACCCCTGTATGGTGGCATGCGAGTAAGTATCCATTTTGAATACTGACCGTGTTGTTATGATATTGATATTCATCTGTACATATGTATAATAGGTACCACCTGGTAGTCCACGTAGTCCACCCATTGTATTTGCCGTTATGGCTAATCCGGAGGTGCTAAAGGATTCAGGACGACACAGTAAAGATCCTGAAGAGCGACGAGCCATGGTTGAACTAATGTGTGATTTTGTTGAGGCAATGAATCCAGGTGTAAAGTTAGTGAGGTATGACTTATTTAATGTAAATACATGAGACAATACGTCTTCTACGCAACTACGCAATAACAATGTCGATAAACAAAATCAACTCCATATAAATAATTTATGTATATTCTTATGTACTGTACTTGTTTCTAGAAAAATAACAAGTTAATTAAATAATACAATAGGTTAACTTTGAATGTACGTATGTATTGATTGGTGACATATACATATGTCAAGGTTACAAAAATTATTGTACTGTAAATACCTACATGAAGCAAGTATATGCATATGTACATACATATGTATCGTAGAAATAGAAGGATGTTTATTGAACTGAAGAAAAACATGTGTCTGTGAAATAACCCTAATGTATTATATTATTGATTTTTCAGAAATGCCGTTATTTTGAAGGACCGTGATATTTCAGGCGAACTGAAGGATGTGTGGAATGCTGTACAAGCGCAGCGTGATCGCGAACGTGAGGAGCAAATGATACAGCAACGTCAACAGCAACACTATCATAATGTAACAACACAACAAATGTTTCCCAAGTCAGCATCGGAAGCATTACAACACTCGCCAACAAATATGGCGAACGATGGCATACAGGCGTCACATGAAAAGGATACGAGTGAGAATGAGAGTAATCTATCGATGTTGGCGAAAATAGCATCAGAACAACAAGTGGAAAAGCTTGAACCACATCAAGGTACTGGAGACAATAAGGCAAACCATACCACAAACAACAGCGAGAAGTTGATACGGACTGATGTGATCAGCAATGGCAAGTCTGATGATGCACTACAACAAAGTTCACAAAAAAATCAAACCAATGAAGCCGATCATATGGATGCTTGCAAAAAAGCACCAGAGAAAGATGAATATAGCAATAGTGGTGTAGTAGAAGCAAGCCCAAATACAAAAGCGAACACCGTCGTAATCGCCTCGCAAAATGCTACAGACAATCGCCCTATACAACTACATACTGCCGCAAATAATAAAAATACCACCTTTACAAATTCAAGAAATTCACCAACATCACCCACAAAAACAGACGCATGTAGTGGTGTACTGACATCCATTTCAACATCGAACAGTAGTCACACCACAACAATCAGTAAAAATAATATCACTGCCACAACAACAACAACAGGAGGAGGAGCAACAGCAGTAACAGTAACAACGACAGCCGCGACAACAGTGACAGCTGCAGTTGCACCGCCGACAAAGAAAGAGAAACTCGGTGGTTTCTTACCAAATGGTTGTATCTTTCCACGTTTCAAGAACAACAAGAACAAGGAAAAAGAAAAAGAAACAAAATCCAAGGACAAGGAAAAGACACTGCTCAATGCATTGAAGAAGAACAAGGATAAAAAGGTAGCACCAATTGAGCATTCGGAGAAAACTCCAACCAATGCCGATGCTAAATCGCAATACGAAAAGAACTGCATCAATTTAGAGCAGGAAGTTCAAAAATTGGACCTAAATAAAATCGATACGAATTCTAGCAATGATAATATGTTTATCAAATTGAAAATGGCGGCAACATCAGCATCGGCGAAATAAGCCGATAGATGGTGATAAACCACCTAGAGAATAGAATTAGTGCAGCGACGATAAACATAATGTAGAATCAAAATCAGACTTATGAGTTATTCATATGGCATGCTTACATATGTCTAACTCGAATCGCAACGAAGGCTTTTAAGGCAGTCAATTGTTTTCTTTTATTTATTCACACCCACTCCTCTCACTCACGCACTTTGTCTCTTTGAATGTATATGTATATATTGTGCGCTTTTGGAAGAAACACCAATCATTTCACCAATCATAATCACTCATTGCTCAACATTCAATTCTTCATTCAATCATTTACACAACACAGTATTAGTAAAAAATACAAACTTACATCACTTTCACATATAAATACCTACATACATACATACATACATATAAGAAATGCATGTGCCATTTGTTGTAAAATGAAAAGTATTGCAATACTACTTACTGATCGATACCAACAACCACAACAACAACAACAACAACAAAATTTATAATATTTAGATAATTTTAAGCAAAACACACAAAACAAAGCGAAAAAGAACGTTACTCAGTAAAGAATATAGACTTGATGAAGAAATCCCAGTTGTGCAAAAGCGTTATAGCAATTGGCCTTATATTTAATAGTAACAGTTCGTAA